>JAEAOA010000257.1:2747500-2812500 GCA_016746295.1 Potamilus streckersoni
TCATCAATTTAATGTTGTATAGCATATGGAATTTGATAAAACATGAAATGTATCATACATGTTTGTTTAAATTCAACCTTAAAAGTAGCAAGTAGGTAAATTAGATTAAAAACTTGTCTCTGTCACATAAATACATATTACAATTGTTACAATTGAACCATTAAACTACTCACGATTAAGGGCCTCTGGGGTCCTGCTCTCTTCTCTGTCTGGACATCCCCTCAGGTTTTGAAAAGGATAAAGTCACTGTGGTGTAACTAACTGGTTCTTCTAATTTTTAAGATGCAGCTGTTAGGAAAAAAAAACATATAATTCCTTTTTCTGTGACCCTTCATTATGTATAGACCAGCTTAAAACAATTATTGGTCAAGCTAAAGCTATATTTTTTAATACACATTTTATACAAACTTGATAATTCACATCACTATTCCATCATTCGAATATCTGACCCCAATCGAATAATAAAGTCCCGGTTTACATCACTTTCTTGTCTACATCGGAAAACAACCAAGAAATGCTTTGCAAAAGAACACAACATTTAGATGCCGATTCAGATAGAGAAATCATGTTTTTTGGCTTGATGAGAATGTGGAGCGACGTGTTGCGGTCAGAAGCAGAACTCCAATTACATATTAAACTTTAGTTACAATTATTTGGACACCGATTATCCGTGTTTCAAGTATTCGAATCCATGAATTATTGGCATTTCCCACATTATCTTTAATATCCAATAATTTTGATAAAATATGTCTCTTGATAGATCTGAAAAATCTACATTTCATCTTATTGCCACGAGGAGTGTTGTATCCACAAATGCAAAACATGCAAACTTAATTTTGTACATAACGTAACTATTATTGAAGCATTTAAATGTGTGAATGTTCAAATTCGTTTTTTAAGATTCATCTCTGGAGTTTCCGATTTTTGCACGGGGTTTAAAGTTTGAAGACGTGTTATTGTCCTGATTGTCCCTACTAAAAATCCTTGTTGTGAAAAAGAATTGTGTTTATGCACCATACGGTTTATAGGACATTGTTTCCTAATGTCAATATGTAAATCATGATGGTTTTGACAGAAGTGGATAGAAGATATATGTATGTATGTATGTATGTATGTATGTATGTATGTATGTATGTATGTATGTATGTATGTATGTATGTATGTATGTATGTATGTATGTATGTATGTATGTATGTATGTATGTATGTATGTATGTATGTATGTATGTATGTGTGTTTGTGTGTATGTATGTATGTATGTATGTATGTATGTATGTATGTATGTATGTATGTATGTATGTATGTATGTATGTATGTATGTATGTATGTATGTATGTATGTATGTCAAGAACCTTTTTAGTCAGTTAAAACAATTTTATTAATCTAGGTTATTAAGATGTCATTTCCTTAAAAAGTGCGTTTCTCCTTGAGTGTAACAGGTATAAGAAATAGAACAGCAACATGTCATGGAAGATCAGTCACTGACAACTGAACGATTCAAGTGGAAAGCTGATTATAAACAAAAAAAAACCCAAACAATTAATACTTAAAATCGATATTTTAATGCATGTGTGCGTGCGTGTGTATCAGAGAGAGAGAGAGAGAGAGAGAGAGAGAGAGAGAGAGAGAGAGAGAGAGAGAGAGAGAGAGAGAGAGAGAGGATTAAATAGCCTTAATATAGAAATACCTGTCTAAATAACACATAAAGGTCATTATGCTTCTTAAATAAATAAAAAAATTAATTTCCAAAGTGAAATCGACACAAAGGCTATAAAAGTTTTATCACCACCGGCAGTATAATTTATCTCTCACTGATACCTTGCAGTATTTCATTATGATATATACTAAAACCTTCGTGTCTTCAAACAATATTTGATGTGATTCGAAAGTTGTTAAGTGTAAGATACCCTGTAAATCATAGGTGGTATATTATACAACAGTATATCTTTTCGACTATAGACGAAATCTTAATAAATTGAAAAGAAGTTTGGTTGAATATCGTAAGCATTCTGTAATGTATGATGAGATAGCTCAATGGATAAAAATAATAATTTATGATTAAATAATTAAATAAGCGTAACGGGGTGGGGGAGTATTCTATCCCACCCACGACATATAAAACTTAATTCTAGGCCTCATCCTAGTGCCTTAAAATTATTATTATTGTACATCTCTATTATACAGTATATTTTTTAATTGTTTTATCTATCGTACCTTTCTTTGTAAATTATCTTAAAAAGTTAAGGTCGAAATTTGGACGTTTTAATATTATAAGATTTTTTGCATTCTGTAAATGATAGGTAAAAGTATAGCTGATTTATTTTTTTATGATGTGTAAAACATCTCTATGTGGAAGCGTACAAACTTTATATGGCACGCTATTTCATTTATAGCATAGGTCTAAAATTTTAAAATAATTTAGTTTCTTCTCTTCTAACCAATACATACTAGAATATACAACATTCTTACTTTCCAATCCGATCCCAACCACCGCCATCACTAGCCCGACCCCTTTTAAGAATAAATTATTTGCCCACGGTCTCTTGCGCTGGTTTGAAATCACTTTATTGCGTTTCTTGTAAATCATTATGCTGTCTGTCATTTCCTACTTAATGACATTTAAGATAATGCAACCACAAATATATTTCTTTTTACAACTCTAATACTAAGTAATCACATAATCGCCCATTGATAATCTTTTGACATTACTTCGTGTCGTCTGAATTTTTACGAATAACTTTCAACTTCGTTTGCTTCCACTCAATGAACAAATATTTATGCTTAAATTATAATTTGATACATACCGATTTTCGAAATCCCCTGAAGTAACCACCAAAGCAGCCTATTTTCAGCCAAAATATCGATAAATTCGGTATGTACCGTTTCTATGGAACGAATGCGATTGCACCGAAGGAATTATACGAACGCGATTGTACTTTGTGTGTTTGCCACCAGACAGCAATCGGATTCGTCACATGTAAATTCTGTCATGCCAAATACATATTGTCCAGTATTAGTGGCGTTCTATAGATATTATGTACCTCTGATAGGGCGAGGTGTAATGTTATTTTCATTTGCAACATCCATAATGGAGAGGAATAGTGTGGAAAACCTGGGAAATCATTTTTCTTGAAAACTCTAATCTTATGCAAAGTACGAAACTGTAGAGCGCTACCATGGAAACATTAAAACTGATACAATTTTTTTTTTTGTTATCATGTGTGATATTCCTATCAATGCGGTTCATTGATATTTGTTGTTATGTACGAAATTAGGCCAGTTATGCTTATTTTGCTTTTGGTTGCAAACAGCCGTTTTAAGAAGTTTAGGGCCTCTAGACACAAACTCTAACCTTAAAAGTAACCGGAATTGCGCATCAATCTCTCATCAACATCCTAGCATTGGGACAACAATTTGCTGTGATAACTTTTGTTGGTTACCGCATAGCATAGCCTGGAATCTACATGGCTTATCAATCGCTTATCACAATGATCTGATATAAACTGGAGGAAATCAAATGTAAGCTATTATTATGCAAAGAACACCAAAAAGACATAAATAATAGCTTTAAGGCCAGTGTCGATATTTACTTATTATATATGGTGTTTGTTCACGCTGGATATGTTAGCATACACTGCGACCAAGCTATTGTGAAACGATCTAACCCGCAAAAATTACTATAAATTGTTGCATTAGGTCTCAAGAATGGGACGCACGACATTCATAGGTCATAATATGAAGTAAATTATGAAATCACACGTGTGACTGGGTTAAAACCTGCTGAGGCGATTCAGCAGAAGACTGTCTCCGTTACATATAAATCAACTGCACAAACCACTACTTTGAACTCACTCAGAATTAATTTTGTTCGGTATCTGTGTGCACCAAGAGATAGAATGCAGGCAAAATCGCACTGTTGACCTGGTATGGTGTATTTTCCGTCTCGGATCGAATTGATTATCCGGGAGAGCCAACATGTTACTATCTCTCGCCTGTTGGCGAACGAGCAAAAAAGCGCTCACGAGTGACGAAGCCACAAACCATATCATGTGTGTGAGAAAAATTAAAGTCATTTCTGCGGACTAAGAACTACCAACAAAGTATATTTTAATGTGCTAGCACAGCAATTGTAAGTAGATTAACATTTGTGTTGTTTCCATACGCGTAAGTGGCGATTCGATCGGGGAATATTCATCGATTGGAATAAGTGGAGACAAAAACTCGCCACAGTTGCAGAGACGCTTAAACGATGACTGGATCTGGTTTGCTTTCTGTGCCAAATGGTGTCGTTTGCGAACATATTCCACATACATAATCAAGGTTAATGTCCTTGGCGATAACACTCCGGCGAACTCTTTTCAACTGTCTGATAATCTTACCGCTCTGCAGTTCGACAATGATCGTATACGTTTTTAGAACAGTCTCACATGCTCTTTTGATCGACTTTCTCGCACATTTATTATTGAACTTACAAACAAGCTTTTTCAATGCTCTTTTTCATAATCACTTACGTAAAATTCGTTCAAAGGTATTTTGATACTATCTGCATTCGTGATATGCATAAGAAGTTGTTGTTGTTGTTGTTGTTGAGCTTAACGCCATTTTTCAGCACACGATAGGCTATTCATGGCGGCCAGTATTAATGGTGGAGGAAGAAACCGGGAAATCACCGGAAAGAACCACCGACCCACGAGAAGCTACTGGCAAGCTTTCTCACATATCCACATTCGCCGAATCCTAGACTCGAACCCACGCAGACAGAGGTGAGATGGCAGTGATCCGTAACGGACAGCGCTTTAGACCACTCGGTGTCTGTGTAGAGCATCTTGACAAGATCTTGATTAAATGGTTTTATCTTGTTCTTGGAAAACTATTATGTGAGAAGCTTTGACCAATCCAACAAAAATGCATTATCAGATTGATTTTGCCAACTTCAGCCAATCTTGCTGTGGATAGACACAGTTCAACCATCAAAAATCCCACGTGAGTGAAATGCCGGGTCAGAAAGAAGAATGCCAATACTGTCGTGTTCACAATCACCAACAAGGTCGATACAGATACGTTTGCAGAGGTTCTCCATTGTCTTACCAAAAACGCCATTGTTCACTAGTTTAAAGAAACCTCTCTCAAACTTGTCCTTGGCCTTTCCATGTTAATTTTTACGTACGGCGATATTAATGTGCTATGGCGAAAACATGAACATTTGATAAAATCATTGAATACAGATATAACTGCAAGCTACGTACATATGCTAAATAGCTGCTTTTTTTATTTTCCTCAGGTTCGGAACAAGCATATTGTTCCGAACCCGAATATACTTTGCTGAATTGTGTATTGCTGTGTGGTTAGGTGACATAATCAAGTGCACATAGAGAACTATTTCCACCTTAGGCCCTGAGGTACATGCACACTGTGATGTTGATATAATTCCCAGTGACATCTTTGAAAGAATTTGTTAGTGTCTCAACTTGTTTATATATGAGCCCGCGAGACATTCCACATGTACACATCCAAAGACTTACAAAAAAGGTACTAGCAGCTTCTTCGCTTGACGCACAGCGACTGGTCAACTTGGTGTCAGGATAATGCGACTTGGCATATCATGACGCTGCATGCATGAGACATGATGCCCCAGTGCTAGACATCACTATAAACTGCCACACTGCAGACATCGTAGCGATTAGAAAAAAATTGCTAAAGCTACGTTAAAAACTCCAAATCACACACGCGCGACCGACGCTATATTCCACATCACTGTTGGAGCGGAGTATCTGTGGCAATACCATTGCCGCATGATGACGGTGACAATGCATGTTGTATTGTCCAACCCTTTAGTTGGGCCCCGATTCTAGAATAAGTGATATGCATAGGCTCACGAATGTGCGTAATGATCCTGGATATATCACAAAGACTGGACTGGTTCAACATTTTAAATTTACCAAACAGCTCATTATTCAACGATTGAAAAGTATGTAGCGCTCAAACGCGAAATACAGTCGAGCACTAATGCAACTGAAGACGTGTCTAAAAACGAACTATAGCTCACAGGAAAGGCAGTTGCCTGCGAGATTATGAAAGATCTAACTTATGAGCTTGCTATGACACCTCTAATTTGTCACTGTAAACTACTTATTCAGCAGCTCTACAGCCATCAGCTGGTGCTAGAACTCTCACTATACTTATACTTTATTTCATCTAATACATGTTTGGGAAAAAAGATTTTGTACTATCCAACACTTAGTTGTATAATTCATTCTCTCTGCAGTTAATTCTTCTTGTTACTATTACAAACTTTTGAAAGGCAGACAGGCATGACTAGATAAGCAACACCGATCAGAGCTGAAAGTTGATGGTAATGAGATAGGTAATTTTTAAGTCATCAAGTTGTTGAGCAGCAACACTCCCAATGGTACATGTACTGTTTTACAACCCACCCCGCTTCTTGTTTATATTTGATCTTCTCCACCCTTCTCTGCTGTAGTTTAGCATGGGTGACATACATTCAATACTTCACAAATGTGAGCAACACATTTCCTAATGAGGTCTCTCTCTCATACAGTTTAGTAGATTCACTCTTGCCCAAAATAAAAATTGTTTCTCTTATGTCCTTGAACACATTACATTAGTCAGCAGAACAAATATGAGGTGATGACAATTTCTAGTTTGGAGTTTTACACTTGGCCGATGTGGGTATGCAAAAAATCTTGCCAGTAACTTCCTGCGAGTCGGTGGTTCTTACTGGATCTTTCTTGGATTTTTCCTTCACCGTTATATTGGCTGTCATGGATAGATAGCATATCATGTGCTGAGAAATGGCATTAAACACTGAAAGAGCAAAACTTTCTCAAGTACATATATACTGTATATACTCAATTTAAAATTAGATCCAATTAAAAACTGCAGATCTTTGTCTATTCAATTTCCTGGGAATAATCAGAACAATATAGACACTGATATTATGCGACAGCTGATAAAGATCTCGTTTGCAGTTGAATCAGTCATGTGTACAGGCAGGGCATAAAAGTGAAAATCAAACTATTAAAAGAAACAATTCACCTGCATTAAAAAGGCTACAATTCCTAAAACCCTTCTTCGGTGTTATTGCAGAAGGTAGGCTAGGTGTGTGAGGCAATGTTGTATTTGTATAAATGCTGAAAGGATTTTATCGAAAGTTAGGAACTCCCCTCTCATCACCCAAAAATATTGGGACGGGGAGAAAATAAAAAGAGGAAATAGCAATTGTTCAATAAATACCAACATTTCTGTTGAGATAAGCACTTTACAAGTGAAGGTTTTACTAAAAACTGAAAACTTTGTAGTGTAAATTATCATATGTGCTATTTTTAAAACTTGTTTGAGTTTTCATGCATCATTCCTCTCCAAGTGTATGACTTTTGAACGATTTTCACAGCTGCACATCCAGGCAGCACCTTTGCTGAAGGGAATGTAAAATCAAAGAAAGCAAAGATGGGTAAAGAAATTTCTTTATTTGTATCAATACAATATCAACTAAATATATTGAGACAATTGTGTTACTGTATATATTCACTTGCAAGTAGAGTCCAAATGCAACCTGCATAGACCCAGATCTGCCATTACATAATCTTCAGCCTGATCTAGATCTATGCAGTGTTAAAAGTAAACAGTCAAACCAAACAACATATCTTTGCTGGCAGTACATAATGCAACAGTAGATCAGGGTCTATGTTGTTTATAGTTGAATCCATAACTACATAAATACAGTGGATTTTAAACAAAAAAGGTGTGAATATTATACACAATATTCAAAACTGGTGAACATTATTTTTATACAGAAATTTAATAAGACGTAGCATTTATTTACATTCTGCAAAATGACATTTAGGTCAACACAAAGATAGTGATGGGAAAAATTCTGTGGTATAAACTTAACTCACATCTGACCAATGAATATTTGAAAATTACACCTTCTGTGAAACAAAAACAAGATTCTCCATAGAAAATGATCCAGGAATTTAACATAAGACCATTTCTCCCTTTAGCTAATGAGTGTTGATGGTGCATATTTTTTCATTAACGAGATTTTCAATAAGCTACAGTGGTGACCATATTGGATGTCAGATTAGTACCAGCTTGATTTTAGACTAAGTAGACCGAGTTAGAAGTCTTGTGGCGAAAACTCCATGTCACTATGATCATTCATAACGAGGAGTATTGACACAATGGCCATCATAGTATCCATACTTGATGTATGATTAGCAACATTTTCATTTATGACCAGCTAGTCCTCATAAAAAGTCTCCATGTTGATGTGACCAACAATTTCTTTGGAGTAGAGACAATAATTTCAATATGGCTACCAAATGCCCATACTGGAGAAAAGTTTGCATCATTTTCATTTAGGAACAACTAGACACCAAAAATACCCCCCACCAAAACTTTGTAATGAAAACACCATTTCCAAATGACTTTCTGTTTAACAGTAGCTTTACCAAGTGGGTCCATGGTTCAACACCCATCATATGTTAAAAAATTGCATTACTACTACCAAGATTTTCATGAAGGAAATCATTGCCATTTAAAGCTAAACCAACAAGACATGTTAAAAAAATCTGCTGATACAAGTTTACGTTTTGAAGAATAAGATTTTTAAAAAAATTGTTACCATGGAGACCATAACTGGGTATCAGATTGGAATGATTTCCATTTAGAAACAACTAGACCTCACAAAAAGGTTTCTAGTGAAGTATACTGTCAATAAGACCAGTCATGAAGTAGTTAACAAGATTTTCATAATGGTCATGGTGGGAGCCACAGGGATGTCAAATCAGTACCATATTCATTTTGGATGAACCATGCATCAAAAGAAGGCTTTTAGTGAAAACAGTTTTGAAGTGACCATTCAATCCAGAGAAACAGTAATAATTTTTTTTTCAGGATGGCCATTGTGGTGGCTATAATGGTTGTCTGAACTGCACCATTTTATTTGAGGACTATCTGGACATCAGAAGAAGTCTTTTAGCAAAAATGCCATGCTGATACTACCATTAATGCATAAAGGTTAACAATGAAAAGATTTTCACAATAATCACTGTGGCCGACATAATGGAAGTGATATCATTTTATTGTCAATTCAGGACCAACCAGACAGCATAAGTCCTCTCGTGAAAAACCCAACATGAATTTTCAATTTGGAGGAGCATAAATAAAAAAAAATTCAATGATGGATACTGTGATGGCCATGGTGGATATCTGATTGTTACTATTTTCATGTAGTAACAATTAGGCACAACATAAAACAATCTGGCCAAAATGCCAAATCAATATTCTCTTTAGGAGAAGAAGCAGTTACAAGATTTTCAATCTGATTTTTACTATTTTTATGTAGTACCAATTAGGCTCAACATTAAACAATCTGGCAAAAATGCCAAATCAATATTCTATTTAGAAGAAGCAGTTCAAGATTTATTGATTTCATCAGGTAAAGAAAATATCATGATTGCTTATAATACTAAACATTTAAACTATGTACTATTTTTTTACATAAATCATTTTTTTCACATTTTCACAAAGGAGGAGGAAATTCAAATTAATTTCTGTGCAAACATACAGACCTGCCATCCCTAGCATGAACATGCAAACCTGCCATCCCTAGCATGACCTCAGTAAGGCAGTTGATTTTTTTTTTTAATGCAGTTCCAGTAAACATTAGCTCAATTCAAAAGCTTAAGTTTACTTTAACATTACCTCCAGTACAATGTCACAAACTGCACTCCCAAACCATATGGATCTCATGGGCTTCTTGATATTTTTCAATTTGATGTAATTCTTAAATAAAATTTCATGTGGCAATGACAATCATCTTTCATGTTATGTGACATTCTCAAATCAACACATGATATCCACTAAATGCAACTGTTGCCCTTCCTCATTTTTCCCCATAAAATCAAAATAATCCCTTTTATTCTGCTGTGCTATTAACTTTTTAAGAGGTTAACTGACAATTTCATCCTCACATCCCTTGCAGGACGCCACTTAAAAAAAAGCAACAGCTAGATTATGCAGCTATTTTCCATCACAAACTACATGCAGTTTAAAGCATCTGAAGTACTAAGGTAAAGTTAGTTTGGTTCCCTAACCAACTCCACTAATCCAATTTGAAACCCAGATCTTAATAAAATAAAGACAAACCAGCATTCTGAATTTACCACAAACAATCATATTACCATAATAAGTGCTTTTATTCTGCAAATCCCTATTTTAAAGCTCATTTTATAAGACATGTTGACAGCATTAAGAGTTAGCAATTCTGAAATGAGGCAAATTCATGAATACCAACAAGAAACACCAATATCATCTGATGATTAACACTGCCAATAGTGAATTGTCATGGTTGTTAACATGTCACTTGTGACTTGTCTTTATAGAGTTTACATATGCCAATAGTGCAACCCTGTGACTTTCTTTACAGTGTTCACATGTGCCAATAGTGCAAGCCTACTTTAGAAAAAAAGCAAATTCTCATTCACGAGGTTCTAAATCAAAAATGTACCAAGGGCAAACAAATATCTGGTTAACTATAACTTATGGCTAACTCGTGTATAAATTTGAATTATGTACATGAATGTTTTCTATAGCAATAATAAAAAGATCAAATGTGCACAAATCAAATGTGCCATGGATGTTAAGAAAAATATATGTGAAACAAGTTTGGACTTTTGAGTTGTTAGCCTATTACTTGCAAAACAAGTTCTCAGACTGCCAGTAAAAAAGCCATATTGCTTTCTCATTCCATCATGATCATGTATATGAAAGAAAAAACTTGACTGCATGTCAAGATAGACCCTGAGCAGTAAACTAATACCATATGTATCAAGATGAACCCTTAAGAGTTAGAAGGTCTGAAATGTAGCAAATTCATGAATACCAAAAAGAAACACCAATATAAATATCAAAAAACTTGACTGCATGTCAAGATAGACCCTGAGCTGTAAACTAATACCATATGTATCAAGATGATCTCTTATACCAAGAAACATGACTGCGTGGCTAAACATACTTGAAAAAAAAAAAAAGACCATATACTAAACTTTAACACTGAGGGTTAATCTTGGGTACCTAAAGACAAGTCAAAGTCAACATTATCCAAACTTTAACACTGAGGGTTAATCTTGAGTACCTAAAGACAAGTCAAAGTCAACATTTACCAAACTTTAACACTGAGGGTTAATCTTGGGTACCTAAAGACAAGTCAAAGTCAACATTTACCAAACTTTAACACTGAGGGTTAATCTTGGGTACCTAAAGCAAGTCAAAGTCAACATTTACCAAACTTTAACATTGAAGATTAATCTTGGGCACCTAAAGACAAGTCAAAGTCAACATTTACCAAACTTTAACACTGAGGGTTAATCTTAGGTACCTAAAGACAAGTCAAAGTCAACATTCCATTATGCTTCTGCCAAAGCAGTTTAGGTTGGAAAAACTGACGAATACTGAAGATGACATTGTTATTTGGTGCAACTTTTGTGGAGGTAGCTCCAACTATGAGGGGGCAGGTATAATCATTGTATATATATATATATATATATATATATATATATATATATATATATATATATATATATATATATATGGGTGAGTAAGGTCATGCCATCTGTATTCAATGACAAAAGGAGTCCAGTCAATTGTTCACTCTAAACACCAAAACATTGTAATATATAAACAGGCACCAATGTTTCTACAATGCTTCTCACTTTTGAAGTGCACTCTCCATTTTGCTGATGTCTGTTTCCTTCCAACAGCAGCAGCAGCACATCACTTTGAACCTGTCCTTCACCTTTATAATCCATGGAATACTTATTTTCAAGGAATTTTTCAGTTAAATTAAAATTTAAGTACTATTCATTTCAATGATGAAAAGTCTTCAAGGACTTCTCAAATCTGTGTTAACCCTGACTCTACATGCAACATCATCAATTCCCCTCTTTTTCCTGTTCTTCATCCTCAACACTGCCAGATTTTTCTTTGGAATTATCTCTCTCCAAAATATTAAAAAGAGTACAAATTTTGGTTTCTCCATGTTTTCACAAGACATGTCTTGAACACAATGCATACATTATTTATGCTTACCAATAAAAACTTTGCATTCAACAATTTTGTCATTAACTAGGGTACTGACTTTTCCAGACAGAGCCACAAACATTACTGCATTCAAGATAACAAAAGGACAAGATTTACAGAAATTTGTTAACAAATCTTATTTTTTAATAAGCTTGAGTGCAAGAATACTATTCTACTATAATTTTGTGGCATATTTTCAAATTCTGCAGAATTGAGTAGTTGTACTCCCTAGGTATAATCCAAACTGTAACTTGTTTCTACATTTACCCTTCCTGGGCACAATGGATCTTTGAATGGAACAGACCTAGTTACAATACTGAGTATAACTTATAAAACAAAATTTCACAACCGTTTGGACCAAAACCAATATTGTTTTATAATTCATAATATTGTTTTAATCTTAACAATAAAAGCTATAGTATCAGATAAAGAGTATGTCAAAATATCTTATAAACCTAGATACTATTTGAATTGCAGGAATATTAACATCAATAGTAACAGAAAATTTTCGAGAAAACAAAGAACTCTTATAAACATCTTTAAACATTAAAATAATATCATGCACATAGTCTATTACCTGTACATTGCATGTATACAAATGACAATGATACTTCATTTTTCATGAGAATTAAAAAACATTAAAATATAGACCTTGTTTGTTGATTCTGAACACTGCTGGGATCTGTCAATACATGAGGTGGAAACAAAATGCAAACCAGAAATACTTATTTTAGTGTTGGCATGAAGTGGCTTAAGTTAGATGATTTTGGGAACAAGCTTCATATATTTAGCTGAATGCTGGAATCATTTCCATGATCAATAATGTCTACCAGACCATGTCTTGGGAGAAATGAAAGGTAGCTATCTTCACCTTATACACTGCCAACACCACAGACTCCGATACAATAGCTTAAAATGCACCAGCAGATCAGGGTCTATTCCAGTCACTTGAAAACAAAAGTAAACAAAACCTAAACCCAATTTTCTCTTGTGTAGTGTTTCAGCAATCAAGTTATACTCTGTCCACTGGAATATTAAGTAGAAATACAAACTGAAACCCAAACTAATAATGTGATATTTGCCAGTAAATCTGGTTTAAACAAATTGTGTTTATCATGAGAAAATATAATGAGAATTTTCACAATTCCAGAAGGTGTTGCCATTAGTAGTTGTAGTACATCACCATGGGGCATGGCTGAGAAAACAGAATGAGAATTTTAACAGGTCCCAGTTCCAGAAGGTGCTGCCATTGGTAGCCGTAGTAAATTACAATGGGACGTGGCTGAACAGGTAGGACACGGATTCTCCATTGTGTGTTCTTCTGATGGCTTCTGCCATTATCATTGAAATATCCATACACTGAAGAAACAAAAGAATCATTAATACAAAAAAACTTCTCATCACATGAGTAAAATGTCAATACTTCTCCAGAATGGTGAAAATCCTGTGAACACTGATACCGACATAATTTCTTTAGAGTATTGAAAATCTTGTGATGACATACAGACAAAATTTTTCCAGAGCTGTTAAAAGATTGTGAACACTGATAATGACATCATTTCTCCAGTGCAGTGAAAATCTTGTGAACACAATCATAGACATCACTTTTCCTGAGAGGCAAAAATAATATGAACATTGATAAATGGATAATCTGACAATAACTGGATATGAGATCAAATTGTTGATTAGGAACTAATTAGGGGATAATATGACTGTACATCAAGCCATGGAAAAAATCATTTTAAAATCATACTTGCATGTCCATCAGCCAAGATTAGTACAGCTGACTCAAAATTAATTTTTTAAAAACATTTATCTCAAATAGGTAGTTGTTGCTGTTGTAGGGTTTAACACACATACCCACACTGTGACTCAAACCCACATAGACAGGTGAGATGGCAGTGATTTGTAAGAGAGTGCTTTAGACCACTCATCCACTCAGGTACCCCTCAAACAGGTAATTATGACTTTGAATTAAGCTGATCTAAAAATAAAGCTGTAAATAGATGTAAAATGCCAAACACATATAGTGTCTCAATGGAGATGGCCATTGCTTCTATCATGAGGTCGTACCCTAATAGCTCCAAACATGCTGGACTCTACTAAGCCAACCATTCAATAAGCACACAAATCAGTTAACAGCAGGGGTCACGCTACCAGGCGAAGTGGGCAACTAAGTTGCCTGAAAAATGCTAACTTTGCCTTTTTCTGTTAGGAAAGTTAAAATGACTTCATTTTGACTTTTCAGACGTAAAATGACTAGTTGCAGCTTATTACTTTTAAGATGCCCCTTGCTGTAACCAGGAAGTTTTGGCAGTGTTGTAACCAAAGAGGAAATGTATTTATGCGGTTTTGATACAAATGAGCATATGCCCTACAAATTCTTGAACATTTACAGGTGTGTTTTAATAGCTAACTGGCCATTAACCCTTTCTGGAGTACGATAGTATTGCTCAATTGCATGAGTTGGGCCTCCTGTACTATGATGAAAACTCTAAAATTTAGACATCAATATGTAAATAGTAATTTGTTTTTAAGCATAGCTGTGCTTGCTTCTTTTCTTTATTAACTCGGTTTGAAACCGTAAGTGAACCTGTAATGGAGGACACTGTTACATCTATGATATAACATTTCATTAAATTGTAAGTCTTCGTAAATAATTGGGCAGATTCAGTGAAATATATAATTTAATGAAGACAAAGTTTAAATATTATGTGACAGAAGATTTAGTCTAAATATTTAATAATGTAGGTCAGAAACATAGGACAATACTATGTGGAATTTGGAAAAAAAGCTTTAAGTTAAAAGTTGTTTTCTGACATAGCATAATTTTTTTTTCGCAAACATATTTGAAAATTTTATATAGTAGTGAAGCAAATATGATTTAACCAATGCATATTGTTACTACTAGTAGGTAGACAAAAAATACAACCATAAACATGCAGTCCTAGTAATTAATGGGTTCTTGTAAGCTATAAAGTGAATAGTTATAGCAAGAAAATCCCTTTCTAAAAATAGATGCACTCACATGGTACGATATGTGTTCTTGGATGTGTTCAGTTGGGAAAAAAGGGTTTTGTTTAGCTATACATCAACTTTAATCTTCAGTGTGTTGTCTATGAATAGTTACAGTAATGCTTTATTGAGAGCAATGAAATCTGGATGAAGAGAATGGTTTGAAGTCACTTGTGCATTTACTCTATGTGCATATTGAAGGGGTTCTTAAAGAGTATGCTAGAAATCTTTTTGACTGCGCGCATGTGTGTATTGTGGGGTTTAACGCCATTTTCAGTACACGATAAGCTATACATGGTGGCCAGTATTAATGGTGGAGGAAAAAACCGGGAGATCACCGGAAAGAACCACCGACCCACGAGAAGCTACTGGCAAGCTTTCTCACATATCCACATTCACTGAATCTGAGACTCGAACCCATGCAGATAGAGGTGAGATGGCAGTGATCTGTAATGGACAGCGCTTTAGACCACTCTAACACTCAAAATCTTTTTGACTGCAAATTTACCAACCTGCAATTACAAGACTCTAATCTTGTATCTGTATCTGCTAAAATTAATTACAATGTATAGTTTCTGATGTGCTTTTTTAAGTCATACGGCCAAAATGCACAGCATTTACCTAAAACCAAACATATATAAGACTACAAGTATAATAATTTTTATACATGTACAAAATAGGTTGATAATAAACATAACACAGATTTTTCAACTTAAAAATAAAAGTTAAATGCATACTGAGAAATATAGGATATAATTAAAATCAACACACATACATAATCATATATCACATTTCTTGCTTTGGTCCCACTTTTCCCTGTTTAGCTCCACTTCTCCCTGTTCTGTCCAAAAGGAAAAGGAACTTCTCCCCAAAAATCATGCCTAGCTTAATCTCTAATAATTACCTGTATTTTTGGTGCACTTTTCATATTTTCATCCTGGGGAATGGTGTTGGTCACCACTACAGCCTCAAACATGGAACTGTTGATTCTGGAGACGGCTGGGCCTGAAAAAATGCCATGAGTACAGATGGAATACACCTTGGCTGCACCAGCCTCCAGCAACCTGAAAAAGCAACAAAGAAACAGGGATATTCAAATGTACAGTGTGGAGGCCGAGATCATAGTTGTATGCTGTTTATTTCTTCAGACCAAAATCTTATTAATGTGTGAGTGTGGGATTTGGGTTTTTAACATAGCTTTAACAATTGTTCAGTCACATTGCTATGTCTGCAGTGTGGTAGTTTATTGTGATGTCTAGTACTGGGACATCATGCCACAGACATGTATCGTGATGTCCCACCCAATTACATTATCCTGGCACCATGATGACCAGTTCTAACACTATCCTCTTAATGCTGAGTGCCTACAGAGGCAGCTGCTAGTATCAATTTTTAAAAAGTCTTTGGTATTACTCAGTTAGGGTTCAAATACATAACCTCCCGCATCTGAGGGGGATGCTCAAACCACTAGGCCACCAGAGTGGTCTCTTTTTAATGTAGAAAGAAGTAATGAAACATGTTCATTTCATGCTATCATAAGGAAATATTGAATTCATTACTCAAGACATTCTTTATCATAATATAATTTAGGTTCTAGAATCGTGTTGTTTAATAATACTGATGATGCAAATTTGACAAAAGTAGGGATCCTTATGCAAAATTCACCACCTTCTTACTTTTCTGCCGCATGGCCCATGGTACCACAGGTGTCTGACATGTCATCAACTAAGATGGCCACCTTGTCCTTAACATCTCCCACCAGAACCATCGAAGAAACTTCGTTGGCCTTCTTTCTCTCCTTGTGAATAAGGGCAAAGTCCACATTCAGTCTGTCAGCAATTGATGTTACCCTGGAAAGAAGATAAAAGGGATTTCACTTAACATTGTGCAAATTAATAGTCTTGGGGCGGTTTTCATTATTTAATATAAGAAAATTCTGAGAGCATTATCTCAAATGTCATCACATATAGTACAAGAAAAATCTGTCATGTAGTCATTAAACATGGATTATTTTAGTAATGGGTACCATTTATTAAAATCTGATTTGACATACCTTTAAGTGGCAAGTATTCACTTCATTTGGATTTATATACATCCATATTCCTTTGGAAGGTCATTATTTAGATGCCCCCAAGAGATGCACATGGCAAAATCAATGCACAGATATTTTAGGATGAAATAAACCTAAAGGTGTTATCCAATACAATCTGAATTGAATGTCAGGTACTGTGATGTCACAATGAAAGTTATGCATATTGAAAAAGAAATTCGCACTACCCTATATTGTGAAGATTTTACTTGACATGCTCATCTTTTCACCCAAGTTTAGTATATGGCCAGCACTGTAAAACACTGGAAAGATCAATAACTCTCATCGGTAAGTTTCTTGATGACAGTTAAAGTGCAGATCATTCAAAAATAAGGACTGAATATACTTTTGTTTAATAAAAATACATGTAGTGGTAAATTAAAAAAATATATATTTAATTTTAAATGATTAATTGCACATGCATGACCTATGTGACTTGTACTATATTACCTGCCTTGCTATCGTCATCTAATACACATGTTTAAACAAAAACTAAAAATGCAGCTAAATCTCAAGACTGAGCAAACTAGGGATATCAATTCCCACAACCAACTAGGATAATCAGGTCAAACTTTTTTTGGGGGAGGGGGAAGTAATTTGTCATGTAACTGAACCAATTAGTCAAGTATACTTTCATGTAATTTGGTCCAGTATTTTAGCAGAAGAAAGTGGAAATAAAATTTTGAGAATACATATGGTTCTGGTTAATTAGGATCAGAGGGATGAACACATTCCATGTGATACTGACAATCACGTTCCTTGTTTATGATCAGAAGCAAATGTTATCACTGTAAATACATGTAATACTAATTACAAATGTTTTAATTTATTTCCTTTATCTATAAATCGAATTAATAAAAAATGGTCATAAAATATTGAGAAAAATTTGAAACAATTAACTTTGGTATGACTTGGCTGGGGTTCAAACCTATGACCTCACTTATTTAAGGCAGACCCCTATCAATGGAGATTACTGATCAATCATCTTCTTTCTGAAATATGTCCCTTTATTTTGTCAAACCTCCCAAGGTCAAAAGGAAGAACTAAATAGTAAGTGTATCATACTTAGAAGCACGAACTATTATTTGTAATGCAGACTGTTTTTCATAGTTTTTCACTTTTTTATGAGACAATTTCAACGATAATGAGGTACCATCTCAAGGAATTCTCCCTTGGCTGTTCTGTATGTGAAACAATCAATTAAAATGACATACAACATTAAACAAGCAAATTCTTTTGACTTTTACCCAGAAGGATAGTATCTGAAACAGATATTTTACAGACATGGCCTATTGAGCCAAGCTTCTGGGACAGAGAATAAAATTCAATACACTGGGGTGGGGTACTGTACACACCAAAAAAATTGTACTAAGGAATCAAAACTTATCAGCCAAAATTTTTATGACACTGATATACAAACTGAAATTTTTTTTATTTGATGTCTGCACTAAAATTATTTAGAAGCAGTTTCTTAAACATATTTTATTATATTAGATTTCATTAACATCTGCCATATAGTTAAATACAAGATCAGTTGGCCAAGAACTTTGGATTAGTATGATTCTTTCTGCTGACTTTCTTCCATTACTGTTGGCTGCACATTTGAGAATCAACTGTTTTAAGGTTTCTCTAGCTTCTGTATCTTCATCTACATCCGATGGCATGGCAGCATCCTTTGTCCAACATTCACAGGTTCCCATGCTAAAGTTGGTCAAATTCTGTTCAGCAGCTTTTAGAAATAAAGTTGTATATTTTTTTCTTTCTACTTTTAGTTGTGGATATATATCATTTGTACAAGTTTGTTAGCCCATTATACCAGAGTGCAGTCAAATTTTGTTGAGCAGTTCTTTTGAGAAAATGTTATTTTTTTAGCAAGAGTACATATCTTATGGCAGAAGGCATCAAGTGATCTCACTAACTGGATGAATTCGGTCTAATTGGATAAAATGCCACTGACTGGATTGAGAAGAAGTTGTTTAAAGGTTTTTAAATTTAATAACATTTTTTTTAGGTTAGCTCAATGCACAAAACTGTGAAAGCCTTTAGTGCCTGGATGTTTTCTCTCAAATTTTGTCATATGCAGTTTTTTTTAAAGCTGCTCGAATGCAATTCTGTTCATTTTTGTGATAACTGTCATATGTGATTGCAGAGTGGCATATTTTGTAACTATTTCAAAGGTCTTTATGCCAGGATGGTATATACAAACATTTGTCAATACATAGAAGTTTCGAAAAAGTCGTAGCTTGATGGCTTTTATATTATTTTTTTAATCGTGGCAATATATTATGGTGGATCGACGTCATTTGTATAAATTTCAAAGGTCATTCATGCTAGGATGATATCTATCATATTCATGCTAGGATGATATCTATCATATTCATGAAAGGATGATATCTATCATATTCATGCTAGGATGATATGCATCATACTCATGCTAGGATGATATCTATCATATTCATGCTAGGATGATATGCATCATACTCATGCTAGGATGATATCTATCATATTCATGCTAGGATGATATGCATCATACTCATGCTAGGATGATATCTATCATATTCATGCTAGGTTGATATGTATCATACTCATGCTAGGATGATATCTATCATATTCCTGCTAGGTTGATATGTATCATACTCATGCTAGGATGATATGTATCATATTCATGCTAGGATTATATCTATCATATTCATGCTAGGATGATATGTATCATATTCATGCTAGGATGATATCTATCATATTCCTGCTAGGATGATATCTATCATATTCATGCTAGGATGATATCTATTACATTCATGCTAGGATTATATCTATCATATTCATGCTAGGATTATATCTATCATATTGATGCTAGGATGATATGCATCATACTCATGCTAGGATGATATGTATCATACTCATGCTAGGATGATATCTATAATATTCCTGCTAGGATGATACCTATCATATTCATATATTGATGCTAGGATGATATCTATCATATTCCTGCTAGGTTGATATGTATCATACTCATGCTAGGATGATATCTATCATATTCCTGCTAGGTTGATATGTATCATACTCATGCTAGGATATCTATCATATTCATGCTAGGATGATATCTATAATATTCCTGCTAGGATGATACCTATCATATTCATATATTCATGCTAGGTTGATATGTATCATACTCATGCTAGGATGATATGTATCATATTCATGCTAGGATGATATCTATAATATTCCTGCTAGGATGATATGCATCATACTCATGCTAGGATGATATCTATCATATTCATGCTAGGTTGATATGTATCATACTCATGCTAGGATGATATGCATCATACTCATGCTAGGATGATATGCATCATACTCATGCTAGGATGATATCTATAATATTCCTGCTAGGATGATACCTATCATATTCATATATTCATGCTAGGTTGATATGTATCATACTCATGCTAGGATGATATGTATCATACTCATGCTAGGATGATATGTATCATATTCATGCTAGGATGATATCTATAATATTCCTGCTAGGATGATATGCATCATACTCATGCTAGGATGATATCTATCATATTTATGCTAGGATGATATCTATCATATTCATGCTAGGATGATACCTATCATATTCATGCTAGGATATCTATCATATTCATGCTAGGATGATATGTATCATATTCATGCTAGGATGATATGTATCATACTCATGCTAGGATGATATCTATAATATTCCTGCTAGGATGATACCTATCATATTCATATATTCATGCTAGGTTGATATGTATCATACTCATGCTAGGATGATATGTATCATATTCATGCTAGGATGATATCTATAATATTCCTGCTAGGATGATATGCATCATACTCATGCTAGGATGATATCTATCATATTTATGCTAGGATGATATCTATCATATTCATGCTAGGATGATATCTATCATATTCATGCTAGGATATCTATCATATTCATGCTAGGATGATATGTATCATATTCATATATTCATGCTAGGTTGATATGTATCATACTCATGCTAGGATGATATGTATCATATTCATGCTAGGATGATATCTATAATATTCCTGCTAGGATGATATCTATCATATTCATGCTAGGATGATATCTATCATATTCATGCTAGGATATCTATCATATTCATGCTAGGATGATATGTATCATATTCATGCTAGGATGATATGTATCATACTCATGCTAGGATGATATCTATAATATTCCTGCTAGGATGATACCTATCATATTCATGCTAGGATATCTATCATACTCATGCTAGGATGATATCTATCATATTCATGATAGGATGATATGTATCATATTCCTGCTAGGATGATATCTATCATATTCCTGCTAGGATGATATCTATCATATTCATGCTAGGATGATATGTATCATATTCATGATAGGATGATATGTATCATATTCCTGCTAGGTTGATATCTATCATATTCATGCTAGGATGATATGTATCATATTCATGATAGGATGATATGTATCATATTCCTGCTAGGTTGATATGTATCATATTCATGCTAGGATGATATGTATCATATTGATGCTAGGATGATATCTATCATATTCATGCTAGGATGATATCTATCATATTCATGCTAGGATGATATCTATAATATTCTGTAAAGCAGTTTTGGATACAAAGCCAGCTTTTCTTCACCCTTGAATTTTAGAAACACTGGACATATTTTAAGGTGGACCTGCATCATTGAAATAAATCTCAAAGGCTTTCATGACAATATGATTATTGTTAAATTTAGTCAAAATATTCTTAACTAGCAGTGCACTATAATCAAGTGTAAAGGGTGAATATTTGCTACAGCATGTGACATCTCTGTTTAAAAGTGTTCAATTGTTTTTATAGTCTTGTAGATATTGGTTTTAAATGCACTTATCCTTGGACCTTAGGTTTTAAGATCATGTGGCAAATTAGTTGCTATTTGATCACCACATTTTACTTTCTGAATAGCTTCTCTCTGTCTTCAATAATGCGACCCACTGTAACTATATTCTCACAGTTCCCACAGTCTATAAATTCAAATTATACTAAAAAGGTTGTATAATCCCATATTTATTAGTCTGTACGAGATCTCAGGCAACAAGTTTTACCTATTCCCATATCAACCATGTCAAAGTTTGACATTTTATGTGCAGTACTAATTGTTAAGTAATTTGCATGTCTATAATGTCTTATTGAATTCCAAATATCTTTTTCTCCATTTTGTGGCTTCTCTGTAGAACTACTGTGATTAAATATGGAATTTCATGTTACCGGTCTTTCACGCTAAACACATTTTATTGACTGCAAAGTTCTGAAGGATGACATTTTTGTTTGTGATCAGTGACACATGACATCTAAGTTTTATTATGACAAGTAAACCACTCCCTTGATAACCCGTGCAAAACAGCGTTAGGAAACAGACCATGCCATAAACAAGGGCATGAGTTACCGACAGGGTTCCTGCAGACTTAACAAAAACAAATTCCATGACTTTTCCAAAACTTTTCCAGGGCCATTCCATAAAACTCAAGGATCACATTATCTTGCATTGTCAAGTAAATGAACATAAAGAATGACATCTTTCAATCCAAAACATTGTTCGTATAGTTTAAAATGAATATAAACAAATCATCCAACTTTTTTCAATTTATAGTACCAGTACCATATTTGATGGTAGATCAGCATCGGTTGAATCCTCTACTGCAGCCTTTTCAATTTTTAATATCAGTGGCTGTTAGGGCTGTCATATAGAAAAACCTGGGTATCAAAACATAAACGCAGGTACCCGTTTAAAAAAAAAAAATCGCCACACTCGCCAACCACTTCATACAGGTGTGACAGCTATAGCTATAATTAGAAACCAGAGCTCTGCTTAATATAAATAAACAATACGTCAGACAGTCTGTTTGGATTAATAAAATTCATTGGTGTTGTGCAACCGGACAAACCGTTATCCCTGAGGCATTGTATACCAAGGTTAAAACATAGCAATGTTCTACAGGTAATAAACCTCTTTGTAGACGATAACTATTGAATGTGGGTGCTAAATGATCGGTACATTGCATGCTCTTTGAATGAAATCCAGATGGATACCTTTGATTTCCGAACAAACATGTCAAAGAAATCCCACAATTTATATTATGAACAATCATCACCTAGACACCTTGAAATCTTCGTAATGCCTTAAAGTAATCTTTGCTTGTTGTTTTTCTAGTCGACTAGCTCTGCGAAATTATAAAGTTAGCCATCATACATATACCGATATTTCTATTTTCGATACTACTACATTTTTACCATAACTATCTTAAGAATTGGAATTCCAAAATAATAACACTTATGCAACTGCGTGGTCACGTGGTATAACTGGGTCATGCATGCATGGGTAAT
Organism: Potamilus streckersoni; assembly: GCA_016746295.1. Taxonomy (NCBI): domain Eukaryota; kingdom Metazoa; phylum Mollusca; class Bivalvia; order Unionida; family Unionidae; genus Potamilus; species Potamilus streckersoni. Next base: position 2,771,113 of record JAEAOA010000257.1, read on the forward strand.
TCAAATCTGTGGTCAAAAGCAGATGAATAAACGTGGTCTGTTCTAACAAGGACTTGTACTTTAAAAAATGCGAGTGTTCTAAAGCTTTTAATGCAGCTGAGTGATCATCAAAAGTTGGATTATACCTACCATCTGTGTACAAAGGTCATTCTAAATAAATTTATTAATTAACAGCGTGCAGTCAGACAATTCGCAGCTATGTCGTTGTGGACGAATCAGAGCGAGTAGTACACGGTTAGCCTCTATCGCCATACAAAAAATATTAAAGAAATGGAGATAATTAGTTGGTCTATGGTTGTACATGTCATTCATGTGCTAACGGGTACCTGTTAGAATTTGCAATGGGTACCCAGGTTGATTTTTTTCATGATTTTTGACAGCCCTAGTGGCTGTACATTGTAGATTGGTATTATTTGTACAAAGCTTCAAATGTGTTCCTCTACAATGCTATCAAATTTGATCAGATTCTGTTCAGTGGATTTATAATGGAATCAATATCTGATGGTGGAACACAATTTGAACAGATTTGAAAGGCTTTTGTGCCAAATTAGATCCTTTGGTTTCGAAAGGTAACTTGAACATTTCAAGTTTTGACAAATGCACAAAGCATTACAATACATGCAGGGCTGTACCATATAGTCACATGAGCAGAAAATAACTATATTGTACCTCTTTGCACCTCCTGCATCAGGGGAGACAATGCAAGAGTTTCTCCAATCTGGAATGTTCTCTTTGATCCACTTCAAAACTGCAGGTTCTGAATATAGGTTGTCCACAGGAATGTCAAAGAAACCCTGAAATAAGTTAAGCATATGATTTTTTAAAAAAATCAATCATATTTTTAATGGGCTTCACCTTTTGCACAAAAATAGCTCTTAGTCAACACATCTCTTAGTGACAGCTGTTTTTCTCCATATTCTAATTTTATGTAAGTACTTCTGTTTTGTGTTTGTTTTAGAACTGGATTACTTCCTGCCACTTTGCATTATAAAATATAATTATGTTTGATGACATAAACCAACATCATTTGATTAAAACGGATTTACTCTGCATACTGTTCCACATCATCTGAGTACAAAGTATATTTATCCCTGTTCATGTCAAATACATATGTCTCATGACAATGGAGTCAAAAAGGGTAACCAAGATTTTAAACGAAGAATGTCCTTCTAAGCAGCAATAGGTCCTATCATAATGGATCAAGAATATTTACAAAATCAAGACCTCCATTTACCTGAATCTGTGAAGCGTGTAAGTCCATGGTGATGATGTGATCGGCTCCTGCTGTAGATAACATGTTAGCAACTAGTTTTGCCGATATTGGTGCTCGACTCTGAAAAATGCAAATAGATCAAATGGAAAATCTCTTAAAACTTGCTTGTAAGGGAAACCTTGACTGAACAAATGCATGTGGGTTTTTGTACAATGCTGAACAATAGCAAGCATATAGCACCATATTTATTTATCTGGTTATGTCTTAAAGTTTTGCATTAAAAATGATTCTGAAGTAATGTTGGGGCAACTGTTCTTCATGAACACATTTCTATTTAAAATCTCTCCTCATTGTATATACACATATTTCTTAATATTTCTTATAATTAACAAAGTTATGAGGTCATTGTTTATCAATGACTATCTGAATGGCATTTATAATGCCAGGGAAATGATGTTCAAATGGCAATAGAATTTTTCTGATGCACATTCATTTAATGAAAAAAAACAAAACAAATGTTTTTGTCAATATAAAATTTAGCAACTTGTATGTTTTTTTCGCTTAAAAGTAGGTGACATCTGCATCTGCAAAATTTATTTATGAGAGTATAAATAATGCCACAGACAACTTTTCCTAACAATGAAATATGCATAAATGCATAGTTTAGCAATTAATCACCATATTTATGTTATGTTTTCGGACATGGTTTGTTTTTGGACTTATTATTTTTGGGGCAAATATAATTTTCAAACACCTTGTAATTTTTGGACATTGCTCCACTATAATTTTTTAAAATTTATGTTTTTGGACACAATCTATAAAGATCTGCTGTGTCATTTTAAAGAAAAGTCACAGCATATTTGTCTGTAGACATCGCTACACCCACAACTACTTCAAGCAGGTGTGACAGTTATGGCTTTGATTAGAAACCATGACCCCTACTTTATATCAGTAAACAATAGGTCAGAGAGTCGGAATGGATAGTAAATTTTTGACATCATGCAACAAAACAAACCCATCATCCCTTATGTATTATGTACCACAGTTTAAACATAGTTATTGTTCTACAGGTAATAAACCTCTTCGTAGATGATAAATATGGACTGTGGGTGCTACATGTTCGGTTTATTGTGTGCTTGTTTTTACAAAATCTAGATGGCTGCCTTTTATTTCCAAACACACATGTCTAATAATTCGCACAAGATAGTTCATTCAACTAGGCACTGTGAAATCTGACATGCATCAAAACAATCTTTGAGTAGTCAATTGTTTCAATTTGGCAAGCTCTGCTCATATTGAAGATACACTAGGCTAGGTGGGAAATTTATATATATATATATATATATATATATATATATATATATATATATATATATATATATATAAAAAAGAGAGAACAAGTATCTTTAGCAGCTCACTCATCCATGGCCAACAACACAAGCTTATAATTAATTTTTCCTGAACCCTGATATCCCATTTCAGATATTTTTATATTTATGTTAGGGGTGGGGTTAAGAGTGCACTGGTGACTGAAAAGTTGAAATTTGTGAAAACCATGCAGTGATGCATTGGGTAGCCTTGTACTACTAGGCCTAGTATACTTACACAACCTTATATCATGCCTCTATGGTCTTAATGTGAACAAAAAACCCCACTGAGAAGCAACAAGCTTTATAAAATTCAACGAATAGTAATTTCCTTGACTACAAAGTGAAAATGAGAACCTATAGTAAGGTGAAATAATTTGACAATATTACTAGAAATTTTAACACAAGTCCTAATGATTAAAGTTGTAAATAAATTTAGTGGTGTTCCAAAGTAAATCCAATGCTGAAAATGTTGATGTGCCTGACGCGGCCAGTGTCATAGTAAAGTGCCAAGGTTTTGTTCTTGCTGAATCACATTACAATCCCGAAAATTTTCCTTATCTGAATTTTTACTTTACTCCAGAGTGGTCTAAAGCGCTGTCCATCATGGATCACAGCCATCTCACCTCTGTCTGTGTGGGTTCAAGTCTAGCATTCAGCAAATGTGGATATGTGAGAAAGCTTGCCAGTAGCTTCTCATGGGTCAGTGGTTCTTTCTGGGTTTCTTCCTCCACCATTAATACTGGCCGCCATGTATAGCCTATCATGTGCTGAAAAATGGTGTTAAGCCCCACAACAACAACAACTTTATTTCACAGTAAAATTTCTCATTCCAAGAATATAATTTTGGATGATGAGCAATTTGTATTTCCAGTGAATATATAATTTGAATAATTACATTCCAGCAGAAATGAAACACTGGAAACAACAATGATACAATTGATTGTACTCTGATATTATAGAACAAATAAATAATGTTTAGAAAAACAAGAATATACAGCTTTCTACTTGACCTCAGGTCACAATATCTAAAACAAAAAAAAAACTGTCCAATGGAAAATTTCGAAAATTTCATTCTAAAAGGTATCAAATTTTTAGAAGATAACATTTTTTGATATAATTAAAAAGTCTATTACTAAAATTATAATAAAGAACACTACTAAATACAATGTCCTTGACTCAGACAAGATAAATATATTTACTTCAATTAATAATGATCCTAATATTAAACCCACTCAGAGAAAATATTTGCTCCGTATTACTTGTTTATAAAATTTAAAAAATATGATTCAAGTTAGGTAGAAAATAAACATGATTTTTTGACCAAAATATATTTTTCTATAGGATATAATGAATTAAAAACAATGCAAATTAAATACACATAACACTTGCATAAAAACTACAATCAATATTGATCAAAATGATATACACAGCTATCATCATTCTAACTTGATACATATTTTATAAGATAAAGATATCTGACATTATGTTTTTTTGGAAGGATGATATCCTGCATATTATTGGTGATGATATCTGGCATATGTTTTAGGGGAGGATGATATCCTGCATATTATTGGTGATGATATCTGGCATATGTTTTTTGGAAGGATGATATCCTGCATATTATTGGTGATGATATCTGGCATATGTTTTAGGGGAGGATGATATCCTGCATATTATTGGTGATGATATCTGGCATATGTTTTAGGGGAGGATGATATCCTGCATATTATTGGTGATGATATCTGGCATATGTTTTAGGGGAGGATGATATCTGCATGATGTTTTAGAGCAGAATGGTTAGATTAAAATCAAAAGTTCCAAATCCTGACTAAAGGCTATGGGTGAAAGCAAAATGAAAGGGTAAGGATATTAGTTTATCTCTTGTTTTCATTATTACCTTGTCCTTCTTGTCCTGTCTTGCATATGGAAAGCATGGGATGACAGCAGTGACTCGACAAGCGGATGCAATTTTGCAGGCGTTTATCATGATGAGCAGTTCCATCAGCATGTCATTTACTTCTTTACACCCACTCTGCACGATGTACACATCCTCACCACGCACAGACTCTCCAATCTCAACACTGCCAAAATATTAATATCTATCATTAGTGTCATAGTCATACAACAAAAAGTTTTATTATTTGATACTTATTCCACCCTATGTTAAAAGTGTATGCTATTAAGAAACAAGTTATTAAATAAGTTCACTTCCTCACAAAGAGCGTATTGTTTTATTTTCTGATACTTGACAAATCAGTTTTATAAAAAAAAAAAACAATTGCAAAATCTTGAGAGTTTGAATTTTTGTTTGTTGTTGTTCTGGGGCTTAACGCCATTTTTCAGCACATGATAGGCTATACAAGGCGGCCAGTATTAATGGTGGAGGAAGAAACCGGGAAATCCTCGGAAAGAACTACCAACCCACGAGAAGCTACTGGCAAGCTTTCTCACATATCTTGAGAGTTTGAAAATATGTTTAACAAACTTTTGGGATTATTTTCTGTTTATTTTATGTCTGAATATCCTATTTTTAATATAATATGATTATGCTAATCAGCACCGTATACACTCACTTATATACTGAATCCAACTGAAAACTGCATAGACCCTGACCTGCCAGACTCTACTTATAAGCAAGTATATATGGTAACCAATGAACCATTTTAATAGGTGACAGACTAATTTAATCTGTGTAGATCTCGAACAAAATTCATCTAGCCAATCAATACTGCTACACATTTATTGCTAATAACCTGACAAGGTATATTCCTAACATTTTCCAAGATTAATTCAGAAAAATTCTATGATAATGACATTTGATAATTTTAAGACCAAAAGAATGGTAAAATCCAAGTAAACCTAAATATTTTCACCTATCATAAATATGTCTGGCCAAATGGAGTTTGTCATATTAAAGTTATGGGTAATTAAAGGATGAATTTGAAGCAGTGATTATGATTCTTACACATAAATAAATGTAATTTACGAACTTGTTCAGGACATCCATGACTGCAGGAACCATGAACAAGTGTAACAAGGCCTTCGAGTTTCTGTAAATAGTACACTGTAACCTCTACCAGTCATGGTAGAACAGAACTGGTTCTGTCTCAAGTTTGTAAGCAGACCTTTCAATCTGTATAATGCCTCAAAATTATCATTGCTGAATATTTTATATTTATCTTACTTCAAAATCACAAGTCAACAAAAATTAACCATAAATGTCTTTTCTCGCCAAATGACTAAAGTTTAAAGTGACTCGTGGCATATGATGCCATAAATCCACACCCCAAGCACATAACACATGAAGAGACATAGAAGCTTTGTTGAGACAGTATTGTTTTTTTACTCACAGTTGTCATGGCAATATTTACTATCAACGGTTCATTGATGGCCTTATAAAAATAGGTCCTGAGTGAAGCTTAAAGATAATTGTATGTGTTTGTGTACGTGCGCCTGTGTCAAAAATTCAACGCTGTCTTAGACAACACAGTGATCACCTCTACAGTTCCATCCAAATATCAAATATCCAAACCAAAATACAATGGTGATATATATCTTCAGAAGGTGTACACGAAATAATGAACATAGAGTTAGCATTGATGTACACAGAAAGAGCCACATTCAGTTGGTAGAGAATCACACTCATAATCAAAGATAGTCATTGGGTTGAAGGTTTGATACCCAACCAGGGCAGCTCAGTGCAACTCCCTGGTGTCTCCAGGGGAAAAGCACTTAGCTCTCATTTCTTCAATGTGATATGGACAACATGTTAAAAAGGCAGATACTCCCTTCCTCAAAAACAGAATGTATTACTAAGTTCTCAAAGTTGATAATAATGATATGTTTCTAGGTTTTTATGTTGAGATTGTAAATTAAGTTTCATCTCATGTTTTTCATATTTTCAACTGGTTTCATGGGAGGTATCAAAGTAAAATGTCTGATAAAATTCCTGAATGGTCTGCTTTTGAACCTCATTGTGAAAGAGAAGATTTATGAAATACTATATTAGCCCTCAGTCTTGATAAAACTATAAGTAGAAGCAATTTAATAATTTCTCACAGTAACTTTTACATATTTAAAACCAGATAAGTGATGTTTTGTTTGGTTTCGGCATTTTTCTGCATAAGTTTAGCCAGTTTGTTAATTTCTTATACAAAAGAAATGTAAATTATATGCATCTATATCTTTTAAATTATTTACCCTTATGTATTAGATGGGAATGAACACCACTTCACTTGAAATTTCATTGCATGTGATAGATATTGTATCACAGGTGCCTTCGGACTGTCCTTGGACCAATGAAGTACTGCCTCCATATATTTGTCCAAGGTAAGGTCATGAAACTTTTGCTTCTCATTTTCTTCATTGCTGCTTTTGTCTCCTTTAATTCCTTTATCAAAGGTTACAGCTCTCTTTTAGATACACACTTTCCTCCTGTTTTAACTCCATTTGACTCACTTTACTTATTGTTTATCTTTGGCATTTTTCTATATTTTATTCCCCAAATTTCACTCCTAATGCAGAATAATTATTTAATAGTTGTGAATATACTATATTTGTGATAGATTGGCTTATTGCATTAATTTTATTCACTACACTAAGGAGGGAAGGTTTCTATTTGTATTACCAAGAGGATGGGTAAGTTGACCTTTGTATGAGGACTGGAGGTTAGTGACCTCAAGTATCTGCAGACAGAGTAAAGTGTTGATTGCTTATACTTTACAATAAGATTGGTTCATGTCCACCTGTCTCTGGTGTTAAGTTCTGCATCTACCAAACAAAGATAAAGTCCTTTAGTTTAGGTGAATTGTACTTAATGAAGTAGAAGAGGTATGTACTGTTCAGTACACTGACCTTTGACCTAATTATTACATAATATGATATGGTGTGATTTATCCCATATCACCCATCTGAAGTTCAGTAAGTGTTGATGTGAATAAAACACAACTCATAGTTAAAACAAATCATTTTATTCCAAAAATATGGTTTGTTAGTAAAGCACACATATGAAAACAGCAGCTGAAAAAGTTCAGACAATTACATACACATTAATATAAAACAAAGCTAAGGTACCTCATAAAATTGTTTCTGACAAGCGAGACTAAGTACATTTATTACTTGTACAGTCCCAAGCTATATCAAAGGTTATTGAAAAAATTAAGGTTGGCTATAGGTATAAGGGTACCAATTGTACAACCCCAGGTGGGCAGAGCTAAAGGTGAAGGGAACATTGCATTCAGAAATAAATGACAAAACTAGCTGTGATTGGTGCATTATGTAAGAGTAGTACTTTCTGTTAGGCTTTAAAAAAAGTTGAGCCTCTTGGCAACATGTGAAATTCTGTTAATTCATATATAGATCACATTTTGTATTTTTTAAGATTTTTTAAAAATGTGGTACACATGACTGAAAATGTGTCCAGTGTAACTAGATAACTCTTACCCCTGTCTAGTTCCAGCAGAGTTATCTATCTTAAATGCAATGAAGTACCTATTTTCGATGTTATCAAATTAACAATCTAACATTGTTCTCTGTGACAGTGTGTGACAATGCATGCTGAGGTAGGATAGAAAGTATATTTATTTTGCAAAACATGAGCATTGCGGTCTATGGTTTCTTGTATTTTGGTAATTAGTGACAGAACAGAATTGGTATACACAGTTTGAAGAAGGCAAGCATTGCAAAACATGATATATTTAATCCTTAGCCCCAATTCTTGACCTATATCAATTTTGAATACCTGACAAACATCCTTCTACATCGAAAGATCTTAAATTCTTATAGATTTTTTAGAATTAACAGTTCCATGTCTTACATCATTCCAGAACTCTTCTATGTCATGTTTAATACCTTACATATGTGATCAAGATATTACCAATATTTCAGATCAATTGTATAAAAACAGAATTCATATTCTAAAATAATAATACATTTTAGTACATTATATATAATGGCGAAATTCTGTAAATTTTTAATTTATTTGTTAGAATGAACATACAGGATATTCATAACATTTATTTAAGTCTTAATCATTAAAACAAAATGTGTTCATATAACAGTAATACCAAAGAACCACAAAGTAATAGACAGTTTTATAAATTAACCAGTACACATCACTGCCACTGTATGAACCTATGCCATATATACTGTATGCCTTATTGGGTATGTTACAAGTCTATGCTCTTGAAATAAGTGACAAAAAAAGGGTGAAGACAACAAACTATAAAATTTAACAAATAATTTATTTCCCTATCAAATTCCTGTTTGAATTTTTATTTGTTTTCAATGCAGTTATTATAAAGTGATGTAAATTCTTCTGTTCACAAAAGAAATGAATCAACTAATTGCTTATGATACAATTTTGCTTCTCTGAGAACCAGAATGGTTGCTTGTTTAACATATAACTAGTTTTATTTAAAAGCTATTAAAAAGTATATGTGTCTATGTGATTTGGATTTAATGTAGCTTCAACAATTTTCCAGTCATATTGCAACCATTTTTGCAGTGTGGCGGTTTGTTGTTAACATGCACTGGGGCACCATACCGCAGACATTTTACATCAGGGGTTTCCAAACTGTGGTCTGCAGACCCCTTGGAGTCCATCGCATGTTGCCAAGGGGTCCACAAGCTGGTCCAAAAAAGAATAAAAATAGTACATTTGCAAAGTTTTCATTATCATCAACAATTATAAAACCAACTGAGTACTGAGCTGTCTATTATGTATTAGCTCTATTCAATTCTATGGCTATTACTTACTGATGGATTACATAAAATAATAATGTCGATCGGCCAAATATATTGGATAGGCTGATAGGTGTGCGCTTTTAGGGTGGATAAGCTGATAGGGGTCTGCCATCTGACCATGACAAGCTACAGGGTCCACAGCTTCAAAACTTTTGCAAACCACTGCTTTATATCATGTCCTGCCCAGTCCCATTATCCTGACACCAAGCTGACCACTCCTAACACTAACATCTTAATGCTGAGCACCCAGCGAGGCAGCCATTAGTACAATTTTTACAGGTCTCGGGTATGATTTGGCCAGGGTATGAACCTGCACCTCTGCATACAAGGCAAAGGCTCAAAGCACTAGGCCTCTCGTGTGGTCCAAATAAATCTATGGTGATCTGAAGGAGTGAAAGTGATCTCAGGATGGTCAAAAATGCTTCAAAGTTTCCCACTTGTCATCCTTGAAACACTTCAGCATTGACCTGGAATCTTGGAAAGATCTCATACTGGATCATTCCACCTGGTGGAGTCTTATCCATGCTGGAACTATTTTTAACTTGGAGAACTGCTGAGGTAGTACAAACGTCCAAGCAGTGAACATCTCAGAAACAAAACACAACCTCTATTGATCAAGCAAATCCATGCAGTAACTACCGTCAGGTGCTTCAGCACACAATCTGGCCCAATCAACAGCTCATATACTCATTAAAACCAAACCAGTGATGTCACGGTCATCTTCAAACTCAGAGTAACAACCAACTCATTTATCATACAAAAAAGTAAAAAAGAAAAAAAAATGTAGATAATGAAAACTGTAATGTCAATATAAACAATTTAAAAATTTTAAAAGTGAACTTTAGCGAGATTTAATATATATCAACCGTACACAGGAGCGTGATAAAAAGTGCACTATGTTATGCTATGCAATGCGATACAATCCAATGATCTACTTTTCTGATTGTTTCATGAAAAAATGATACCTAAAGAACATGTACTTTGTACATCACATGTACCAAATTAATATTGGGTTTGGATTGGGTATTACTATTAGGAGGAGCCACCATGCACGTGCCACACTTTTCTTGCAATAATAAAATTTTAATGGCCAAACTTATTATAAATATAACAAACTGCTATATCATACATGTATAATGCCCTGTATCAGAATTTGCTCTACTTTTCCAATGTGACCTCTGTGACCCGTACAGCAGCCTCACGAATCTACGACAATGATAATTCAATAAGCGTGTTTATACAAACCAGCATTCGCCATTGCTAAATTTCTTTGTAACGACTTTTCCCGGCTCGATCCCTAGACGTTCACATATTTTTGTGGTAAGATCGGGATGGGAGCTCCCGCTAAAAACCTTGATGTTCGGCATTCTCCTGTAGTCTGTCAAAGAGTTTTGTCGAGGTACAGAATTCATGAAACCGCGGTCAAATGTTGAATACAACTCACTGCAGATGATAGTTTCATATCAATCATTCTGACCTTTGTGACCGCTTAACAACCAGGCTACAACAAAACACATCCGCGTATTACGTTCTTAAGTTAATTAAGACTCATGTTACACTCTAAAATTTATTAATGTCAAATAATTAAATTTTTAAACAAGTTTGTGAATTTTCTTCTTCGGGCTTTTATTATTCTTGAAATTAGTGCGTGACATGTTCACATCCCCCAGTGTCTGGCTAAGTAGTCGTCCAGGAAGCAGATCTAGCTACGGTTAACAGTAGACGAAGTAGATTACATAAAAAAATCTCAGAAACTACTTCTAACTGCTTCAAGCTGTTTAATACACCATGTTTTCCAAAATTATCATAACAGGGAAAGGGCTTGCATTTACACTGTAAGCGTCACTTTCTGTCGAACGTAAAAAGTGCAGGTATGAATTTTAGACTGGAGTGCATAAACATCTTTGCTATGAGCTTCTGTTAAATTGTTAGATGAAGTGATTTTATTTTTTTATTCTATAGCTACCAAAAATATGGACATTTTCTACCTCGCTAATATATTTTTGTGATATTTTTTAAATACAAATTTAAACAGATTGATGCGGAATCAAATCTGCGTATGAAAGCTATTCCTTGCACCCTAATGACATGCCCGTTATTCCATGTTGAAGCTCGATAGCTCCAATCAGAATGATCGTTCGGTCACATCCGTAAAAAAAATCGAAATGTCCTCGGCTTTTTCCCTCAAGTGGTGAAAGAACAACCGTACGGAAATGGCTGAATTCTATTCGGATTGAGTACCTCAAATAAACTCAAAGTAGCTCATTGTATTATTCCGCATGGCATATTCTGTTAAATGAGCTTAGGCACAAGTTACTGTACCAAACTTGTATCTGCAGGTTGTCTCTACCGCCACAACTAATATACGCAAAGCATCATCTTGTAATATATTTCCGGTGATCACCTATTTCCGAGCAATTATGATTTCATTAATAATCTTCTATTTAGGCACTTTATTTGCTTTATATCGCATATTTCAATGCTAGTAATTTGATTTTTGGACACTTTTTCTCGTGTGCACCAGCCATTTTTTGCACACTCACAGAGGAAGGCACATATGTTGAAAATTTAAGTACATGGTTGAAATTATAGCCTCCACGTTTACATGTCATTTAAAAAAGGTTAAATTGAAAACGTTATATACAGATAAAACTAACTAGATATGAAAAGGTAATCATTGGTCAAAAGTTTGATGATAAACATACTAATAATAAACCGGAAGGTGAGAGCTCTCTTCGGAGATTTACATTAAGCAAACAATAAAACGGAAAAAAAATAAAAGTAAAAAAGAACTTAGACTCAGAATGAGTCTGTCAAAATATAAGGCTATAATGCAAGAGATAAGAAAGATCATACAGCAATCTGCTAAAACAAGACAAAAGTAGTCGATACTTTGCAGACATAGCTGGAAACGAACCTATTAGAGACCAGTATAACACATGTCTGGAAACATCAATAAGCTATATAAGGTATAACGGTACCAATTGCGCAAGTCTAGGTGGGTGGAGCTTAAGGTTAGGGAACATTGCATTCAGAAATAAACAACAACACTAGCTGTGACATGTGCATTTTGTAAGAGTTGTTCATTATGTTAGACTTAAAAAAAGGTTGAGCCTCTTGGCAACATATGAGATTATGTTAATTCCTATCTAGATCATATTTTGTATTTTTATGATTTTTTGAAAATGTAGTACACATGACTGAAAATGTGTCTGTTGTGACTAGATAATTCATATCCCTGTCTTGTTCCAGCAGAGTTATCTCTCTTAAATGCAATAAAGTACTTGGTTCGGTCATTGTTAAATTGACAGTCTAACACTGTTCTCTTGAAAAGTGTGTGATGTGCAGGCACAATTAGGATAGAAAATATATTTATTTCCCCAAATATCAACATTAAGGTCTATGGAAAAACAATTGGTACCATGATACCTTAAGCGCTGCACACTGCTAGGTAAATTCGATAAGGACTGAAACTAGCCAATTATCCCCAAGTTCGTATCCAAGATATGTGAAACTGACGGTGATTAGAAATAGGAAATATTTAGAAAGTTGAGTGACTGTTATAAATGAGGATATGCTTAAAAGACTATCGATCTTTTTGGACAAAATGAAAAGCCAGATTTATGTTGATAAGGCCTAAGTTATTTTATAGTATTTAAATTGTAAATTCTTATCAGAAGTTCCACACTCTTGTCGTAAGCATCAATAGACGCTTTTAACTGCGACTGTTGATCCTGAGCAGACAGATACACCTGGCTCCTCTCGAAATCCATTCTTGTGAATCAGGCGGGGCCGAGCAGATATGAGCATCCCCTCCTTGAAGATATGGTATGTGGCAAGAGCTGTGTGAACAGCGAAGGGCATCAGTTAATTTGCAGTAGAGACTAATGGCCATACATTGTACATAATTGTCCCCAGACATCTCGTCATTGACATGCAACTTGACTCAGAATGGCCTGAAGGAGAAGATGAGTGCGACTCCATGCAAACTTTTTCCCTCTCTTCAATCCAACTCGCGCACAATTCATGACATTACTCCTACATACTTTCATGTCCTGCAGTGAAGCATAATAACGGAGGGGGAACTGAACGGTTGCCTAGGTGGCCAGATATTTGGAGGGGGGGAGGCAAAACAACAGGTGCCAGAGGTCGTCTTGGGTTGCCAAAACCCTTTGAGCCTTTATCGTCACACCTGGCGCCATTCACCCTTTGTACGCCACTGATGTCTGGTGGTGATGGGCGTGCGGCATAGCAACAGACGTGGATAAACTGGGAGCTATAACTGAAAACCTGCTCACAGACGACTCAGGGCATAGGGTCGCGTTTGAATTTACCTAGGAAACAATGGAACACAACAGCCCCATGGGTGACTGAGCAACCCTTTTTAGGATCACGCTGTTCACCTCCGTGGCATGAGGAAAGGGCGAGCAAATATGCCCTTAATATTGCCCGCGTCATCTGTAATCCTTTCGTCCAAAACCAGCAGTCATACCACACGTAGACATAAAAATTGGTTTGATGAGTGTTGTGTATATTTAATCTTTTTTCCCCCTCAATGGTTATGTGTTATATATATATATATATATATATATATATATATATATATATATATATATGTATGTATGTATGTATGTATGTATGTATGTATGTATGTATGTATGTATGTATGTATGTATGTATGTATGTATGTATGTATGTATGTATGTATGTATGTATGTATGTATGTGTGTGTGTGTGTGTGTGTGTGTGTGTGTGTGTGTGTGTGTGTGTGTGTGTGTGTATTTTTTATTTGTGTATTTGTGTGTGACCCTTTTTAGGATCACGCTGTTCACCTCCGTGGCATGAGGAAAGGGCGAGCAAATATGCCCTTAATATTGCCCGCGTCATCTGTAATCCTTTCGTCCAAAACCAGCAGTCATACCACACGTAGACATAAAAATTGGTTTGATGAGTGTTGTGTATATTTAATCTTTTTTCCCCCTCAATGGTTATGTGTTATATATATATATATATATATATATATATATATATATATATATATATATATATATATATATATATATATATATATGTATGTATGTATGTATGTATGTATGTATGTATGTATGTATGTATGTATGTATGTATGTATGTATGTATGTATGTATGTATGTATGTATGTATGTATGTATGTATGTATGTATGTATGTATGTATGTGTGTGTGTGTGTGTGTGTGTGTGTGTGTGTGTGTGTGTGTGTGTGTGTGTGTGTGTGTGTGTGTGTGTGTGTGTATTTTGGAACTGACTTGAGAGTGTCATAAATATTAGGATCTGTTTCGACATGTTTATTTGGGCCAGGGCCTAAGATATTGGTAGCCCCATGACAACCTTGGTTTATCTGATGGTTAACATATTTTGTTTTAATAATTTTAGTGACAAATTGTAGTTTGTTAACAACCTGGAATGTTCTAGAATGGAAAATTGCATTAAGTGGCAATGTATTTCCAGAAAATGGTAATTACAACCTAGATCAAGTAGAGGGGTGTATAATCTTGTTTACTTGAACATTTTTAATTCTTGCAATAACACCAGAAACGGAAACATTTGTGCTCAGGTTTTGATTTGTGTGGATATTTATTCAGATTATTATTCTTTAGACTTTAAAATCATTAAAAATTTTTTGGACAGCAACATTCAGACAAGGACAAATATATTATTTTATTGTGATAAATTGAAAGACACATAGCACATCATCACACTTCAGACCACTGATATATGCTAGTACATTTAAGACTCCAGGCACATCAACACATTCAGCGCTGGGTCTTATTTGAACACCACTGGAATTTAATTAGAACTTTATTAATTAGAATTGGTGATAGTAACTTTTGGGTTATTTGGGATTTAAATCATACATACATACATAGATACATACATACATACATACATACATACATACATACATACATACATACATACATACATACATACATACATACATACATACATACATACATACATACATACATAGATACATACATACATGCATGCATGCATACATACATACATACATACATACATACATACATACATACATACATACATACATACATACATACATACATACATACATACATACATACATACATACATACATACATACATACATACATACAATGCATAATTGCACCTCTACTATTTTTCGTAGGTCATGGGCAGCAGATTGAGATTGCCTACATTTATTCCCTTTCCCCAGGGGGGCTTAAAGGGATATAGTTATACATACATATTTGTTATATCTATATTCATTCTGAACATTTTAAGCTCGGTTTTGTTTTCTGGAAACAGGTACACATATTGTTATACCTGGAATCTCTAAACTTCATCGACAGATGCATGTTTATAAGTGTCACAACCTGACTACAAATATAGGTCACAGTGACGCAGATTTCATGTTTCAATGACATTGGTTAACGTAAGTTTTATGTTTATTTTTTAAAAAGTCTTTTCGTGTTAGAATCATGAAACTAGATGGGAACAGTCTATGCATATTTCTAGTACCACACCGCACAACTTGAAAAGATCATTGTGACCTATAATTAATATTTTCCTACCTTAGCTTAAAAGTTCGCCCTAACTGATGACCATATAGATTTCATGCAGGCACGCTGTATACATATGGTTTTACCTGGAGTCAAACAACGTCGGGAAAATATTCATATTTATTTATGCAATACCTTCATAACAAAATCAGGGAACTGTAACATATTTCGGACTTTACTGACTTTAGTTAGTATTATAGAAACAAATATATAATGAACGAATCCGGATTAATCTATCTTCACAAAATTTAATTACTGTAATACGACGAAAGATACTGATGTATTTGATCATCTGGCATACCTGTTTTCTGTGCTGATTGGAAGTGGTTCCATTCTTCCTGAAGTATGTCTCCTTAATGTGTGTGTGTGTGTGTGTGTGTGTGTGTGTGTGTGTGTGTGTGTGTAAGTGTCTGTGTTTATGTATGAGAGAGAGAGAGAGAGAGAGAGAGAGAGAGAGAGAGAGAGAGAGAGAGAGAGAGAGAGAGAGAGAGAGAGAGAGAGAGAGAGAGAGAGAGAGAGAGAGAGAGAGAGTTTAAAAATGTTCAGTCATATCTCTACAGTGTCTGCAGTGTTACCGTTTATATTGATGTCTAGCACTGGGTCATCATTCCGCAGACATGAAGCATCATGTCCCACACATTCTCATTATTCTTACACCAGATCGACCAGTCCAAACACGAACATTTAATTGCTTTGCGCCTAGCGAGACAGTTCTTAGTACTATTTTATAAGTCACTGGTATAACTCGGCCGGGGTTCGAACCTGCGATCTCCCACTGTAGCCACCAGGTTTGAAGTTTAGAGATGCAGTCGAGCCATTTTTTGAAATAAAGATGTACTAAATCTGAATGGACCGAATAGTAGAAAATATACACTGATAAAATATTACCTTAATGACTGGCTGACATATTGAACGAGAATGTGGATATTACATTACCTATATTAGTGACTGAAGAATTACTCTTAAAGTATTATCCACAACATCTACGGGTCTATACTTGTTACCGTAAAGAATGTTTATTAACTGATGGTATAGGGTATATTTGTATCCTAAGCTTGTTTGTTTGTGTGTGTGTGTGTGTGTGTGTGTGTGTGTGTGTGTGTGTGTGTGTGTGTGTGTGTGCGTGTGTGTGACTGTAAGAACTGAAAATATTGTTATACCTAAAACTGAGTCTATTACACTGTCCATATCTAATGTACTAATATTCAAAGACGTACTGACAACCAGTATTTATAGGTTACTCCATTTGTATGGGAAAATATGAACGAGCTTTTCTGATGGCTATACTGCACCACCTTGGGAGTGCAGTATAGCGATCCGAAAAAACGAGTTCATATTTGCCCATTCAAATGCAGTAACCTTTTTTTATATGCTCATTTTTGTTTCATTACCAAAGACTTAATAAAAAATTCACAACAAAATATATTTAATAATAAAATTTATTATTTTATTATTAAAATAAATAAGTTGACAATCGTAAATTCTCCTTCAATACACAATAATAGTATTTATGCGCATATGGCTCCGCCCATCGACCTTTTAACTTCATAGCGTACCGCGCGCTCACTCATTTAAAAAAGAAATCCCATTTTGGTCTATCTGAAATTGAAATTTAAAATCATATTATGAATGACTGCGCCATTGAACAAAGTTCCCATCTGGTCAGAAATTGAGAAATTTTGTTTTGTTGTCAATAGAGCCAAATTCTGATTATCTCCTTCTATATGTTTTCCGCACGATGTACGTGTGACTTCAGGGACTGGCGATGACAACAATCTGCATAACTGTTTCTGTTCTGCCATGGATAGTTTGGAATCGTAAGCTGGAAAAATATGAAAGTTTTTAAACAAATTCTTAAGAAGATGCTGGTTTCAATATTGTTTTTTTTGTGAACAACAGATTCATTTGTTGCTGAGTTTCGTACAGTCTGCTATGGAAAGTGATTTCGATTTCAACAATATAGTCTGGATTCTATAGGCCTACATATTATAGTACACAGATGTGTAACAGTATTTGGAAATACGTAATTCTTATTAGCAGAAAGAGTCCACAAGGTACAAAGTACATTTTGAGGAGATTAAAGAGGCGAAAAGGCAAGTTGATTTATTCTCATTACTATTACCAATTATAGATGACATATTTTTTTATGCCCAGTCACTTGCATTATCTTTGTTGGAGGGACCCCAGCTTTTTACAGGTTTTTCACAGTAGTCTTCCTTACATAATGATTGGTAATTCTCCCCTGGATTTGTGCCCTTTCGGCTGCTCGTTTCATCAGAGTTCCAAGTTGATTAACCCCCATTGGTCTCTGATAATACCTGCAATTTTTAATATTTGCATCGTGAATATATGTTATATTTAATTCAATAATTCAATGCACCTGCCATAAAATCCAGTTTTCTTATATTTGGCAATGTTGAATAATGCATTTTCTTGTGAAAACGGTTTGGTATGTGCAGATTATACAAGTCATTACAGATTTTTCCCATATTTTTTGTTTTATGTTATGTAATTTTATTTTCATTCATTCTTTGCATTGTCAAAAAAAAATTGTTACTCCTTTTTTCTTTGTTTATATTTTTACTTTAAATAAGGACATTAACTGAATCTTTAGAAATATAATTACCATATGTTTGAAGTTTCTATCAGTTGCTGCATTGGAATTGGTGTCAAATAAAAGGGGCTGTCGGCATTCATCATTTCCAAGGGTCTTCGTTTCAAATATTCATTGTAAAGTTGAATGGGGTTTCGCTCCGGTGATGTTCCGGTGGAAAAATTGCGAGGTATTGTTGATCTATAGTCGTCTTTCCCCGTACCATCAAAGGTTTTGCTATCCCTCTCAGCATATTGAAGATATTGGGTACCGGTGGAATCGGTGAAAACTGATACATCTCTAAACTTTAATTTTCTGTGCTCATCTCGGCCTCTAAATCCAAACATTTTCCCAAAAAAGTAGAACAGGGAAATTTGCAATGCAGCGTCCATTGTTTGTTTACTATAAAAAGTAGTTTTTATTCACGTGCATCAGTCACGTGTGGTGCAATATGAATGTGTTCAATATCGCTGGATATTGAACGATTCTGACAATGTAAAGTTAACGGGGAAAAAATGAGCATATAATAATATTCCTGACCTTTATGAAACAGGCTGAATGACAATGACTGTAATGACACTGATCTGAATGATGCTGATTGCAATGATGACGACTGTAATGACACTGATCCGAATGATGCTGATTCTAATGATGACGACTCTAATGATCCTGTCTCATGAAGCTGACTCCAGTGATGACGACTATATTGATCCTGACTAATGATGGTGACTTACAGGATGAGGACTAAAATGATCTTCACCCTAATGATGCTGACTCCAATGATGAGGACTGTAATGATCCTAACCGTAATGATGATGAGTTCGTGACGACTATATTGATCTTGATTAACGATGGTGACTCACATGATCAAGAGCATATAATGATCCTGACCCTAGTGAGCTGACTCCAATGATGACGATTATATTAATCCTAATTAATGATGCTGACTCACATAATAAGGTCTGTATCGATTCTGACCCTAACGATGCTGACTACTTTAATGACGACTATAATGATCCTGACTCATTTCGTGACGACTATAATTATCTTGACTTTAAAGATGCTGACTCAGATGTCAATAATGATACTTTGTTTGTTGGACTGATCCACTGTATTCAAGACACGGCCATTCTGCATCATCTACTGATAATGAGAAATATGCTAATGGTTTTTTTTATGGATATATAAATAATTACCATCATTATACTCAAAAATCTGGAGTGAGAGAGAAAAAGAGATTAGGCTAGATGAAAACCTTGAACCTGAATTTAGACCAAGTAATATTGGTTCGTCCTAACGGTATGTGTACATTTTTTATTGGGATTTATTAACATTGTTCATATAATCAATGATACAATGTTGAAAAACACTCTTGATAATATTCGCTAAATTTCATGGTTACAAGGCACACATACCGTAAAAGATTTAATGCTTTATTCTTGTTGTTTCTTAAACCTATTATAATGTTCTAAAAATCAATTGTTAGTTATTAAATTTGAAAATGTCCAGAGGCCTTTCCCCATCTCTCTCTGTACCATAGTAGCAAGATACGGAAAAAAATTCCATAAAACAGGATTTTCGCTTGTGTTATACGACGATGTCTCTATACCTAGGAATGATGGTAAAAGTTAAGTGAAACGGAACCAAAAGTCTGGATCGTCATTCTGATCGTCGTTCTTTGTATTGACTATGTGCTATAAATTAATCTTCCGAGTACACATATCATAGCAACATAAATATTTAAAAAATTTTCTCTATGGACAACGTTGCATTTTCGTTCACGGTTGTATTGCATGCCCAATCCCCGAAAAATATCTGACACAACAGATAAAAGTTTAAAAATATATAGGTCAGAAATTCATTTTTGTAAAAAAAAAATATGGAGAATCCGGGTATCGATCCCGGTACCTCTCGCATGCTAAGCGAGCGCTCTACCATGTGAGCTAATTCCCCATAGATTCCAATAAACAAAATGTGGCATCACAAAGACAGCAACAATATCCGTGTAAACAAAACAAGCTATTACTATAATCTTCCAACCATGTACCCACTTCCACTAAAGCACGCGATCTCATGTGTGTGTTTGTGTGTGTGTGTGTGTGTGTGTGTGTGTGTGTGTGTGTGTGTGTGTGTGTGTGTGAGAGAGAGAGAGAGAGAGAGAGCAATGAAAAACACATTCGACTGATTTGATCACCTATCTTTTGTTCTTGAATTTCAGATGTGACAATAACATATTTGTAAATGTTTACAGACAGTATTGGAAAAAGTCGATGTGTAAAAATATTAACACAAAATATACATTGTGAGCTTGTAACAGAAAACTTAAAATAGAACCAACTTGGAGAAGTATGGTATGCATTCCAGAATGCTAAGCGAGCGCTTTACTGTCTTATCTAATTGCCCAATTCCTATTTATAGCATGAAAAATGTGTCAACACCGAGACGGCACTCAACAACACTCATGTTACTACAGATAAACAAGTTTTGAGTTAACGAACTATCTTTAAAAGATAGCTATTTTTTATTTCACATCAGAATTGCCAGAAATATAATTTTAATAATGTTGTGCTTTTACATATCAAAATCCGTGAAAATGGACACATATATAATAACAAGATGTATAAGAATAAATAAAATAAAAGCTTGTTTAATTGCCTTTAAGCACCATAATTAGAAGAGATGTTAAAATGCGTTATTTGCTTGCTTCAGAGCTATTTGTTGTTAAGAAATCTGATCTAGTGTTCGGTATGAAGAGACAACAATAACAAAATAAACTGTTAAATATCCTCGCCTTCATGTTAGTAGCATTTCTTCATAAGTTATGCATTACATTACTTTATTTCATGGGCTACTATAGTTGCAATAACATTGTGCTAAATAAGTGATTTATATTGGCCACTCTCGTAATGGTCATTTTATGAATAATGGTAATAGGGTTTCTATGGAATCTCATATTCTTACACTCTTGTAATGGTCATTTTATGAATAATGGTAATAGGGTTTCTATGGAATCTTATATTCTTACAGTTTTTAATGATTATTTATTTATCCACTTGTTAATTTTCAGTCATTTATGAATTCATTCATTTAATAATTCTCTTATTTGTCTCTGTTTTCATTCATTCATTCATTCATTCATTCATTCATTCATTCATTCATTCATTCATTCATTCATTCATTCATTCATTCACCCGAACAAAGTCATGTTGAAGATAATTCTCAACAGACTAAAGTCTCAAGCAGAAAAAAATTGTTGCTGAAAAGCAGGCAGGCTACCGTTCAGGAAGGAACACTGCAGAACAAATCTTCAATCTCAGACTACTTTGCGAGAAATACCATTAGCGTCAGGAAAATATTTACCACGTCTTTATACATTTCAAAAAGGCATTTGATAGGATATGTCATGCAGCATTATGGGCAAATATAAGGAATTACAACATCAGCTTAAACCTGGTGCAGGTTTTTGAGCACCTCTGTGCAAAGCCACTAGTGTTTTCCTCATCAATACTAACTGATTTCGAACGTGATTACTAACGTTCTCTGAATC
The DNA here is from genome assembly GCA_016746295.1 of Potamilus streckersoni. Classification (NCBI taxonomy): domain Eukaryota; kingdom Metazoa; phylum Mollusca; class Bivalvia; order Unionida; family Unionidae; genus Potamilus; species Potamilus streckersoni. The sequence goes on from JAEAOA010000257.1 coordinate 2,793,161, forward strand.
TAAGCGTTTGGACCACGCACAAGCTGAATTCCGATTAGATTCGGTCGGCATGCCTCAATCAACTGAGCCGTCAATGTTACGTCTGTCTACCCCGTTAATCCTGCAGGCTTTCTTTAGATCTCCGACCAAGGTATATAAACGCTTGGGTCCTAGGTACCTGTTGGGCTCAGAAAACTGAGTTTTCTTGCGACTTACATAATCGCTCGACACAAACACGTTGAAATAGCCGCAAGTTTATACATCCGGTTAGCTTATGCTTGCAAAAACGTGACAATATATATATATATATATATATATATATATATATATATATATATATATATATATATATATATATATATATATATATATATATCATTGCTTTTAAAGTGTGGGTATAGAGCAATTTGATATACCAATGTTATTGGTACATCAAATTGTGATCCGCCCATTTTGCAGTAATACACATATATTAACGTTCTAGCAAGCTCACACATATATTAACGTTCTAGCAAGCGTCTATAGTTGGGTCTATAGTTGGTTCTAGATCAATGATCAATTTCCACAATTTAGTCACTAGTGACGTATGAAAAATAATGATGAAAAGTAATAATAATCCCCGTTTTCTGAATTAATTTAATGTGGTACGTATTTTTTTCACAATTCTTTCTGCTTTCTGTTCTCCCCTGCCCTCTAAAAGCATAACGGAAAAACTGCGTTGAAATGTGCAAAGGGAGAAAAGGAATTTGGGCAGGATTAAAACCTTAAAATAGAAATTACAGCAAATAACCTAGAATCATATGGTTCGTCGAAAACGATATGTGTGCACTTTCGTTGGGATTTATCAACATTGTTTATCAATGATATAATATTGCAAACCAGTAAATTCCTCGGTTATGTGGTACACATACTGTGATATATTTAATGTTCTGTTTTTTTTTCTTTCTTTCTTTTTCTTAAACATACCATAATGTTCTAAAATCTCGATTATTATTGAAATACGAAAATCTCTCTCTCTCTCTCTCTCTCTCTCTCTCTCTCTCTCTCTCTCTCTCTCTCTCTCTCTCTCTCTCTCTCTCTCTCTCTCTCTCTCTCTCTCTCTCTCTCTCTGTTCCGTTGTCGGCAGGCGCCATTTATTGTTGCTACGGTTTTACATATTGCATGGAGTTACAGGCAAAACATGTCCTAAAATAATGATTTGACTAGCCTATGGTGGCGTAGTAAAACTAGTTCCCTGCTTTGGATGGTTGAATTGCATAATTTCACAGCGTGAATTGCTGGAAGTTCGTTACGGAAAATTAATGATGAGAAACCATGCAGTTGTGCAGTTGACAGACGATTGGGAAGTTTTTATATATGGTCTTGTATTAATTAGAGTAAATTATTTATAGAATAGACATGTCGTGCCTTCCAGTTCACAACAGTAGTTTTGTGGAAGTCTATGGAATTAGGGGAAACTTATGATTTCTAGCGAGATTCTCGCCAGGGCTTGACATCGCTCGGTCAAGAAACCTATTTCTATGTTACAATATTCTCCCAACATCGACTCTGACAATTAATAAATAATCACAAAATTTTTTAAAAAAAGCTATAAAGAGAGAGGTAAATATAGATAGTACATACCATAGGTTTATTACAATATTATCACGGTTTTCCATTTCCAAACCCCAACCTCCGAACCAATTGGACTCTTATTAAACAAAATTCAATAATTTAATACCAATGAGGAATATTATTTTTATATAATTTTTCATAAACATAAATTTATTAAGTATACTTATATTTATATTTATTGGGGAATATACCAATACAAATCAGGTTCTTCCATAAATAAGTGAACATGAAGATTTGTTTTAATGTACTACTACAACCAGTGCCGGATCACCAAATAGACAAATGGGCCCCACGCTTTTTAGGGGCCCGGCGACAACGGATCAAAATGACATTGTATTGATTTGATCTTGACGTATTAGAAGATAATTTGCTGCAAATCAGGTTCTTCCATAAGTGAACATGAAGAATTATTTTTATATGCTACTACTACTGCTACTAGTACTACTACTTTTCTACTACTACTACTACTACTGCTGCTGCAACAACTACTACTACTACTGCTGCTACTATTCTTACTTCTACTATTATTACTATTATGTTACTCGCTTTGTCCATAGTTAAGTTTCAGGTATGTCAAATTTGTAGTACTTCTGTTCCACTGATTAGATACTATCTTAAAGATCAAGGTTTGAAATAAATTGAAACTGTTATATTACAAATTCATTTGAAATAAATTAATTAAAATCTTAATACTGGACTTTGATACAGTATAAAAGGAAGTAGGATTTTTCGTCCTCTTTCTTCCTAAATGTAGTAAAAATTATTTCCCCTTAAGGTATCAATATATAGAGCCCATTTTTTTAAAACAATAAGTCATTGACACTTTTTCAAATTCATAGAAGGAAACGGATCTTTGGTCACTTGCACTAATGTTATTCAGTATAGACCAAAGATTCACACCCTACTACACCCGGCACAACCGGTCTAGGCAGTGGACCTCCGAGGGGCCAAGGGGTTATTAGCATGTGGGAGTCCGCTAAATTTGTTACTGTTTGTTAACCACTTGTATAGACATCATTTTTTCCTCTATATAACTAAAGTCATTTACACTATACCGACTTTATTTTGTCATTACAGAAATTAAATATTTTCTACTTTCTTATGTCCACAATACAGTAAAACGATTTCTTTTTTTAAAAACCGTGATTTTCATATTTTAATAAATGTACAGCTAAAATTATACAAATATATGAATGTATACATTTTCTTGCGACAGAATGACATCAACAATACCCGCGCCATGGATGACGTCACGTAGAAGCAGGGTAGTAACCAATACAGTTAGTGAAACATTTCTTCATCTGATAGAAGCAAATATATTTAGTCATGAAATCGAAGTCGATGAGATTCCGATGGCTGTCGAGTTTTAAAAAAATGGGTAGTAAATAACCTGTGCTGTGTTGTAAAGAAGAACAGCAAAAGACAGCGATGCGAAGATTTAGAAAGTGACGTTGGGGTAAAGTAGAAAAACATATATCGTCGTGTTTCCTCGCAAGGAGAGAGAGAGAGAGAGAGAGAGAGAGAGAGAGAGAGAGAGAGAGAGAGAGAGAGAGAGAGAGAGAGAGAGAGAGAGAGAACTGCCAAATTAATACATAATGAAGATTTTTTAACAGACGTCTGTTTTAAAACATTTAATAGCTTCTATAACAAGAGCTTAAAGTAAAGCTTCGCTTTATCATCTTTGACATAAATCTGTACAAACTGCATATATATATATATATATATATATATATATATATATATATATATATATATATATATATATATATATATATATATATATATATATATATATATATATATGTGTGTGTGTGTGTGTTTGTGTGTCTATTTTTCATAGTCGGCTATATATCTGTATTGATTGATTGATTGATTGATTGATTGATTGATTGATTGATTGATTGATTGACACAGGAAAATCGGCCCTCTCATAGGAATTCTTTTTGAATTATCGTAATGATTCAATGGATCGTAGTTATATTTTACTGAGTTAAACACTTTCTAACTGAAATAATTTTGTAAGATCTCATTTGGAAAATATAATTATTTCATGAAAAACATTAATACAAATAGACAGACATATAATTTTTTTTAGTTGGGTCCCAATTTGTGCAAGGAAATGATATAAATATTTTTAGGGGAGTAATTTAAAGTTGTATTATGTAAGATACATCCAGAACAGTCACTATGCGACATGCGTCCAATACCGTTATTATTCCCAGCCTTTAGCAAAGGGATATATAATGATATTGTCTGTCTCTTATGGTCTGCTCAGAACTCCTCTTAAATAATGTGGATGAAATTCACCAAACCTAGTACTTAATTTGTCTATATATTTACTATTCATATTTTAGCACACTCCTTTGGTCTTGGAAATCATGAAAGATGAAATATTTAAAAACATTTAATAGTGAAATGTTTGAATGTATATTGACCAAACTTTCGACTTACATGCAGGCAATGAAAACTTTCAGTTTATGTGATAGTAAGCGAAATACGACCTCTGGGTGATGGTTTTAGAGCTGAAAGGGTCGTCTTACCAGATGTTGGGCGAATTTGTCATAAATGGCAAAAGATTACTTAGGGAACTATGCATTTGTTAACTAACTGGTGCTAAACACCACATCAGGATATAACTGATTCTCGGTGTCAAGTATTTTGCTTGAGATATTTTACGGCATCAAATCTTTGCTTTTTCTGGGCAGGCTTCAAACTTCAACCCACTGTGAGTATATTTTTCTGCAGAATATATCAGCCAGACAATTTTTATTTTCAGACGAAACGTCATGATATTTATAAGATGTTTCGACCAAAATGAATATTACGTGCTTTTTTTAAGTTGAAAATTGAAAAAAAGAAAAGAAATTTGTCACTGTTTATATCCGACAATGAGCAGTAGACTAATTATCAAATAAATATTAAAGTTTCAACAATCAAACACGTTCTTGTTATTTCAGGATAAATATGGTGATGTGACCACCTTTTCGGAGATAGATCTGGGTACAATCATCTCTGCAGACCCACCTTCTCCAAGTCATGCTGAGTAAATTAGGAATGGTCCATTTATGCAGCCATATTTATAACTGACGAATCCCCAATGCAGAATCTATCTGTCATCCTCCGTCTATCAGTCAAGTTCTACATGTTGGGAATTCCTCTTCATATTGTTAAATAATACATTACTTCCCCTGCCTGCCTGCCTGCCAAGGATTGCCTCCCCATGTTAGCTATTTTACAAAACCTAAATTGCAGAAGCAGGAATTTATGAATTAGAAGTGATTGTGTTATTAATTAACATTGGATGGTAATGTGAGAGGTTATTTCGGCGTTTACATGGGACTTGAGAGAGATTTTGAAGTTGGACGTACCCACAGCACAGACATGAATTATTATACTGTGATTTTATATATTAAAGAATGATGTGAAGCTTCAATAAGTTTGTACAAACTTCGTACCGAATTTGTTGACGTCTGATCCAAAAATAAACACAATTTAAACTCTTTAAGTAGCCATTGTCCGAACATTAATAAAGGTGAGCAGAGGTTTGAGTGAGAATATCACAACTAAGTAAGCACGTATTTTTTTTTAGTTCTTAACGCGACGCAAGAAAAGAAAGCTTGGACAGGAGAAAGGGAAAAGAGATCGCTCTACATGTCTAAATGTGAAAAGAAGTTTATTTTTTCAAGCAAAGTGCACCTAGAAGTCTTTCCCGGATATGCTACTGTCAGTGGACATTATTAGGCATCGAAAAGGTCGCCAGTCGTTGTTGAATCATTGCAAATGTGAGTCAAATACTTTAAGTTATAAATTTTAGCGATGTTTACTGGATTATTCAAAAGAAATGTTAGCAATAAGTAGAGAAATCGAAAACTGATTTAAGCGGATGAACTTGGGAGTTAACCTGTCAGAGGTGCTTCCAGTTGTCTATATAACCCATGAACAGAAATATATTTTCCGTCTTTCCGGGAGGAGTGATTTCGAAATGGGAAAAAGCTAATCCTAATGTAATGTGATCAGGTAATATATTAGAGGGAGAAATGAACATTTCTCATGTTTTATTTGCTCCGTTAATGATGTTCTGCTATTTCGTCATTCTAGTTTGGAAAGAAAAATTGCCAAGTTGAAGCTACAAGACCTGCATATAGTAACACCGCTGGGTGTTGGTGGTTTTGGAAGGGTAATATTGGTAAGTAATTTATTCTCCAATTTGTGCTTCTCGTCTTTTTGTCCCATGTACACTCCTGCATGTCTTAGTAAACAAATAACGAAGGTAGAAGCCTTGGTGGGTCATTCATTGGAATGACAGTCTTGAGACCGCAAAATTGCTGTTCGAATCCTACCATGGGATGAGCCAGGTTATGTACATCGGATTGTCATTGAGCAATGTCATTTACCCAAACGGCATTATCACTAAATAAACTACTTGTGTTGCTGTGATGTACAATTTTCAAAGACTCCGTATCAAATTTGGCAACGACAAAACAAAGCCTGCAGTTAGTGGTTTAAACATTTACAATCACTCGTCCTTCTTCCACCGAAAGCTAACCCTGTTTGACAAACAACGTACATGGCCGTTATTTTTTTTTTTTGCTTACTTTCATGCATTACTCCATTTTCTTTAGACATTCTGTTTTCAATGTAGCTGTTATTAGTATAATGGTTGCATGAAGTTAGAACGGGGAATCTCACTGAAAATGAATGGGACTTTTGTTTAAATATCCGAACTGTATATAAAGCAATAAGAATGAAAGGTCATACGTAAAGCATATTGTAACACCCCGTGTGTTAAATATCGAAAAGACCAGAGTTCGGGACTTAAAAATGATTTTTAAGTATAAAAATATAAGTGAGAGAGAACGTGCTATTCAATCTCGCATAGTGACTTAGCTAACATAGTGTCTGTCACAACACTATTAATTTTAGATAATATAGAGCAGACTTGTTTGTCTAAATGCCAAAAGACAGCGTTATAATACACTATATCATGATGAAATAAATTATGTTATTATAATGGATGTAACACATTCTGTCATGGTAGCGTGAATTAAATGAAAATAAATAATTTTAGTACAGAGCAGTGTGGTGGGAGATAGCAGCGGCTTTATAAAGAATTATATGATAATTCTAAGGCATTTAAATTCAATAATAAATCTACTTAAAATTTCTCCTAACAATACTATTAAGTTTTGGGGTTATGTAAAAACTATATAAATTATGGTTTTAGAATATGTGGCCGAAATCCTTTTCTATCTAGATGTTCATACTTTGCCGCTCTGACAGCTATCTGCCAGTGCACAGTTGTGCACTCATATTTATAGCCGCCTATTTACGTCACATGACCTTAGCTAGCCAATCATTGTTTGTCCTTCTCAGGGCTAGCTATGGCGGTAACCAAGTCAACTGTTCAAACTGCATGGAAAACTTCCTCTGAACATGAAATCTAGATTGAGTTAAGTTGTCCTCTCAATGTCCGTTGTGTGCGTTTTTACTTTTAACCCTATTTGTGTATTCATACCTGCAATAACTTTGAACTGAACGAAACGGACAAGTGAATTTCAATGTGAATCGAGCGAGAGTACAACGTACTGGTGACGCATTTAGTTGTAATACGGTTAGAAATAGTCCCTGATAAGTGGATTCTATTTCTGCACATTAAAGTAAAATAACAAGTTCTACACGATCAAGAACTTACAATAATAACAGCAACATCAGTTCTAACTTATTGTTCAACAAAAGTCTGACAAGTGAAATGTGATTCTTCGACTGGCACATTGATTCCATCCCTCTCTTGCATCTCCGCTGTTCCAGTAACAAAACTCACCGGGTGGGTGAAGTCACACCTTTATGGACTAGCATCATATTTCTGGCTTTGATATTTCAAAACCATGGAAGGTAAGATAATTAATTTCCTAAACAATTCATGTGAAATTTCAACACGACACACGCACGGTCCAACATGGAAATGATTTGGGCACAATGACTATTAACACGTGAACTTCTTCCCATTTAATGTTGTTGTCCCATGGCTTTTAGCACTATTTTTGTCTTCTAGATGAATTACTTGACGCATTCATTAATACTCATTAATACTTAATACTCATACTTATACTCACATTTAGTATAAAACTCACAGTACACATTTATAACAGATGCAGACGGCAATCTAAACAATGGTGGGTGGTTGGCACACGTTCAGGAAGGACACATATGGTAGATGTTTTCAGTGAGAGATAAAATCGATATGATCAAATATGCTATAGTCTTGTAGGTCAAACATCATCTCACCTCTCAACGATTAACATCATATAATCTTTCACACATTAACTGGAAATTGTTTATGCATGCAGAACTCATTTCACAATACCATTAAGGTATTATAACATACTGAACTGCATCATGCTTTTCAGGTATTATTTCATGCTTTTACTTTAGCATTATTATCATTGTTATAAAAAGAAATATAGTTCTTAATGGAGCTCAGTTCTTTAATTTTGTTGAATTTGGTATTGCAATATTTACGTAATAAAATATGATTTTGACTCCGAGCGACGCATGTGTATATTTCTGGAAGATCAAGGTGATCATCTTTGTTTGCCTAAGCAAATGCTACGCTTTGTATTAAATTACGTTTGTATTAAGTTTCATCGTATATTGGTATACAGTAGTGAAGGCATAACACAACAATGTGAAAATGTACAACACAAATACAAGTCTCCAGGAACAACAATACCTTCAACTGAACAGCACACATATAAGTCTTGAGAAAAGACAATACCTTGAGAATGTACATATGTACGTATTTGAATAATTTTCAGGTGCAGGAAAACAATGACAGCAGTGCATCGTATGCTCTAAAGATGCTCAGCAAGCAGCACATCGTTGCAATTGGGCAACAAACACGGGTCTTGAATGAAAAGAACGTTATGGAGGAATTAAGATCAGATTTTATTGTCAGGTAAGATGATGATTTTAATTTCTCATGCTCCAACTTTTTATAGCTGTCGTTAGAAGAAGATGTTGATGTCGTTTTGTTTACCTGATCGTCCGTTTTGACTATGCTCGTTTTAACACGATTGCAAAATTAAAAACGAAAGAAAAATAATTTCAGGAGAAAGATGTAAACAATTAAATATACGTGAAAATGATATGATAACTGTAACAATTTTTCAATCCCTATCCATCATTTTGAACTTTCTTTTGGACAAAATTCTCGTTAGTACGATGAAGCAAAATCCATTTCAAGCAGAGAAATAAAATCTGTTACGTATGTTATCTTGTTAGCACATTTAATACAGTGACTACCTGAGGCAGACAAATGAAGTTTCGTAGACATGTTGGTATGCATAATAAATGATCGAATTAGAAATTTAGTGGTCATGTTGTTATGCATAATGAGCGACCGGCTTACAGTGTCTTGTCACTAAATCATTTTCAAATTTGTAATAGTTTTTGAACTGATTGGAGTCTATCCTTTCATTGGTTCGAACTGTTTGGGTGTATACTTGTATTGGTGTAAACTGTTTGGGTCTATACTTGTATTGGTGTGAACTGTTTGGGTCTATACTTTATCTGAAACAACAGATATGGAACTATTATCTTTGACAATTTTGTTTTTATTTTCCAGGCTGTAAAAAACTTTTAAGGATGAAGAATATTTGTATCTGCTAATGGAGCCTTATCTTGGAGGCGAATTGTTCACGTTGTTATATGAAGAGTAAATTCAAAATTATACACTGATTCATATTTTGTTTCTGCATTTGTTTTGCAACAAAGTCAGCACTTAAAGCAAATGAAGAAATATATTGCAGTAGGGTGTTGAAAATATAACTTTAAATAAAGAAGAAAATCAACTAACACTTTCGTAGGTGACATTGTAGAGGGTATTTTGCTCTTATATGTACACAATAATCTGATGATACAAATGTAATATTTATGTCAACAAATAATGATCTGGTCTTTATCCCTCAAGTTTAGAACATAGTTTGCAGTACTGGCCGTGTTTGTATTACACATTGTATTATTTTACAAATTTGTTATTTATGATTTTTCTTCAAACACTATAGCACGATTTAGGGGATTAGTTAAGAATAGGAACTAAATCTAATCTTGATCCGGTTGTCTTAGTGATCTCCACGCATTAGTCACATCAGTAATAACAAATACTTGGTCAAAACTTAAAAGTAATCCTTATTAATAAATGTAATTAATTTGTTGTTATTTACATGTAACACTCACTGAATAAATGTCACATTATTATTTACTTTTATTCCTCTTATTTTCTCACTCGTACAGTTTGTCTACTAATATTGAACCAACCAAGTCACTACCTTAATTAACACATCAATATTAATTTGAATTATTTTAAACCAATTGCACGTGACTCTAGATGTTCTTGACTTAATACAGACAACACGCAAAGTTATAACTGTTAAATTACGTTTATAAGAGTTGCAGATGTAGTACGATTCTGGTTATATATTTATTTAGATTTTCATTACAAAAAAAAAAATGTTTTTAAACCCTGTGACAAGTGGAACAGGCAAGGAAGTAATGGCATTTGATGAATTCAGTGTTTGTTGGATGTGCTATACTAAACTCCAGAAACTTATAATTTTTTAATGGAAAAGAAACATATTGAGGAGATAATTAAAAAAGATGGGGCTTTTCCACCGAGATAAGAAAATCATATGCGTCGAATAGATGAATTACAAATACTGCTATGAATGTTGTGAAAAAATTAACGTTTCGTTTTTTTTCTGAATGAAAACACACATATATATTTTAGATGTGAGGTGTTGATATTCTACGGAAACAAACCAACGTCCGAGAAAGGTCTGATAGCTTAAATGTATATCTTTAAACAACTCAATGTATGTCGATTTTGAACAAAGTCTAATGCTATGTTCGTTTCCGCTTCCAATTTTTTTTATTTTTGTTATAGAAAGAACCTAAGTCATACAGCAGCAAAATTCTACACCTCCTGTATAGTAGAGGCATTCAGGTTCATGCACTCAAATGGAATCGTGCACAGAGATCTAAAGCCCGAAAATGTCCTTCTGGACTCCAAAGGATATGCAAAACTGGCATGTATATCTATATATTTATATTCTCATATACGTACTCCTGGACTCCAAAAAGGATACGTAACCTTGGTATATATATACTTTTTGACTCTCAAATAAGTCTTCTTGGTCTACAGTGGAAGTGTAAAACTAGTATGTATATCTCTAGATTTTTTCTCGAAAATACATTATGACTTTTTCTGTCATTAATCTAAATCTGACAGTCCGTCATAGAATGGTATAGGATGATTAACTAATTTTTCCAATCAGCGGTTATTGTACCCATTGTAGTCGATAAGAAATTATGAATTCTTCTTTTATGATTTTTCCTGGGAATTTGCTCACTATTGAAGAACGTTGCTTACATTAAGACACAACAGCATTAATATCTACACAGAAATAACATGTTCATTAAGTTTAATCTCAAGGATTTTGTGTAGGGTTACAAAGCAAAGTTTTGTTATTTGCCAGATTACGAAAAGGTCATTTAAACTAACACTTCCAGTATTTCATTCTCTGGAATTAGATTATAAAATGCCGGATAATCTCAAATAAATTTTGTACTTGATGCGATCATGATAGTTCTAAAAGGAAATATGAAAGTCTTAGTTTATCTGGTTTTATAACTAATACACTACTTTGCAACAAATATGTAGAAATGTTAATGAAACAAACAGCAGTATGACGAAATGTATTTTTGTCAATATTCATAAATGATTTCATGCCAATAGTGATGTAAATAATTGCTTTCCTCAATACAATGCTACGACAGGTTAGTTTTGTATTTTAAATATGTCAGGTGAAGGCATGTTCTAATCTTGATAAACACGTGGTCTAGCTTTTTTTAGCCTTTCGTGTCAATATGATACGTTAAAACTCTATCTAATACATCGCGTGTTTTATTATTGGTTTTTCATTCTTTCATTTCGCCAATAAATATTGGTGAGAAAACATTATCTGATATTATTTGTCCGTTTTCCCATAGATTTTCAACCTTTTGTTTCAAAGTCCTAATTTCACTGCGCGGTGTCATACGCAAATTAACACATTTTGTAAACCTTTTAGAGAAATAATTTGCAACACATTTCTGATTGATATAAATCGCATTCGATGAGTTCATCTCCATCCTCAGCCCTTGGTAAACATTACACAATATCATAACTTTTGGTGGGTAATTGTTAAGTTAAAGTTAGAAACTACTTTCCGAATCGACTACATTTCAGATTAATGTAACACATATCATTTAATGCGTTAATTTTTTGCACTAGATTGACTCTGGGATGGCGAAAAAAGTGAAAAAAGGAAAAATGTCCCGGACGCTGTGTGGAACGCCAGAATATATGGCCCCTGAGATCATTTTAAGAAAAGGGTACAACACTGCGGCAGATATTTGGTCCTTGGGAGTTCTTGTTTTTGATATGCTTTCTGGCTGGTAAGAATGACAGATGACAGAGACTCTGTATTTGAGTTGGAAACCAACCTCACCGTGTGTATATGTGTGTGTTTTTTTGCGTGCGTGTGTGTAATGCAAGTATTTAAACCGTACTGGAAGATATGTTTGTGTGCATCTGAAGTTATAATAGTTAACATATCAAAAGAGAACTGCCTCGATTATTTGCAAGGATGATTAATAGCGTATCATTATATAGTTGATACGTTATGTTTAACATGCAACAGGGAATATACTCATTTTTAGACGTCTTCTCTTTTAAAAATATGACACATTTTAAACCTGAACAGCAAATTAACCATATTGATTTAAAAAAGAAATTGATTACAATACACATACTCTTTGTTAAGCTTTAGAAAAACTTGAACTTCAATTTATATATTATATAAACATTTTAGAGAAAGAATACCAACAGCTGTGAATAAAAATATCCCCTCTTGCCGTGAATGATAAGCAATACAGATGAAAAGTAATACAGTCACGCAATAGTATAAATTAACATATGTAATGTGAGAATGTGTCTGTGTCTTTATATAGCTAATGCATTGTTGGTACTTTCAACCGAGACCGATACAGCGTAACTGCTTCGGACAAAGGATAGTACTTGAGTTATCGTTACTGATGATAGAATTCACTACTTTGTATTCTTCCTAGATATTTGACGGATGCATCTGTCAGTTGCAATTTTCAGTTACCGTCATCAGAGGCAACCAATGTTGAATGCATATTTAACCTGTAACATCTTGCGTAATAATTTGAGCCTCCACAAATATAATTGTGAAAATTTTACAATCTCTATTAGTAGTATGTTATGAGTTAATTTATTTCCATTACGTGGGATAACTCAAAGAATAATAAGGCACATGATGGAGACGTGTCATGTTGGATCAAACATTTCAATTGATATATTTTGTCTTTTATATCAAGTCAACGTTGAAATTTATCTGTATGTCGGTCTGTCTGGGTTATCATATTTGTACCTATATATAAGTATACAGTCTGCACATAAAGTTGTTTATCTTTCAACTATTGCGTTTCATCTTCCATTTCCTTGTTTGCTGACAAGGATGATAATAACATGCAGATATGTAATAATATCTTGAAGAGGATCAATGATGTTGTCTTCCCAAACGAAATTAGGATGATCGCTGAGGATTTCATACGGAAATTATGCAGGTATGAACGGGATTATTGCTGCCGTCTTCCCAAATAATAAGAAACATTTCTGAAGGTCTCTTACGGAAGTTGTATAGTTAAGAAAGGGATCGATGCTGTTAAACTCCGAAGTGACATAGGAACACTGAAGATTTTATATGTAACTATGAATAGGAACTCTGAAGATTTTACATATAATCTATGCAGGGAAGAAGTTCTGTTCGTCTTAGAGTTCAGAGTACTAGTTTTAGAACTGCGGTTTCAAAGGAGTTGAACGATGAAAGCCCTCTGATTAATACGGCATCGAGAAAATAATGAAGACAACACATGTCTCACCTCAAAGCACATAAAATTAAAATCTTATCGATTTTAACTGAACTCATTTTAAACGCACAGATATAGATCTAATCGCTGAATTGTGCTTAAGCATAATATGTAGTAAAAAGAAAATGAATTTATAACTCGATAAGTCCAAGTAAACGAGAGCTGTGCGCCAATTAGGGATAATCTTATCTCATATCACTAGCTATGGTTAACCTTAGCAAATGTATGATCTATTTTAAACGGCACCCATCTCCTTACCTCTATGCATCAGTGTATATATCATCCAGACTAAAGCACACGTACCTAAAGTGATGCTACAAAGTCGGAGGTTTACGCACTCGTGCTAATGTAGCAAAAAAAAATTCTGCCTGGTAGTATCAAACATTCTCTTGTAGAATCTAGGAAAAGCACCTTTAATTCAGTTTTTTATTTGTAGCTTTCTGTAATTAATTAAATACACCTTTATTTCTGTCGATGAAATCCGGAATGACTGTAGTGAGATGAGAATTAATTACTGTGTTGACATGCAGGTGTGTCTGCTATACACCAGTGCATAAACCACATACTTTAATATACAATTTTGTGTGATGTATTCGCTTAGCCGTGATGGTATATGGGTTGGTGTTTGCAGGCAAGGTCATGGGATTTGTTTACTCGCAGACTTGAATTCGAATCTCAGTAGACAACGAATTAACAATTGACCAATCTGTATGATAGTATTATTTGTATTATATATTACTAATGCCCAATATTTATAGATTACTGCATTTGTATGGGAAAACATGAACGAGGTTTTTTGATGGAAATACTGCACGACCTTGGGAGAGCAGCATATCCATCCGACAAAATGAGTTCATATTTTCCAATACAAATGTTGTAACCATTTTATTATATACTCATTTCTTATACTACCTAAGGCTTAATTATATAAACCAACATATACTATAAGAAAGAAAGTAACTGAATATATGCCGTATTTCAAACTAAATACACAAAAGTAGATTCATCATGACACAACAACATTATCAATGCGCACGTAACACCGCCCAGATAAATCTGAACTTGGTCGCGCGCTAGACATAAGTTTCGCAAGAAAATGGCGTTTTAGTCTACTTAAAATTGAAATTAGGAGTCATATTGTGAATGAATGCGCATTGAAACAACTTTTCCATTTGTTCTGTAATAAATATATTTTGGTATTTATGTCAATTCTAAGAACTTTCGTGATTATGGACTGGATTAATCTGTGACAATTCTACATGAAGTACATCTGGCATCTATAGCTAGTCTAAATCCGAAACAATGTATCAAAACAATTGACGCGGAATATGGCACAGCAGCTGGTATATGGCAGTCCACGAAACATCTACTTTAGTTCATTCAGAAACATATTTAATCAACAAAAACGTAAAGCGTCTACTACGAGAGTGTACATGATTTGTTTGCAAAGTAGTTCCTAATACCTGTTCGGCATACGTGATTTCAAGTACAATATCGTAAAATATTGCACGATTCTGACAATGTTAAGTTATCGGAGGAAACAATGAACATATAATAATATCATGCATTCTTCTATAGAATCCATGGAAAACATTTTTCGTTCTGTGTGATATATATTTGTAATTCTTTCTCTCCTAACATACCAACCTGATGACCCAAAGTTGACTTTTAAACCCAATTTTATGCTTGAAACATTATTTTCATAAACAAAAAAGATATCGATATTTACAATTTTACATATCTTTCTGATCTAAGATAAGTAGAGAATGCACTATTCCTTAAGTCTTACTGGGACATCAGCCATTTGTTTTTTAAGCAATATGTGAAAAATGGAACGAATCTAGTGCTTGTGTCTTTTGCATGGCGTTGAAGTGTAGAACATAATTATGAATGAGTCTAAATATGACAATATTCTACATTACCAAAACTCTATAAATTTAAAATCAAAAGAGAAATGCGTATAGTATCAACGAACCCTCTCCATAATTGATGTACTGATGAATTATTCCCTTACTTTTCTTTTCAAGGAAAAATCCTGCCAAACGCCTCCTCACCGCAAAGGAAATACCAAAACATGGATGGTTTAACGAATTCCACTGGGAGGATTTACGAAGCAGAACAATGGAACCACCTTTCATTCCAAAGGTTATAGCTCTCTCTCTCTCTCTCTCTCTCTCTCTCTCTCTCTCTCTCTCTCTCTCTCTCTCTCTCTCTCTCTCTCTCTCTCTCTCTCTCTCTCTCTCTCTCCGTTTTTTTTCTGAACCATGTCCCACTCCAACCCAAAGAAAACAAAAACAAGACAACAATAACAAAGCAAACCGACAAGGAAACAAAGGTCAAGAAAATTATCTATTTTGAATAGCTGTTAATCTTGAGATACCAATATCAGCGGATCACGTGGTTGCTGCATACAACTGATTAAAGCACACCAAACAGCAACAGACCATGTACAGAGGCAAATGAACCTTCCTTGCAGTCAATTGCATATCCACATATTTTAGGACCGGCTAATATGGCAGTTTTCTAAAAAGAAACCATATTATATTACCAGGAAACATGAACGAATTAGCGGTGCTTTTGTTCATGTCTCCTATAAGATGATTTAACAGAGAAATTCCTTTGATATACCATTTGCCCCAGATATCTTACTCGAACGTTATATTTACACTTAAAGTCAATGTTTATCTGTAACTATTGACAGGTTTTTGTTCACCATGTCAAGCACTAACATTGCAATCTGCTACTGCTAATGCTTATAGTTTTTATCCATCTGTCTCGATATTTTAATTTTTCATTTTTGTTCCATAGTTGATTGTTTACTATCTAAATATTAACCCAGGACATATGTATTTGGTTTTTCAGGTCGAATCATCAGTTGATACCAGTAATTTCAATCTGGAAGGCTTTCCAAAAGAGGCAGATTATCCACTCACTGATGACGTAACAAGCTGGGACCCGGATTTTTAGCTCAGTTCTACAATTCATATCATTCATCTGTCAACTTCGATGTTTTCCGGACGAATAATTTTATATTTGAGACATAAGGGTCAATATTTGTTTAACGGTTAATAATGATGTTATTAGCTATAAAATAGTACTTACCAAGCACAAAATTATTCTGGCATGAAAACCACGTGCAAGAGTGAAGGAATATTTCTTTTTAACAATGCGTAGAACTATCTGTTAAGAAGTAATGCTGGACATTAGAAATGATTAAGTGAGCATATTTGAATTCGATACCTAAGATATAGACATATTGCAAGGCAAGCCTGAGCAAAATGAAGCATGAATCTTTTTTATTATGTCATAGACACAAATCAAATTTTTAGAAGTCACTTAAATATTTTATTGAACATTTTATGTTTTTAATTCAGTGAATGAAAGTTTAGCATCGCGCAGTCGCACATGCAACTTTATTATATCGAAGGACGGTGATAGTTACGGTGCTGCAATATCACCATTAAAAAAACACTTTTGTTATAAACATGGAATATTCAGTTTCTAAAGAAATACAAAAATATCGATATTTTGCAGGAAAGCGACTGCATTCTTCAACTGACGCAGTGTTTAATCCAGGGTGCAACTTTGAAAGGATTCACCATAATTAATCCCACAGTGGTAGTTGCTGTGGACGGCTCGGTCCTTATTCACTTTTGCTGTTAGGTGGAACTAATACATGAGATAATATACTTAGAAAAGCAGTTGTACACTGTGATTCATTAGATAGCTATGTACTCTTTACCTAAATAATTTTGGTAGGTGGAACTCGGATTACGCGGTTTCCTAATCGTTGTTTCCAGGTTGGTAAAATTTCCCCTAAAGCCTTGAAATTTCACCTGGATTCTTGATAATGAACATCGGCCACTACGACCCATCGGTCATAGATGGTTCCAGGAAAGATTTTGATTCATTTTGGGGTCGTTTTCATTCTATGAACTGCACGTAAAATGTTCAATGAAACGTTAGTCAATTTTGCTTCCTGTTATGCTGTTTCCAAAACAAAAAAAACCTTAATTTTGCTTGTTTTTAAATATATAATAAAATTTATTGATTGATCATTGGAAACACAGTGATTCCCTGCCAGATGACCTTAAACCAAGTATTTCGCAAAATTCTGTCAATAAGATATATAATATCTCTTTTAGAATCACCTAGGTCAATATTGGAAATTCAGGCATTTTACATATTATATGGTCTGAATAAATGTACGTATTTCCTATATTTTATCCAATTCCATGTCATATACCCTTTTACTCACGTGACCATCACCCCATTTTGCAGTTGCCCAGTATTTGGATCCTAGTTTGGTTTATTTGTTCGTTTGGCTTTGTTTTATTTTTATTTTATTTTTTTTGTCCTAATTGCTTTGGGTTTTGTTTCTTGCATATGCGAAAACGTTGCTTGCATTTGTTCAGAAATTTATTTTGATCAATAGTAATAAAACATTTCAGGTTCTGTCATTCTATAAACATAAATTCGTTTTTCTTTCAGTTTAATAAAAAGAATTATAACCCTTGTTGTGGAGTTATATGCTAACATGTTATATTAACTTTAGGTAATGCTAGATATTCCTTTAGTGCACAATTCGTTACATAATATCAGAAAGGGCACTGTGTGATACTTTGAGCTTGCCTCCTTGAAGATGAGAAGAACTATGATATTTCACCACGGCATTGGCATCAGCGTACATAAAAATAAAGCAGTTGAGTTTAACCACGGGCGACGGATTGCATTGGCAACATTGATAGACAGTCAAAACAATACAATTTACACGTAGCTATGCTAGCCCAATCGAACAAAGTGACCCAAGAAAATCATGGGTTTCAACACATTAGTCAAATTACATCAAGAATCGAAAATGTAAGAATAAAACTAACAAAGATAATATTAAGATAATGGAAAGCCAATTGGACAAACTTCAAGCATTATCTTGCCGAATTTGCTTTCCTATGAAATTCAGGGCACCTCGAACGAAAACTTGGACAGCTGAAGTTGTTTTGGTGTTAACGCCATTGTTCAGCACATGATCTACATGGCGGTCAGTAGAATACGTCGAGGAAGAACTCAGCAAAACCAAGGTAAGTACCACCGACCCAAGGAAAGCTACTTGCAAGATTTCACACATAACCATATTGTTTGAGTCCGAGACTCGAACCCAGGCAGATAGAGGTGGGATGATTTAATGGTAAAAGCGTGGGTTTAAAGTCCACAGTTATGTCCTTTATCCAGGGCAAACTTTATCTGCCTCATACAGAGGGTGTTGACAGAGCGTTTCTCCAGTAGGATTATTGTGATTTTGATGGCAATTTTGCATCTTTAGTTAACGAATATCCCAGTTGAAGAAAGAGACGAAAACATAAATTTTCTGTTAAAATTAACTTAAAATTTTCATTATAAAATTTCAGAGGACAATAAAGCAACGATTAAATATAAGTTACATGCTTTGAACAGTCAATACATATTTCCAAAAGTTTGTTTCAAAACATAAATCTAAAAAAAAGGTACTTGTCAAATTTTAGTCCCAGGTTCCTACTGATTTATTAGGATATGTATGTATATATGTATGTATGTATGTATGTATGTATGTATGTATGTATGTATGTATGTATGTATGTATGTATGTATGTATGTATGTATGTATGTATGTATGTATGTATGTATGCATGTGTGTCTGCGTGTGTGTGTGTGTTGTTTGACCAAAATACTGCTGCGTTTGTAAGTGTGTTATTAAATTTGGCTGTATACATTTCTGGATT
>JAEAOA010000257.1:2817500-2842500 GCA_016746295.1 Potamilus streckersoni
TTAAAAAGATCAACAGAAAATACATTCGACAAATTTGATCACCGATTTCTCGTTCTTAAGTCCAGAAGTGATAGCAGAATTATTTATAAATCTTTAATTTCCACACAGCATTTGAAGAAGATCGATGTGTGAAAAAAAAAATATTAGGTATAAATTTCGAGCTTGAAATTTTTTTTAATGAAAATAAAAACATTTAGAGAACTGTGATATCCATCACAATATGCTAAGCGAGCGCTTTACGGGGTCAACTAATTGTCCAATTCCTTTTTACTGCATAATAAATATGACGGTACATAGGACTTATCAAGTTATTGCAGATAAACTAGATTGGAGTTACTGAACTATCTTTATTAGACGGCTGTTTCACATGAGACTTGTCAAAAATATAATTTTAACCATGTATTTGCTAAGAATGGACATACAATTTTAAAACAAGACGTTGGAGAACAAAAAAGGACTTGTTTAAATGTCTTGTGGCCCTGTAATTAATTATATGAGATGGCTGATACGTGCATGAAAACCACTTGTTGAGATAACTGTTCTCTTGTTTGGTATTGAAAAGGCATCAACAACGCAGCATATACCATTGAATATCCGGCAAACCAATCATAAGTAGTAAATTAGGAAGGTAATAATAAGAAAGACCTTTATTACCACGATATAAGTAGTAAAAATAAGGTTTTGTAGAAAGCTCGCACGAATGGATGAATCATCATTACATAATATCGCAAAACAGACGGGTGTCAAAAACTAATTATAGCTTGTTTAAACTATAGCAACACGGAAAGGTGTAAAAAAACACCACCCCCCACAAAAAAAACAAAACAAAACAAGTATAGTTATTCAAAATTATGAAGCTACTGAGTAGGGTTACAAACTTACCAAATACTTTAAAAATAGCATGGCTTTAAGGTGCTTTGATTTGATTATTGGGATATCAAATTGTGATCCTGCCATTGCGTTATAATACGCATATATAAACAATCTTGAAATTAAATGTTGTCCATTCATGTCCAATAGATCAGTGATGCATTTCCACTCATTAATCGTTTGTGACAAATTAAAATAACGATAAAAGTGTTATAATACGCGTTTTCTAAATAAATTTTATAGGAACACAATTTCATCTCAGTTCTTTCTGCTTTCCGTTCCCCCCCTCTCTAATGCAGTAGGGATAAAATATGTTAAAATTTGGAGTAAGAGAGAGAGAAAAAAATTGTGTTGGATGAAAACCCTGAAACTGAATTACACCACAACACAAAAATATTTTTAATAGATTTTATATATAATTATTATATATAATATTAATATATAATATATTCAAGACGTTTGGTGGCCTAGTGTTAGTAGGTCGTATGGTGGTGGTCAATGCTATCCAGTCGAGATTATAAATTTTTCATTAAAGTCAACGAGGCAAATAGTTTCTTACAATGAAAAATGATATATATTGATACCTTAAATGCTGTACTATTTTTTTACATCATACAATATTGCCTTAAACGGTATTTAGATTGACTACAGGACCTGTGTGAATAAATCCTACATCCTTCGGTTGTCGTTACAAATAATATTTCTATGCTGGTTGCTATATACGTCACCTTTGCAGTTATGAAATACTTTAAATTTTTGCAGTTCTATGTTTATTCAATGACATTCAGTATAGACATACTTATGTTAACCTGAAAGATTGGTTAATGAGTAAAGTAGAGCAAACAATATTAGCTACGCCATTCACATGTACACCAGTTTTCAAATACGCGCATGAAGTTAGTGTGAATAGAAAATAAACAAATAACGGAGGTAATAAAATTTTCAATTTTGAGTTGATCAGGTCATTATTTTGCTTTTTATTAATGCTTATCTCTTTCTTTTTGTTTTAACTATCTCTCTCTGTTCGACCTACACACACACACAGAAACACACACTGTCACAACAAAACAACACTTTGGTCGTTTGCTAGTGTTAACAGTATATAAGTCCGAGACTCGAAGGATAGATAACGAAAGTCGTCAAGCTCGTCTTTTAAGGATTTTCGTCCGATTGCTACGAGGTAAGGAGAGAGAGAGAGAGAGAGAGAGAGAGAGAGAGAGAGAGAGAGAGAGAGAGAGAGAGAGAGAGAGAGAGAGAGAGAGAGAGAGAGGGGGGGGCCTCTTGACATTGTCATATTTAATTAATGCTAATCCATTTTTAGAGAATTATAATAGGTAGAGAGCAGGAAAAGATGGAAAGAATAGGTTGTAAAAAGTCAACTGTGGTGCCTCAACGACCTTTCGGGTTACGGGATTGATGATGATAAGGAGGTGGAGGAGGAGGCGGGGGATGATGATGATGAGGAGGAGGCGGGGATGATGATGATGATGATTGTTTTAAGAAACAACAAAAGCAATCAAGAAAAAAATGAAATACACTACAGTGTGTGACCTTGTAACCAAGAAATGTACCGACTAATGTTTACAGTCTATTGCAACTTTGTATAATTGATTATACAAACATTGCAAATAAATTCTAAGGACAGTGTACACATACCTTTACGACGATCCATATTCCTCTTGGTTACTTGTTTTAAGTACAGTTTCAATTTTACATCCAGCAAAAATTATTTTCTCACTTCCAGATTTCTGTGTATTTTACCCCTTATGCACACATGAATGAGATAGGAGGGGGTGGGGAAAGGAAAGCAGAAAAGATTGCGACGAAATTGTATACTAAAATAAATTCGTTCATCTTGTTGGGCATCATTTCTACGCCATACTTTTTTCCATTCGCCGGTACGTTCAGTGTTTGTTGTGCTCTATCATCATCATCATCATCATCATCATCATCATCATCATCATCATCATCATCATCATTAGTCCCGTAGTCTGGTAGACCGTTTGGGCACTGTATGAGACCGGACTTCCATCCTCCTGCGTTCCTCTCGATTTTCCGTCTTTCTCCATGAGTCGCTCAGTGTCAAATCTGTCCAGTCCAGACTGATGTCCTCAAACCTCTTTCTCTGCCTTTCTTCTTCTTTGTACAGTGCCTTGCATGATTGTCTTGGCAAAACCTGATGATCGCAAGACATGCCCATACCACTGCAGTTTACCTTTTTCCACATGTTCAGGATGCCCTTGGTGTTGTAGGTCATCATTTTGGTCTTCTCTGCACTGTTTTTTATACTATAGGTTGCAGTGGTTGTGTCAAAGCTCTCTACTAAAATCTAGTTCTTTCTCGTTTCCTGCTAATCCGTCAATGTCGTCAGCAAAAAAGTAGGTTGGTTCTGCCTCTGATGCTGACTGTCCCTTCATGTTTTTCAAGCGCGTCAACTATGATTCTCTCCAGAAAGATGTTGAATAATGAGGGAAAGCAGACACCCTTGTCTGACTGCGATTGTCGTTCTGAACCAGTCCCCTATGCTGCCGTTTAGGTATACTGCACTTGTGGCCTTGTCATACAGGTGCTCAATTACTGTAATGAGGTTGGCATTGATGTACTGTCTCATGGTCGCCCACAAGGCTGCATGGCATACCATGTAAAACGTCTTCTTGAAATCTACGAAGATGTGCTACAGATCTTGCTGGTGTTCGAGATGTTTCTCACAGAATATCATAAGGATGAAGATCTGCTCTGTTGTGCTGCGCCCTGCTCTGAAACCTGCCTTCTCCTAGGCAATGAACTTTTAAGCCTGTGGCTTTAGCCTGTTCAGTAGAATCATCAACATGACTTTGTCTGGATGACTTATTAGACTGATTGTACGGTGGTTTTGCCACTGTTGCAAGTAACCTTTCTTGTGAAGGGTGATGATCAGATCTTTTTGCAGATATATTTGTGAGGGCGCCAATCATTGCTTTTCCCCTGCTTGGACTAGTTATGCGTGGATCTTGTCCACTCCTGTTGATTTCCTCTTTTTCAGCGATCTCACTGCTGCTTCTACTTCTTCACGTAGGATAGGGTGGATGTCGTTGTTAGTTGCAGTGTACAGTAGAGTCGTTATATATAAATTAGTTTTCAAAATCGAAGAAAAGCCTCAGAGAATGCTGGATTAGATACTGGAATGTTGAAATCAAATGCTGAATTTTAAAAAGATCAACAGAAAATACATTCGACAAATTTGATCACCGATTTCTCGTTCTTAAGTCCAGAAGTGATAGCAGAATTATTTATAAATCTTTAATTTCCACACAGCATTTGAAGAAGATCGATGTGTGAAAAAAAAAATATTAGGTATAAATTTCGAGCTTGAAATTTTTTTTAATGAAAATAAAAACATTTAGAGAACTGTGATATCCATCACAATATGCTAAGCGAGCGCTTTACGGGGTCAACTAATTGTCCAATTCCTTTTTACTGCATAATAAATATGACGGTACATAGGACTTATCAAGTTATTGCAGATAAACTAGATTGGAGTTACTGAACTATCTTTATTAGACGGCTGTTTCACATGAGACTTGTCAAAAATATAATTTTAACCATGTATTTGCTAAGAATGGACATACAATTTTAAAACAAGACGTTGGAGAACAAAAAAGGACTTGTTTAAATGTCTTGTGGCCCTGTAATTAATTATATGAGATGGCTGATACGTGCATGAAAACCACTTGTTGAGATAACTGTTCTCTTGTTTGGTATTGAAAAGGCATCAACAACGCAGCATATACCATTGAATATCCGGCAAACCAATCATAAGTAGTAAATTAGGAAGGTAATAATAAGAAAGACCTTTATTACCACGATATAAGTAGTAAAAATAAGGTTTTGTAGAAAGCTCGCACGAATGGATGAATCATCATTACATAATATCGCAAAACAGACGGGTGTCAAAAACTAATTATAGCTTGTTTAAACTATAGCAACACGGAAAGGTGTAAAAAACACCACCCCCCACAAAAAAAAAAAACAAAACAAAACAAGTATAGTTATTCAAAATTATGAAGCTACTGAGTAGGGTTACAAACTTACCAAATACTTTAAAAATAGCATGGCTTTAAGGTGCTTTGATTTGATTATTGGGATATCAAATTGTGATCCTGCCATTGCGTTATAATACGCATATATAAACAATCTTGAAATTAAATGTTGTCCATTCATGTCCAATAGATCAGTGATGCATTTCCACTCATTAATCGTTTGTGACAAATTAAAATAACGATAAAAGTGTTATAATACGCGTTTTCTAAATAAATTTTATAGGAACACAATTTCATCTCAGTTCTTTCTGCTTTCCGTTCCCCCCCTCTCTAATGCAGTAGGGATAAAATATGTTAAAATTTGGAGTAAGAGAGAGAGAAAAAAATTGTGTTGGATGAAAACCCTGAAACTGAATTTACACCATGGAATCTACAAGAATATGGTTCGTCGTAATAGGATTTATTTACAGTGTTTATATAATCATTAATAAAAAGTTTCAAGACCGCTCTGGTGGCCTAGTGGTTAGAGCGTCCGCATCAAATGCGGGAGGTCGCGTGCTCGATCCCCGGCCGAATTATACCAAAGAATTATATTTTAAAAAAAATGATATAAATGGTATTAAAAGCTTCATCTCTTGCCGTTTAGCATTAAGAGGTTAGTGTTAGGACTAGTCGGCCTGGTGTCAGGATAATGTGACTGGGTGGGACATCATGCTACACATCTGCGGCATGATGCCCCAGTACTGGACATCACTATAAACTGCCACACTGCAGACATCGTAGCGATATGCCTGAAAAATTGTTAAAGCTACATTAAAAATCAAAATCACACGCACATGCACATGCACACCGAGTTTCAATAGAATGTAGACAATTTAATGTTAAATTTCTTGGTTGCAAGGCACACTTACTGTAATATTTTTAATGCGTTATTTTTCTTGTGTTGTTGTTAAGATAAGATTCCGATGGATGTCGAGCTAAAACAGAAAAATGGGTAGCAAATAACCTGTGGTGTGTTGTGAGGAAGAAGAACAGATAAAGACAGCTAAGCGAAAATTTGGAAAGTGATGTTCGGATGACCGGGTGAATATGGGGAGAGAGAGAGAGAGAGAGAGAGAGAGAGAGAGAGAGAGAGAGAGAGAGAGAGAGAGAGAGAGAGAGAGAGAGAGAGGGGGGGGCCTCTTGACATTGTCATATTTAATTAATGCTAATCCATTTTTAGAGAATTATAATAGGTAGAGAGCAGGAAAAGATGGAAAGAATAGGTTGTAAAAAGTCAACTGTGGTATCTCAACGACCTTTCGGGTTACGGGATTGATGATGATAAGGAGGTGGAGGAGGAGGCGGGGGATGATGATGATGAGGAGGAGGCGGGGATGATGATGATGATGATTGTTTTAAGAAACAACAAAAGCAATCAAGAAAAAAATGAAATACACTACAGTGTGTGACCTTGTAACCAAGAAATGTACCGACTAATGTTTACAGTCTATTGCAACTTTGTATAATTGATTATACAAACATTGCAAATAAATTCTAAGGACAGTGTACACATACCTTTACGACGATCCATATTCCTCTTGGTTACTTGTTTTAAGTACAGTTTCAATTTTACATCCAGCAAAAATTATTTTCTCACTTCCAGATTTCTGTGTATTTTACCCCTTATGCACACATGAATGAGATAGGAGGGGTGGGGAAAGGAAAGCAGAAAAGATTGCGACGAAATTGTATACTAAAATAAATTCGTTCATCTTGTTGGGCATCATTTCTACGCCATACTTTTTTCCATTCGCCGGTACGTTCAGTGTTTGTTGTGCTCTATCATCATCATCATCATCATCATCATCATCATCATCATCATCATCATCATCATCATCATCATTAGTCCCGTAGTCTGGTAGACCGTTTGGGCACTGTATGAGACCGGACTTCCATCCTCCTGCGTTCCTCTCGATTTTCCGTCTTTCTCCATGAGTCGCTCAGTGTCAAATCTGTCCAGTCCAGACTGATGTCCTCAAACCTCTTTCTCTGCCTTTCTTCTTCTTTGTACAGTGCCTTGCATGATTGTCTTGGCAAAACCTGATGATCGCAAGACATGCCCATACCACTGCAGTTTACCTTTTTCCACATGTTCAGGATGCCCTTGGTGTTGTAGGTCATCATTTTGGTCTTCTCTGCACTGTTTTTTATACTATAGGTTGCAGTGGTTGTGTCAAAGCTCTCTACTAAAATCTAGTTCTTTCTCGTTTCCTGCTAATCCGTCAATGTCGTCAGCAAAAAAGTAGGTTGGTTCTGCCTCTGATGCTGACTGTCCCTTCATGTTTTTCAAGCGCGTCAACTATGATTCTCTCCAGAAAGATGTTGAATAATGAGGGAAAGCAGACACCCTTGTCTGACTGCGATTGTCGTTCTGAACCAGTCCCCTATGCTGCCGTTTAGGTATACTGCACTTGTGGCCTTGTCATACAGGTGCTCAATTACTGTAATGAGGTTGGCATTGATGTACTGTCTCATGGTCGCCCACAAGGCTGCATGGCATACCATGTAAAACGTCTTCTTGAAATCTACGAAGATGTGCTACAGATCTTGCTGGTGTTCGAGATGTTTCTCACAGAATATCATAAGGATGAAGATCTGCTCTGTTGTGCTGCGCCCTGCTCTGAAACCTGCCTTCTCCTAGGCAATGAACTTTTAAGCCTGTGGCTTTAGCCTGTTCAGTAGAATCATCAACATGACTTTGTCTGGATGACTTATTAGACTGATTGTACGGTGGTTTTGCCACTGTTGCAAGTAACCTTTCTTGTGAAGGGTGATGATCAGATCTTTTTGCAGATATATTTGTGAGGGCGCCAATCATTGCTTTTCCCCTGCTTGGACTAGTTATGCGTGGATCTTGTCCACTCCTGTTGATTTCCTCTTTTTCAGCGATCTCACTGCTGCTTCTACTTCTTCACGTAGGATAGGGTGGATGTCGTTGTTAGTTGCAGTGTACAGTAGAGTCGTTATATATAAATTAGTTTTCAAAATCGAAGAAAAGCCTCAGAGAATGCTGGATTAGATACTGGAATGTTGAAATCAAATGCTGAATTTTAAAAAGATCAACAGAAAATACATTCGACAAATTTGATCACCGATTTCTCGTTCTTAAGTCCAGAAGTGATAGCAGAATTATTTATAAATCTTTAATTTCCACACAGCATTTGAAGAAGATCGATGTGTGAAAAAAAAAATATTAGGTATAAATTTCGAGCTTGAAATTTTTTTTAATGAAAATAAAAACATTTAGAGAACTGTGATATCCATCACAATATGCTAAGCGAGCGCTTTACGGGGTCAACTAATTGTCCAATTCCTTTTTACTGCATAATAAATATGACGGTACATAGGACTTATCAAGTTATTGCAGATAAACTAGATTGGAGTTACTGAACTATCTTTATTAGACGGCTGTTTCACATGAGACTTGTCAAAAATATAATTTTAACCATGTATTTGCTAAGAATGGACATACAATTTTAAAACAAGACGTTGGAGAACAAAAAAGGACTTGTTTAAATGTCTTGTGGCCCTGTAATTAATTATATGAGATGGCTGATACGTGCATGAAAACCACTTGTTGAGATAACTGTTCTCTTGTTTGGTATTGAAAAGGCATCAACAACGCAGCATATACCATTGAATATCCGGCAAACCAATCATAAGTAGTAAATTAGGAAGGTAATAATAAGAAAGACCTTTATTACCACGATATAAGTAGTAAAAATAAGGTTTTGTAGAAAGCTCGCACGAATGGATGAATCATCATTACATAATATCGCAAAACAGACGGGTGTCAAAAACTAATTATAGCTTGTTTAAACTATAGCAACACGGAAAGGTGTAAAAAAACACCCCCCCCACACAAAAAAAAAACAAAACAAAACAAGTATAGTTATTCAAAATTATGAAGCTACTGAGTAGGGTTACAAACTTACCAAATACTTTAAAAATAGCATGGCTTTAAGGTGCTTTGATTTGATTATTGGGATATCAAATTGTGATCCTGCCATTGCGTTATAATACGCATATATAAACAATCTTGAAATTAAATGTTGTCCATTCATGTCCAATAGATCAGTGATGCATTTCCACTCATTAATCGTTTGTGACAAATTAAAATAACGATAAAAGTGTTATAATACGCGTTTTCTAAATAAATTTTATAGGAACACAATTTCATCTCAGTTCTTTCTGCTTTCCGTTCCCCCCCCCTCTCTAATGCAGTAGGGATAAAATATGTTAAAATTTGGAGTAAGAGAGAGAGAAAAAAATTGTGTTGGATGAAAACCCTGAAACTGAATTTACACCATGGAATCTACAAGAATATGGTTCGTCGTAATAGGATTTATTTACAGTGTTTATATAATCATTAATAAAAAGTTTCAAGACCGCTCTGGTGGCCTAGTGGTTAGAGCGTCCGCATCAAATGCGGGAGGTCGCGTGCTCGATCCCCGGCCGAATTATACCAAAGAATTATATTTAAAAAAAAATGATATAAATGGTATTAAAAGCTTCATCTCTTGCCGTTTAGCATTAAGAGGTTAGTGTTAGGACTAGTCGGCCTGGTGTCAGGATAATGTGACTGGGTGGGACATCATGCTACACATCTGCGGCATGATGCCCCAGTACTGGACATCACTATAAACTGCCACACTGCAGACATCGTAGCGATATGCCTGAAAAATTGTTAAAGCTACATTAAAAATCAAAATCACACGCACATGCACATGCACACCGAGTTTCAATAGAATGTAGACAATTTAATGTTAAATTTCTTGGTTGCAAGGCACACTTACTGTAATATTTTTAATGCGTTATTTTTCTTGTGTTGTTGTTAAGATAAGATTCCGATGGATGTCGAGCTAAAACAGAAAAATGGGTAGCAAATAACCTGTGGTGTGTTGTGAGGAAGAA
This sequence comes from Potamilus streckersoni, assembly GCA_016746295.1. Lineage (NCBI taxonomy): Eukaryota > Metazoa > Mollusca > Bivalvia > Unionida > Unionidae > Potamilus > Potamilus streckersoni. The sequence goes on from JAEAOA010000257.1 coordinate 2,827,346, forward strand.
GAACAGATAAAGACAGCTAAGCGAAAATTTGGAAAGTGATGTTCGGATGACCGGGTGAATATGGGGAGAGAGAGAGAGAGAGAGAGAGAGAGAGAGAGAGAGAGAGAGAGAGAGAGAGAGAGAGAGAGAGAGAGAGAGAGAGAGAGAGAGAGAGAGAGAGAGAGAGAGAGAGAGAGAGAGAGAGCATGAAGTTCAGCACGCGCTTTATCGTTTAGCGTCTTTGTCATGAAACTTCAAGTAATTTCAGTTATTTATTTATTTTATTTTGTATTTATTTATATATTGCATAGCAAGTCATATCTTGACTGATTGATTGATTTACTTATGCAATGTATTTGATTTATGGTAATAGTTCAAATTGAAATGCAGCAGTCATATCCTAATGGAGTTGAACAATTTCTAATTAGAGCGATTTTGTCAGATGTGATTTTATCAGCCATGTATTTCATGAAGTCTGTCTCTCTCAAGTTATAGTCTGTAAGATACACCCATCTGTCACCAGGTGAGTTGCTTTCAATACAGGTGTTATCCTTAGGTTTTAATGTAGGGGATATAGTGATATCGTCTTTCTCTCCGTAAATCTGTATCGTTTAGTCTGCTCTTAACTCTATATCATTCTAGGGGGGGGGTGACAATCACCAAATATTGTACTGCTGTTGCCAATATAGTTACCATTTTCAAAAAGTATTTAGTTTTTTGTACCACCCGATATTGGCCTTTGAAGTGCTGAACCATGAAATATTTATGCAGATTTTTAAAACATGCCATTACGTTGAACTCTTTTTAAAAGACATCTTGATCAAATATTAGACTTACAAGGAGGGAAGAGAACATACAATTTGTTATAATAAACGAAATATGACCTCTGAGTGACGGCGTGGGAGTTGAAAGATCGGCGAAAGAAATGCGGGGGAATGATAAGAACGTGTATAGATGGCAGAATATTGTGTAAGGAACTATGGATTTATTGATTGGCGAATAACATCACATCAAGAGATAAATGACTGTGAAACATTTGACGGCATCAGATCCGTACTAGTCTGGGCAGTGTTTCAAACGCAATACATTGTGAGTAATGTATATTTATTTCTACGGAATATCGATCCATACAACATATTCGGCCAAAATGAATAATACCATCTTTTTGAACTTGAAAATTTGAAAACAGGAAGGAAATTTGTACCAGTTATTATTCAACCGTAAAAAGTGCCATGCCTTTCATCAACCTGATGTATTACACGCTATCTTTTCAAGAGAATAATGTATGGAAATGGAGACGTGACGTTTAAGAATTTTGAATTTATTACCTTTTTGAGCTTGAATTTTAGGTGATTGACAGGATTTAAGTTGTTTCCTTGTAAACTAATTAATTTATTGTTGTATGGTTTATATTTCAACTTAGAATATTTTGCGTGGTGGGGTAGGGGTGGCCTGTTTATTTGTCTGTGTAAATTGCTGTCAAACTCTCTGGGTAAACGAACAAATATTCGATCACAAATTTTGTATTCGAATATTCGCAAAATGAATACGAAAACGAATGACTGGAAATTCGGTTGAGGTCTAGTTTTGTCAAGATATGAAATACAAGACTAAATAAATGATTAAAGCAATAAAGTGCACGTTTACATACATTTAAGGCTGTGTTCTGCTGTGTAGGTGGCAACTGATATGAACCCGAATAATTTATTAAAAAAAAACTGCCTAAGAAATATTTCAGTGAATACAAAACGGAACTCTTATCCATTTTGAAATTATTGCAATAAGAAACCACATCGTCGAATTCTGTTGTATAAATATATATTCTAAAAGGACATATATAATATCTTAAATGGTATCCATTTTACATATTACATAAATAATCCCGTATTATTCCAATCTTTATAAATTTAGTAGCAAAGCGTAAATAAGACAATTCTTAAATCACAGATTTTAATGAGCTGTTTGAAGATCATAGGTACAGACTGCCGAGTGATGTTTCCTAATTTGATTATTCGAGACAAATGTGAGCAGGTGGCTTAGGAAGGGTTGGTATATGGAAAGCCTAATCTATCTTGCTCGGGAACCATCAAAACGAATCGTGTTTAAAACATAACAGAAATTCTTTATTGTCAAATACTGAATCATTAGTTTCAAATAAGAAAGTATATACAATGTGAGACAGTGTCTACTGAAGTCTGCCTTTTACACTTATAGGTGTAACAACCACAGTACATATTCATATGTCAAATATGTGAACTGAAAGAAAATATTCAACTTTTAAAAAACATCCACAAAAAATCACATTAAAATGCATACAAAAAGTAATTAAAAAAATTGATAAATATCTTTACTCATAGACAGCATTAGGAAAGATTACACATACCTTTTTGAAATGGTTAATTAACTTGGCTAAGCTATTAAATTAAATATTTGTATATTTACGATTCTGGAAATCAATTTCTCACAGGTAACCTATATTTGCAATTTGAAACGTGTGCATATGAAAATAGATATTCCCTGCAAAAGCTTTGTTTTATAAGTCTTTACAATTTTAAACATATCAATTCATTTTCGTATTTGGTTATCTTCCCATCTGAATATTACTGCAATCATTATGCTTTTCCAAACCAGTAGGGGTCCTGTTTCGGGTAGATGATAACATTATGTTCACTCTGATTTTATCCCTAGTTGCACTTAATAATCTAAACTTCGATAACTGATAAATATCTCCAAAACATGGAGTAGACAACAAGAGTGACGGGCGATAATTTGCCTTTCAACGAAACATTCCTCGTCTACAACAGTACACTTTAAAAAAAAATCGTTTTCATCAGTGAAGTTAAATGAGAGGATAACTGTCAAGTGCAACTTCTCTTCGAAATGAACCAATAACTGATTGGTTAACACAAGGAATACCTTTAAGGATAAACGATAGGTGCATCATTTCCTTTTTAAAAAAAAAATGGATGCTACGATCTAGTGTAGAAATACTAAGTTGAAGAGAACGCCCACAAAAACATAACCATGTCACGTTTAAGGCCATTATGGCAAATAATTTAGCTAAAATAGATGATTGCAAAGTCAGTTTTGAAACTGCAAGTCTCAAAATGCGCAGACACATCAACAGTACTGATACATAATTAATGCCCAAAAAGGCACAACGGCTGATTATCAGTGAAAAACAGGGCGGCTGAAGGCAAATCAATCCACAGCTGACGTCGGTGATAAGATTCATGTGCTGTTTTGAGATTACTATTATTATTAATAATTTAAATTTACTTTTCCGGTTTTATCAAGTCATCGGTAGTTGGTTAAGCGTCTGACTCGTAACCAAAGGGTTACTAACTCAGAGTATCCTTTGGAAAGGTACATACTATTTGGACTACTTCAACATCTCCACAAAAGTAGGTACGTGTGACTAATATTTCAGGCTTAACTGACTCGGGTTGTATTATATTTAAGTTTATTTCCTTAGCTAGATGGTGGTATGCATTTCTATCAAGACCACAACCTCATAGCAAAATATGGCCGTTGTGACCCATATTTCATCTTTTACTAGCGTAGATGAGGGTTTTCGTATTCAATTTCACAAAGCGTGTTATATCTGGAGTCATGAAACTTGGCGAGGGATAAAATTTTGTAACCCATATTTCATGCTTCGCTAACTTGTATTAGACTTTGTTTTTTTTTTGCAAGCACAGTTAATCCTAAAGTTATCAAACTATTTAAAAAATGTATATGCCCCTTGATTAGTACACAACGTAAAAAGGTAACTGTGACCTAATGGCTTTGGTTAAGTTTTTTCAGTAATCGCAAGTTTTATGTTTTAAAAACATTGTGGCATGTTGTGCATATGACATCGTACCAAGAATCAGAAAATTTGGAGCTGAGATGCATGCTGATGAGTACTACTCTCTCACTGCAAAAGTAAGTCACAAATGCAAAAAAGGTCACTATGAGTTACAGTTTACAGTATTAAGTTTGTGTTGAGCTCAAGGACATCATTAGATTTCTTCGAATGATACGCATGTACTACGCTATATAGAATGATGAAGGTTGGTGAAGGAATGCATCTCGACAAGTAGTACTACACCATTATTACAGTGGTCTCTGTGACCTATATTTCATGATTCACTTATTTAATTAGAAGTTTGTATTTAAGTATCATTCGTTGGATCTTATTTATGTTTGAATGATATAAACTGATAATTTGACTCATCTCTTTTTTTTTACCACATCCGACATAACAAAAGAGAGTCACACTGGATCTATATATAGTTTATTGCCATGAGCTAAGTTCATGTATACTTATTTTAGCTCATGACCACATATATCTTAATGCAATATACACCCACCCCACTTCACAGTAAGCCTTGCATGACTATTACAGTTGGAAGCAGGTATTATACTTATTCAGTGCTAAACTTTCCATATTAATGACTGTACATTATATATTGTGACAGGATATCATAACCAGTTAAACGTGTACTGTACATTATAATGTATATAGGAATGCAATGTATGTAAAGCTTCAGTGGTATTTGCTAATAACGATAAATCCTTATTCATGGAGTATGATTGTAATAGTGGATACACTATCTATCGCCCCAAGGTTGCTAAAATCATGTGATTTTCACCCGGTCAAATGTGTTTTATATCGATGACCAATAATAATAGCTTCCAAAGCATATCTTTTTGTTAAGAACACTTACTAAACTAACAATATGAAAAGAAACACTGATCTCTGGAATTTATCAACCCATTATAATATTCTTACTTTGACCCTACATAAATGAATGTTTTTGTTTATTGCTTGATTATTATATACTCTCACGTGGATTAACATTTTCTAGCCAAATTTTACTTTTCAGTTCGACTGAAGTATATTAATTGCGCCCTGTTTTTGTTGCAATCTTTATAAACTTCATTGGGATATAAATATTAAGCATTCTGCTTGTATCTGGATACTTCTGTTTTCTGTCTGGTGCGAATATTAACGATGTCAACTCACTTTCCATTAGAATTTCTTTCTTTAACCATTTTCTGTATTCAAACCATTCTTGGAATTTATAAATTACAAATACATCATGGTGGCCAGTGTAATACATGCAGATAGTAGGTAAAATGATCTAGATACTGCACAATCACAACCGCTTTCTGCCTCTGGTTCCGTTGAGTTAGACACTGTTACATTGGTGAAGTCAGTAGTTGAGACGGTAGTAGGTGTAGAAGTTATTGTTTTCATCGAGGTACTGGAAGTTACTTCTTTAGTGGTACCAGTAGAAGAGGCCGTTGCGGTTTCTGAGGCCGTTGTGGTTGTTGAGGCCGTTGTGGTTCCTGAGGCTGTTGTGGTTTCTGAGGCCGTTGTGGTTGTTGAGGCCGTTGAGGTTTCCGAGGGCATTGTGGTTACTGAAGCCGTTGTGGTTACAGAGGCCGTTGTGGTTACTGAGGCCGTTGTAGTTTCAGAGTCCGTTGTGGTTTCAGAGTCCGTTGTGGTTTCAGAGTCCGTTGTGGTTTCAGAGGCCGTTGTTGTTTCGGAGGTCGTTGAGGTTGCGGTAACAACTGTCCACGCAGTGACACCCATAAGTAGTGCTAGAAAAGTGAGAAATATTCATAATGCCATTAAAACCATTTAATTCCACAATAAATCCGTTCTGATTTCCAATATTTGCTAATATCAAGTCATTTCTACATAGACAACTCTGTGTTTGAGTTTAGGTTATGTGTAATTACGAAAAGTAGACCGGTTTTACTCAGCCCCACTTATTTTTCCCAGATTGTCTTGCTTTCTGTCTGCAGGCATTATCACATAATTTTTCATCCCCAAAACCATCAGACTAACAAAATCGTCTACACCTTCACGTACAATTACATATGGCATTTATTTTATTGGATAAGAAGGACTCATATTTCATAGCAAATTTGATATAAATCTACGTCGTACAGTGGTCACGCGGATCAGGGTAGATTAAGTCCGTTCTAAGTTGGTGATAACAAATCTAATACAGGCGTTTATACTTGATAATTACGTTCACACTGCATTTTTTAAGTAACAAGAGTGGCATACCCGAAGAAATTTAGCGATACAATCTATTCATAAAATAATAACTTGGAAAAGCTAGCATTAATGGTGTTACATTTCATTTCTGACAATTCCAGAAAAAAACCTTGATCATGGATCATCTCTATAATGGACGACTCGATAGCAACAAGTGTGCTATGACGTGGTGCTATTTACGCCATCTGCAGTGACAAATCCTTGCAGCTGGGCTCTCAAACTGGCCTCTATTTGACGTTCATGAGATATCTTTGTATATCTGAGTCGATTAGATGAGTTTAATTATTCTAATTAGTAAAAGGATCTCGTATAGCGAAATTTTTTACAAATGAAAAATCTGTACAATTCCTTTTCAAAATGGAATGATAGTTGAAAATAAAACAAAAAATATACCATCGGCCCCACCCCTCATCCCAACAAAACGTAAATCCAATCAATGGTCAGAATTTTGAGTTGAGTCTTTGTTTTATAATGCACATTTGTCTGTAATCTTCGGACTTTGACTGTGTGCATTATGCAACAATAGATCTGGTTCCCTGTTGTTCACGGGAAATAACCTGTAAACGAGGTTATGTTTTTTTTTTCATTATAGTTTCAACGTTGTCAAATTAAAAGATGGACATTATTTCTTTCTCTTTGAGAGGAAATATAAAATGTAATTTTAAATAATTCAAAAGTTGTCAACAAATCCCAACAATTCAAATCAACCTGAAAAATTTAACAAAAACAAAACAAAATGAAACAGAAAAACGACAAAACAACAAGAAATAATTACAAATTATATTTGTTATACATTTGTCCTATTAGTCTTTTCCTAGTAATATTTACAGTCCTTTTCGTCTAAAAATTAAAATAAGCAGATATATCAATGATTTGCAATCTGATAAAAAGTTGAGTAAATGTACACTCCATGTTCGGAGGGTTATTGGACCGCTCTATAATCAGAGGGTACTTACACTACTAATCAGATGGACGATACTAACAACTTGTTCTACACGGTGAGTCCCCATAATAGTCCGATAAATCAACCCACCAAATCTGTGTTGATACTGATGGATGATATGTTGGTCCTATGTCACCTGTTCATCAAAATGGGCGCTTTTGCTGCCTGTAAATCTTTCCGGAACAACCGTGCGTATACTTAAGACACATACTGGTAATTGGTAACTGCCATATAAAGCGCGTAAATCAAAATGGCCACTGTACAGATGGCATCAGTACACAATTAATAAAACCGGTTCAGTACCCACGAATGTAGTCTCAGTCTATTTTTAGATCACTTTTTCCTGTCTCCGTTTGGTGGTGATACAAGAGTTAGATTTTTGCATTCTTGTTAAGGATTTAAAGGCAATTGTTTATTCTTTAGAATGTGAGGTTATGGTGTGGTTGTATGTGTATATTTCGGCGACATTGCACATTGAGTAATAAAGTCATGGTGATGGTCCGGAAGTGAAATCTGTGTTCCGTTGCATGGTGTTTTGTTTACAATTCAGCCTCTAAAAAAAAATGCAGGTCAACCCTTGACAAGAACTTCACCGTAAAGTCATCTTTGAAGGTATTTTAGATTAACATATGATTTGTACTGTTTGTCACACAGTGGAAAGTTCAGTACTGAGAAACAAATGTAGAGACTATATAGTAAAATTAATTGTGTTCTATGGCCTGTCAGTACTGCATGTGAGTAACGTTTAAACTGATATAAAATTTTTATTATTAATGATATACACATGAAATTTTAATATGTTATGTATAATGACTTAAAAATATAAAAAATGAAATTTAAAGTAAAAAATAAGTTTAATTTAAAAAAATTAAATGAAGTTTAAAAAAACAATTAAAAATATTTTTTGCCCACAATGTATACACATATATAATATTTTCTGGCAATGATATTAAATGATATCAGCATGTATATACTCCTACACCATATACAAGCTCAAATGATTGATATTTGTCAAATTTTATCAGAGAAAATATCTTTGGTAGTCAAAAATGAGACCCTATTTAAAATACATGAAGACAAAATTCTATTTGGCTTTGTACCTTTAGGTCATTGAAACTATTTATTTGCGGTCCAAACAGTTAATTCGTGTGTTTATGATGGGGTGACTTCGAGAGTAACACATATCCGCTTGTATAGCTATCAGTAATTGTTTAAGAACATAGTTATAGGGTATTTAGTGAGAGGACAGAGATGAAGACTTTTTACTAGAACCTGCTCAAGTTCTCTACAAAATTATATTAAGCTGTCAGAGAATAAAACACAGGTCAGAGGGGTAAAATATACTTTACCCAGGTATATTTACCATTGTATGTAAGAAAACAGCAAAATGATGTGAGTTAAACACAGAATGCATTCCATTTTATTGTTCAGTTTCTTTAAGATGTTGATTGATGTAGTGTAGCATTGTGGCCCAGATGATATTATGGGAATTCTAATGATCCATTTTGCTTTATGCATTATTAATGACTAATAATATTTGTTAATCTGACACTTTAAAGATTACATAAGTAATATTCAAACAGATTATTTGAATTTAACTTTCTACACCTGATCCTAACATGGTTAGATAGCTGACATGAACAAATATGCATATATTTTGGAATGTTTGGAATCTAAAGTTGACATTGATAGGCTGACATAGTACCTATAGTGAATCTGTAAGGCTCAGTTCTGACTGTGTGCACTTAAAATATACAAAGATGTAATTTTAATCATAAATATGCCTCTCTATGGTAACACATTTCAATTTAGTACTTTGACAGAGGGCTGTATTGCAGTATCAGCTGATATCTGATTCCATTGAATCATTGAGCTTAATAACTTGATAACCAACACTCTTAAAAATAGACGAAACATGTTCAAACAGATTATTTGAATCATGTTTGCACATGTGATTTTAACAAGTACATTACATATGTCCCACACATGCAAATGTCCATCCTTGTTTACAAGTTTTCGGGATGAAAATTTCACATTTAGTTGATGATATAGGATCTATTGGTACATATAGTTGATCTGTGTGGCCACATTTGGCTGTATTCACTCGCAATATCTAAAATTGTTTTTTCTTCATGAATAGGATTGCATATAGTAATAAATTTTAATTTGGTACATTGTCATTTGACTTTCCAGTATACTGGTATGTATTAATGTTTATACCAATGATAAAACCTCACCATTCCAACATTGCCTTAAACTTTATGATACATACTCTACCTGATTAGTTATTTGACCTGTAAATGGCTAAATATGCTTTTAGAAATTTCATCTATTTTCAGGATGCATTTATCACTTTAATACATGCCCATTGCTTCACATCTTTGAGTGCCACTCTGTCAAGTTTACCTTTTTTATCCATATTTGCAACCGGAATGTTATTTTGAAATCACCATATTAACATATTTTAACTTCATTTGCCTATATCTTTCTTTTTTTTTTTTAGAATTATGTGAAACATGTTATATCTTTTCAGGTCTAGCCTGGTATCTGAAACAAAGTATTAAAGTTGGATCAGTTTGGAAGCTCTTCAGTAGTCCAATGGTGATAGCAAGGTCTCATAAGGACATGTGCAGTGTGCTGCTATAAGTGACCAAGATGAGTTCATATCAGTAAACTGATATACAGCATCTCAATCTTAGATCTTCCTGAGAGAGATTCGCATCATTTTTCAGTAAGGTGGAACCTCCGTGAAACTGTATTTTCGTATTGCATTGTTGACTTTTGTAGCTATCGACATTAAAATGGAATGCATATTTGCTATAAAAAAATTGTAGTGGTCCCATCAAAACTTTAAATTTGAGTTGGCTATTAGTTATACAAACAACTGCTCAAGTACCTGAAACAATAAATGTGGAACATAGCACATGTCATTGTTTCTTTAGTATGTACCCCTATATGCATCTGGATAGGCATATTGCAATTTGCTGTTAAATCACTGTGAGCTATCATGCTTCAGTACCCATGGGAATAATATTATCTGTTGTACAGACCCAAAATACAATTTGTTTTAAACACCATTCATTAAGCAACTTTGCTGCCTTAAATTTGCCAAACTGAATGTTATAACTTGAATGAAATTTAATTTTTTAAAAATATAGTTTTTAAAATTTAAATATTTATTTAAATTTCCATTATTTAAAATATCTATATTTTTTAATTTCAAGCATATTTTCAGACAGGCCTTATCACGTATTACAATTAGCTTTTTACTACATTTAAAAATTCCTATAATTAAGGAATATATAGCAAATTTTGTTTTGATTTCTTAAGAACAATTGGACCTCAAATTGCACCCTATAGAACATCAGCACTACACATTTTCTGACAGCTGTCACATGTCTTGCTTGCAATGAAATTTCAAAAGACTTATGTATGAAGTTGAAATAGTAGTGGCATGCAAAATAAAATGCAAATATAAAAGTTTGACTAAAAAATTTACCCTTTCAGGCATCAGTACACAATTAATAAAACCGGTTCAGTACCCACGAATGTAGTCTCAGTCTATTTTTAGATCACTATTTCCTGTCTCCGTTTGGTGGTGATACAAGAGTTAGATTTTTGCATTCTTGTTAAGGATTTAAAGGCAATTGTTTATTCTTTAGAATGTGAGCTTATGGTGTGGTTGTATGTGTGTATTTAGGCGACATTGCACATTGAGTAATAAAGTCATGGTGATGGTCCGGAAGTGAAATCTGCGTTCCGTTGCATGGTGTTTTGTTTACCATTCAGCCTCTCAAAAAAATGCAGGTCAACCCTTGACAAAAACTTCACCGTAAAATCATCTTTGTAGGTATTTTAGTTTAGCGTATGATTTGTATTGATTGTCACAAAATGTGAAAGTTAAGTACTGAGAAACAAATGTAGAGACTATATAGTAAAATTAATTGTGTTTTATGGCCAGATGGTTGTGCTATTCCACAAGGATATACTAGTCACAAAACAAGAAATTTACTCCGGAAATGTAATAGATATGTCACTGAAAGAACCTTTCAGCCGACGACAGCCGACGATAGCTGCACAACCGCGAGAAATGCCTGTAAGTGTACCAATGTACTCCAATGTGTACAGCCAAACTTTAATGCAGATTTGTACAGCTCCTAAACCGAAAACCAATACCATCACGAAGGATGGGCAGATTTATCGGTCTATACCTATAAAACTCCATACACGATTTATGACACTCAAGACACTATTTATGACAATCAGTGACGGAAGGTTTTTAAAGCTCCATAGGTGGAGAGTAGTTACAGTATATCCGCTTGATTAAATTATATCTTTTTCGACAACATTACTAAACAATAAAATAAAATCTATGCAGGCAAAAATTTAAATATTAATTAAGGGAAAACAGCTTCACTGACACCTACATGTCAACTCCGGGTTTCAGACACATCCTGTTTTTGTGGAATATTTAGATACCCTGTGATTTTTCTCATCAGACTCAATTTACAATCTAAATAAACAGCATTACACACAATGATTATATCCAAGTATTTATGTACTCATTCATTAAAATTTAAATGATAAATCAATAATTCAATGAATCAATCAATCAATTAATCAATACCTAATATAAAGAGGGCTCTTCTTCCACACCGGTACATTTTGTGAAGTGAAATTTCTAGCCTGGAATGACAAGAATAGAATATAGTACTGATTGAAACAAATATCAAAACGACTTGAAGACAATAGGAAAATATATGCAATCTGATTTACCGAGAACAAATTGTATCCAGCTTAGATACTTGCGTAGGTAATTACGCCTTTATGCTATGATATTTGTAGGAATAAAATATTTATCAAGTATAGATAATTCAAATAAAAAAAAAGAAAAAGAAAAACACCCCCCCCCAACGCCGATTAATCTGTACAAATAGTTTCGCATTAACTGTATGCTTCTTCAGGCACATATACATATGGTCAACTGTACGCAGTTTCAACAGCAGAGAGAGAGAGAGAGAGAGAGAGAGAGAGAGAGAGAGAGAGAGAGAGAGAGAGAGAGAGAGAGAGAGAGAGAGAGAGAGAGAGAGAGAGAGAGAGAGAGAGAGAGAGAGGAGGTGGTGGTGGTATACAAGAAATATGTGTGGAAGCGTTATGGTAGGTAGTAGACAGTATCTTGTCATTATTATTCCTACTCGGCTGTTGTTTTTTTTTTCGCTCGATCAGTACCACCTTGCTTTTTAATTGCTTCCAAGTTTGAGAAAAAAAGACAAAACAAATAAACTTCGTGCCATTGTTAAGTCATAACCCAGGTAACGTGTAAAAAGGCAAGTTTTCAATCTTGACACAGTACCAGATTATTAATAAAGTATAGAACGGCATAAAGCAGGCAGAATTATGTCTTCTATGTACTCTTAGTTTATACTATATCAGCTGAATCGTTTAAATTCAGATGTATAGTAGAATGACGCCGATGGCATACTTCAAGGAATCTTTTTGAAATGCATACCCTAACTCCATTTCATTTTTTTCCTTGTAAATTTTTATATTTAAAACAAATGTGATTTAATATTAGGTTTTTCTTGCCAAGATGAGTCTAATTTATTATTAACGTTGAAAATATGTATTTCCTCCATTGAGGGTGCCCCGGGTTGCCGAGTGCACAAAAGTGGTCGCCTTTATTTATCACTGCCAATTCGTCTATGTTCGCGTGGGTTAGAGTCTCGGGCTCGGCCAATTTGGGTATGTGACAAAGCTTGCCAGTCGACTCCCGTAGGTCGGGTTCTTCTTTCGCCAGTTAAACCAGCCGCCATGCATAGCCTATAACATGCGGTAAACTGGAATCAAGCCCACAACAGTATCCTCCATTTGAGATATTGTTTTGTTATAACTTTTAGCAACACGTCAAATATTCAGAAAGTCTCAACAGAAGGGCAGTTTAATGTTCAGTGGCGCGCGGAATATAGGTGTTGAGTGACATTGGCTAAGCTGCTACGAGATAAAATGATATACATGTTTTTAAATCCTAGGCTGGACCTTGAATCACTGGTACCCACATACTGTCTGACAGCATTAGTCTCTCTTTCTCACCTTGTAGGTGATATTGGTTTTTAAAGTAGCTTTACAATTTTTTCAGTCATATCGCTAAATATGTCTGCAGTGTGGCAGTTTATGGTGATCCCTACCGCTTAGGCAAGATGACATAGACATGTACCATCCTGTTGCATCATCCAGACACGAGACCGACCAGTCCTAACATTAACCTCCTAATGCTGAGGACTAGTATCATTGTTATGTCTTTTGTATGACTAAGCTGGGGTTCGAACCCACATCACGCATTTGAAGCGGACGCTTTAACCATGTAGGTCACTGGAGCGGTCAGGAAATTTTGTGATAACAGTTAAGGTGAAGATCATTCAAAAATTAGGACTGAATACACTTTGGTTTAGCAAAATTAGTTTTACATTTCCAATGAACAATTTATAAATCATTTAAGATGAGTAAATGCGCATACACGAACATAATGACTTTTATTATAGAAAATTTCAGCGACCTTACAGTGAGTCTTATCAGCATAAAATCGATAGGAAGATGATTTATTTTCTTATAAATTGCGTGTTTCAAGCGGAATGAAATTTTTCCATACTTACACCACGTCCATATTTGCTTAGATGGGTTTATTTTGGTGAATTTAAAAAATGAAAGTACACTTTTTCAACTGCTTACGGTTTTCAAATTTAAGAGCCGACTTTTAGTAATTTTAAAATGGTTCTGGCAATTACTTAAAGCTATAAGTGTTGAAAGTATTGGAGGCAGATGACACCGTGGTTACTTTCTGTATATGTGTAGTCTAAAAGATACTACGCCCCCCCCCAAAAAAAAAAAATTGGGCTAGAAATGTTAAATTAATAAATGACTAATTTTTTGTACATTTGTTGACCCCCCCCCCGGCATTTCATTAAAATAATTTCAAACTGCCAGGAGCGTTGGCAAATGTTATACAGTTTTAAAGCTGCTGTACTGTTAACAACTAGGTTTTAACCACAGGAAAATGACAATAAAATATGAGAAATGTATGACACACAAAGAACAAAGAAAACAACTAAAGGGAAAGAAATAACGAGGCCGCTGATTCCATATATAACACCATTCTTCCCAGTGTTAATCAACTAGGACTTCCACCATAAAACTACAAGTAAAAAATACATATGTATTGAATTGAAATGAGAATAACACGAACACGCAAAAAATTCCGTTATACGAACAATGTAATTGTTTTAGCAGAATTTAAAGTTCCATTCAACACAATAAGGAATGACGCTGTTAATAATAAATTCAACATTCTTTATCCTAGTTCGTTAATCTCCTTCAAAACATAAGAAAAACACAGTACAATGCTTTCGGGCATTTCTACGTACGTAAGGTTTCCGTCTCCAATATTGAAGCACAACGCATACTGAATCCACTCTTTGACGAAAGAAAAAAAATACAGCAATGCTTACCATTTTATTTGAAAGAAAGTTAATTGTAACTAGAATATACTGTTAAAAATAATATTAATTTTGGACAAAGGGGATACCACCCCCGTGTTTTCCTGACTCGCGATATGCCGATCTATTCTGCGCTCAGCTTTGAAAAGATGTTATTTTTTATCCGTCGGGCCATTGAAATTAAAATCATTACTTTGTATTGTTTCATCGGGAGTTCAGTCGAACAATTAGGTCAGGTATATGGCTAGTTTTACAAAATTAAACGTAACAATGACAATAATGGCAAGAGACATTAAGCAAACTAAACCGATTTTGTAAATAAAGTTAATAAAGTTTAACATTTTGTAAAAAAAAAAATAAGCTATTATGTGGAAGAAAAATAATGAATAAGATGTAATGCATATACAATGACTTGTTGATTGGAAAAATTACTAAAGAATTTAGAAACAGACTATGCGCCGGGGAATTTCTTGAGAATTTATGTTCTAGCGGCGAGTTGACACGTTGGTTAACTGACCTGAAAACTTTGTACGTTTTGGACAACCTGCAAAATTAGAAGCTTGGATTAAAATGCAGTATCGTTTTAAGGTATACATTTCCATCTTTTGTATAATGTATTAATTTCATGACTCTAAATACTAGATACTTAGTAAATAAGATTTTCTGGGTTACCAGTTCAAGGAGG
>JAEAOA010000257.1:2847500-3099720 GCA_016746295.1 Potamilus streckersoni
CGGATATGACGTGAGTTGTTAAGAAAAATGTTATTGGTTGTGGGCTAGTATTGTATATTTCTTGGGAAGTATAAATCTGAGAACAATTATTAAACAAAATTGCTGAATAATTGCTGAAGACACATGATTTATCACGAACATGCCGCAAAATGTTTCTTGTGGCATCCTGAAAATGTTGCTAATCTAATTTTCAACAAAGAATTATCAGATGACGAAGTTAAAGAACAAAAAAAAAAAAACAAAAAAAACTCCCCACAGTTAACACTGGTATCATCTTGCTTGAAAACAAATGATGTATTATTTTTGTTTTAAATTTTTTAAAATCTTTTAAATGTAGTCAAATGATATAAAGCCCTTAGAGCTTATAAAGATTAGGCGCTATATAAAGTTATTATTATTATTATTATTATTATTATTATTATTATTATTATTATTATTATTATTATTATTATTATTATTATTATTATTATTATTATTATTATTATTATTATTATTATAATTATTATTATTTTTGTTTTCAAAGTTAAAAAACATACCATTCAAGAATGTCAGATGATATCAATATAGAATATAAATGATATAAATATTTTATATTATTCGATACCAATATATAATGTTAGTTTTTATCACTATAAAATATTAATGATATCAATATAAAATGTTAGTTGATCTCAATATAGAATTCAGTTGATATAGATATAGGATATAAAAATGTCAATATATAATATTAATGCATCATTATATAATCATAATGATATCAGTATAAAATATTGATGATATAAAATATAAAATGTTAGTGGATACTTTAGCCTTTGCAGAAGAGATCCATGATTATTCAACAAGGTTGTGTTTGGCGAGTAGGGAAACTTATAAATTCGATGGGAATATCAATAAGGGAATCGTACTATAAACATCGTAAATCGGCAAGTCGGATAATTAAGCATTTTGGCTATGACCTCGATATTCATCGTCTTTCTAGCTACAATTTCAATTTCAACCCTTTGGATCAATCAAGAATACAAGCTTTAAGTTGAATGATAGAAAACAAGATTAAAATATAATCGTAGGTTCTGATAAGAAGCCTTATCATATTTAAAAGGTAAGTGTGATTCTAATAGCAAACAGGGAGTAAAATAATTTTTTTGGGGGGGGAATATAATTTTTTTAGACACGTGGTACTTACTTCAGTCAGCTAATGTAATTAAAAAGAATATTAAGTGAATGGTTTTGAAGAAGTCTAAGAGTCAAAATATTTTTTTAATATATATTCGCAAGCAAATTTAGAAATCGCAATCCGAAATGAAAAAACAAAAAAAAAAATTGCAAGATAACTTAATTAAAATATTAGTAGAAAATTAAGCTCCAATACTACCATCACAAATCAAGAAAGTATTACCAACTATGTAGTCAGAAGTAAAAGATAATAACAAAGCAAGAGAAAAATATGTCCTTTGACAATTTATTTTTCATATTTATACGTTCTAGGTTGCATTTTGTAACTGTTATTGAGAGTTAACTTTGTGAAAACAGCATAACATATACTAATAATATAAATCTTCTAAAATTTTGTCAGACAAATTAGCTTTCATCTACGCGTGCATTTTCCTGAAAAATCTCCTATTCTTTGGTGCAGGCCAAGATGTGGACGAATGGACATTTGTTTGATGCAAAATGCTATTTTAAACAAAAACCTGCTTAACGTTTTATACACGAATAAAATGATATCTGGAATTCAATGTAAATTACAGCCAATATGGTAAGATATCAAGTCAATCTTCGACTGATATATAATCTAACTTCAAAATATCGAAGATATGGTCAAAGTTTCACTTAACATCTCCAACATTCTTCGTCAAAATGAAATTTTGAAAACATCTTTTTTACTGCTAGATTGGTAACGATGATTTTTTTTTTTTCACGGAACATTCATCACACATCAGGGTATATTATAGTCACAAAATCTTGCATATTCCATAAAGGGGTCTTCCCTTATCAGGCAGGAAATTACGAGGATTCCTTCCAACTCTCAGTAATTCCCCAGCAAGAATAAAAAACAGAAATATCGACATTGTCTTAGGTATCATAAGCATGATAATGTCAGCTATCAGTGTAACATTGACCCGATAAAATTTTGTACCTTCACTGAACTATTCTGGTGTCAATTATAAAAACTCATTTGTGTCAAACATCTTGACTTTACAGCTTGCAATTAAATGACTTGGACGGACAACAATACTGAAATTTTGCAGTTTGCATATACTTACGGATCGAAGAGAGGTGTGAATTACTGGACCTTTTCTTGATATATCCTAAAATTGTAAACAAAAAGGGGAATAGCGAACTTAATGTTTTATAAATGAGTAAAAATAAATTTGGAATGTAAATTATAGTCAACATACAATAATGCCAAGTAAAGATCCGGACCTGGTAAAGGATTTTAATTTGAATATTGTCTAGAAACATTTCAGATATTATATTGAAACGTCTCAACCTATCTTCATCACACTGTTTGAAAATCTTTCCAATTCTTTAGTTGGTAACAATTGTTTCGACTGTACATTCAGCATGCATCAGGGATTAAAAATGCAGTAAAAAAAGTCTTGGTTGTTCTTGCTTTACGAATATTATAAGGAGTTCTCGAAATTTAATTGTTACTCAACTCAGTTTTGCAAGAATAAAATCGATTCTGTGCTTTATGCTATATTGCTGAAAAGCGATTTTGCATTTTCCTCTGTATCTGCATCTGAAGAAAATATTGGCAATGCCTGAAGTGTCATAAATAAGAGAAACAAACTTCTCAATTTCAGGTGAAAACTCAACCCGATCAAAGTTTTCTTTCTCTTAATCATTTTGGTGTCGATAACAGGCAATTACTTCTTGGTCTCTACTACTACCAATACCTACTAGCACTACTAACTCTTATAGGGATGGAAATATCATAGATACAAAAGTTATGATAAAAACTACAAAACATTTAAGTGATTACTGTTATAGAATCTTCCAACCAACATTTTGGCGAGGGTTTCACAAGGAAAGGTTTGACTTCGGTAATTGTTTTGGCGCTTTTTATGTTTGGTACCTTTGTTACGGTCGTGTTAAGACGGTGTTCGTTTTTTTGTTGTTGTCTTTCTTCATTTCAACAGAAACTAGAATGCTAGAATGACAGAAACAAACTACTGCCATATTTTGCCGTAGTATCTGCGGAATCGAGATGACAGACAGTTGGTCGACATTTTTATTCCTATTCAGTCATTTTCACGTTTTGACAAAACAACTCTTCTGTTCAACTGATTATCAGGTGGAATACTTACTTTTGGTCAGAGTGACCGACCTTCCGCTTGACGTGCATGGAAAGAATAGATGCTTCATTTTCATGACACAGTACCAACTCGGTAAAATATTGAAATGCGCCAGACACTCAGAGTTCTTTCTTTCATGCATCTTTGCTAGCCAAGGTTCCGATATGATAACCCTATCTACACGTAGGCGTCTCAACAAGATATTTCTGTGCTTCATGTCTGTGAATTTCCTTGTATGCGTAGGCAAGTCGTTGCATACAATCAAAATTAAATTGTTAAAATTTAAACGATGTTCCTACACGATTGAGTCAAGGGGAGGACGCAACTTAAATGGACTGATAAATAAGCAATTTTCCCCTGCCTCTCCGTGTTTGTACAAATACATTTTACTCATAAACACCTGTAATGGCTTCCCTCTAGTACGTAGTATTACTATTGATGTCAAACATACAAAGTATTCTTTTAAAGTAAATTGACTTCACCATTTTCGACCGATGTACAAGGTGCCGCTGTTACTTGCTATTGGCTAGTTATCATTACATGTTGCATACTAAGAGAGGTAACTCATGAAATCGCTGTAACATGTTATTGGTTATTTGGCATTACATACATGGCGACGCTCTATAGTTTCGTATTTAGTATAGGTTTATAATTTTAAAGAAAAATAATTTCACCGGGCTTCCTCACTAGGTATACTGGCTATTATAAAAGTTTTTGCATATCTTAGGTTTTGTTCAAAGAACCTTTAGTTCCCTCTATTGTGGTGTATGATTGATGGGTGTAATATGGGTTATAGAGTAAACAGCTTGGCCTTACTCCAGATGTGCACCTTACAAAAAAGGGCTAGCTCCACATGTTCATTTTTACTACTTGAACTGCAGAGGTAAATTGTATAAAAAGGAGCCAATAACTTTTTTTTTTTTACATTTTATATATTTGGTAATTCATTTATTGCACTTTCAGAAGCTGGTATTGTCTAGTCTGGCAAAATTCATTTCTCCAATTTTAATAGCTGCCAAGGATAGTGTATTTTAGGCAAATTCAGGTTGAATTTTGGAGCACAAGGAAACAGTCATGTTAGTTAGCTGTGTGCTAAGATCATTTACAATTTTTCAGAAAGTACAATATCCAAAGATATGTCAGCCACAATACATCAAAGCAGCATAGAGGTATGCCAATATTCTCTCCACTGTGCATGTTTTAAATGCAAACAAGTTCACCTTACATACGTCACTCTTTCAAAAGTACATACTAACTGGTGATCTATGCTTCATTACATACTAAGGGAGGCAACTCATGAAATCCAATGTATGTCGCTAGGACAAAGCATTTAAGTGTAGATAGGTTAATTATAACTAAAGCTTGGCTAGTGAAGATGTCAAAATTTCATAGGAACGGTATCAGTCAGGAGAATAAAACTGATGATGTAAATCCACTCGATTTCGTAGTGTAACTGGTGCTTTGGCATGGGTGTTAGCTTCACATTGCCAAATAGCTATTAAGCCAGTGGCATACACGTTGTAACTGATGAGTTTGACCTCAAATCCCCGGTGTTTGTTATCATCTCTGTTAGCATTATTCAAGACTGTGTAATTCCATTAAATTACATCATTACATGCATTGAATCTAGAAACAACCATGCAAAGAAGATATTAAAGTCTAAATGAGTAGAGAAACAGAAAAAACCATCATGCATGAGCTATTGACTGAACAAATAACTCTCCCACTTATCCATTTAAAATATCTCTCTTAAGTTTTTATGTATTACTTACCAGTTGGCAATACCTGACCCTATTCATCATTGTAAGGGATTAAAATGAGAGAGAGAGAGAGAGAGAGAGAGAGAGAGAGAGAGAGAGAGAGAGAGAGAGAGAGAGAGAGAGAGAGAGAGAGAGAGAGAGAGAGAGAGAGAGAGAGAGAGAGAGAGAGAGAGAGAGACAGGCAGACAGGCAGACAGACAGACAGAGACAAAGAGGGAGATGTAAAGCATGTGGCGGATGAGGCACTTTGACATTAACAGGGTTCAGATAAATTCTTTCTTAAGACGGTGATTTGACTGGAAATGGCTTTTAATTTATATTAGAAACCTATGTTTTAATACCATTATTTATAAATTGTACAGATGAGACATCTAAAAGTTCCGTACTTTTTTTTCAGCTTTATAGTTGTTTTTAATCGCTTTAAATTTTTTGTGACGACCCTGCAAATTAAGTTTTTCAACTGGATTATTTGTTTCCATATTTTATTTGATAATTTGAATCTTACTATTCTAATAGAAATCATTTTATTTTTTTCGCTTATTAACAGATTCAATATTTTCTCAATGTTTATGTTGTAGTCTTGAAGGTGCTGTATATTTCAATGTTTCCAATTTTAGTATGTTTCACTGATTTGGTTTTTATAATGATATTTTATTGCAAATGTTGCATCCTTAGAAATATGTGTTGTGTCGAATTTTGAAAACTGTTAGAAGCTTTGGTTAAAGGAATTGTATTAAAGTCAACTTAATTAAAGTAGAAAGGGCTAGAGATAGATGATTATTTTCATTTCATCTCTGAACGTCAAAAGGGAATTCGTTCCACCTGACGTAACATGATCGAGTCAGATGCTTTGGTACAAGAGAATGACGTAAGACCCTTTCCGAAAATCGACCTGGTTAAAGGGCAGGAGGTGGCTATAGATGATTGTTCAAAGTAATGTTAATTACGGCATGATTAGTTGTTTAGTTGTCTGGTCAATCCAAAAATTCCACGGAACAGGTTTAGGATACAGTCTATTCCGATTGATTAATATGGATTTATGGGTGTAACTCTGTAAGAAATTAAAGGTTTTACTTTAGGAAAATCCAGCAGTCTTAAATCTTTCTTGGGAAAAGTTAGACCGGACTCTGGGATCGTGTAAGACGTTATCTCGTGATTTGGCAGTAAAGCGGGAGTTTTGTCTCAGCGAGTAGGCAAACTCTACATTTTGAATTCGTAAAAAGTACGTTTTCATTATAGAGTAAGGGGGCAGATAGTTGTCTCAGTTAGGAGACGGACTATACGTGAGGTTCGTGGAAACGAATAAAGAAACGGCAAAAGGTACGCAATCTTAGTTTCCCGATTTTAATATATTATTTCATTGGCTGATCTATTTGCAAATGTATTCTTGATATGATGTATGTATGTATGTATGATTTCATTTTGCAGGATTTTAGTGAAATGCTAGTCACGACATTTTATTCTTTGATTTTCTAATTATCAATTCATTTGGAGAATTGGCAAGATTGAACGTAATTAAAATTTCATTAGATTAGTTGGCAAGATTGCATGTAATTGGATCTTTAATACATAGGAGTGATTAGAAATTTTCATGAATTAAGCTTAGGGAATGATGGGTAATGTCTCATAGTTTTATGGATTAACTCTGTCTAGTATAATATAATACTGAATGTATATCCATATACTAGTTTGTAATATTTAATCGATCACTTCTTAGGTGTATATCTATATGCAAGTTTGTAATATTTAATTGGGCGAGTAAACTATTTTAGAATAGTTAGATCTGAGGGTCTAAGCCATATGTAACTTAGCACTGCTAGATTGGTAGAGTAAGAAGTCAAGGGGGGGAGGGTTACATACGGTTTCATACGGCTGAGTTGAATTTAATTGACCACCCATAGCGTGATCCGAATTAAGGTCAGGACAAGCCTTGACCATCTATGTAAATATAAGAGTTAGGGAGCAATGAGTTACTACGGCAGAATTTATGCCTTTTGTTTTCTGAGCTGAATTAATGTAAAAATACAGACATACTTGGGAATGTGACCTATTGTCTATTGCGAGACATTTTATTTATTGGAGGAAACAGCTTTCATGGATTCACACGAGAAATCCCTAAACCAATCACAGGACCAGAGCAAATTCTGAGCCGAAATCTAAGTCCAGAGATGATTGTTAAATTAGAGTTCGACGGACAAGAGGCCAAGACCAAACAGCTAGACAAAGATCGGCAGAGCAGGGACGAACAGAAGTCTTGATGTCCGCATACAATATGTGATGAAGTCTCTCATCGTTGCACTCAAAGGTCACATCTCATTGGCAATGAAGATAATATATTAACGTGGAAAGTAATTTTAGCATTTAAAGAAATTTGTATTGTTTTTTATTTGAGTACATGTTAGTACCATTTTCCTTCTTTTGTAACCAAGTCATTGATTTCTTTTCATTTTAAATTCTGTTGATAAACTGATTAAATTTATATTTGTTCATTGAAAGGGGGCTCGTTGTGTTATTTCTTCAATATACTTGTTCAGTGATCTGCATTCTTCTTTCTATCTATCCACACTGGGTAAATTACACCGCGGAGGTCATTCCCTAGCAACGAACCGTAGTGAAAGAGGTTGATGTGTTTTGCACGCCGCCAATTTGCCACAAAATATGTCTCTACCTCTTTTAGTCATTACAGGTTTAGCATTAGCTCTCGCTCTCTCTTTGTCTTAAACTTTCTATCTGTTTTCTAGTGAACAGCATTTTTGCAAATTAGTATATATATATATATATATATATATATATATATATATATATATATATATATATATATATATATATATATATATATATATATATATATTTGAAATGGATAACCATTTAAGTACTTTTATTTGAAGGAAGATATGATGCATTTGATTATGAATTTTGTAATAAGTATAATTTGTCTGACTCTAAAGTTACCTGTCTTAAATTACACCCAGTTAATTTTCCTCAGTACTCATGGTGAATGTTCACCATATATGGATTCATTTATTTATAATCAATTGTAAATGTATGGTATCCCTCTCCTTTAATTGCTGTACATTCTATTTTCTTTGTACAATTCGTAATATACGGAAGAATAAAGATATCAAGCAATCAATGCGTGGATGAACTATTGTTACACTGAATTCATAATATTAATATTTATGCGGGCATCAGCCATTCAAATATGAAATTCGGTTTATGACTTAAGATGAAGTTTGTATCATAAGTTTGAAATGTCAAGCTGTTTCATTTTTCAGTGACGTTTGGAATTTTATTAGTTCATCTGAAAATGTATTGCTATATAATAACGCAGTACCAGCTTAGATCAATGTCACATGGAAACATTGAAGCACTAAACCTAAGAACAGATCAATTTAAAAAGCTTCCAATACTCTGGATCAGTTCTGTGGAACAAGCTTTCACTATACGTAAAATCTGCTGAAAATATCAAATGTTTATGTTCATGCGACGCTGGAACAGAGGAATGTATGATCTTCACGTGAGACCTCAATGATGGTGTCTGACTTTGCTGTTTACGTAAGAATGGAATATAATATGATATGCTGGCACGCGGCTAGTTTTTGTATACATTTTCAAACATCTTGCCACTGGAATGCATTTTTTGAAAATTCTATTTCGATTGAAACAGTCCTGACAGTTGATGATTACAAAAACATGATGGTTTCAAACACAATGCATGTCAATAGAAAGTAAAATGATCTTGAGGTTAAACCATTACATCCGCCTTTCGGTTGTACTGTATCTGTCTTAGGTGTTGCTCCAGTGGTGTTTTCCTTGCTTACGTAGCTGAAAGTGGTATAAGAAGTGTCCGAAGTAACAGTAGAGTCCATGAACGACGTTATATTTGTAGGCAGGCTACTTCCTGATGATGTGCTAGAAATTGTGCTAGGGTTAACGGAAGTAGATTTTGTGGACGACGTTTCATTTGTAGTCGGACTACCTCCTGACGATGTGTTAGAAATGTTGCTAGGCATAACGGAAGTAGATTTTGTGGACGACGTTTCATTTGTAGTCGGACTACCTCCTGACGATGTGTTAGAAATGTTGCTAGGCATAACGGAAGTAGATTTTGTGGACGACGTTTCATTTGTAGTCGGATTATCTCCTGACGATGTGTTAGAAATGTTGCTAGGCATAACGGAAGTAGATTTTGTGGTCGACGTTAAAGTTGTAGTCTGGCTAGTTCCTGACGATGTTGCAGAAATGGTGCTAAGCGTATCATTAGCCTTATTCAGAGACGGCTCTGAAGACTGACTCGTTATGTGTGTTGTAATTGTAGTCACTAAGGTCATGCTCGTTGTTGGGGACGTAGTCGTTTTGGAATCTATCGCACACAGAAGTATTGCTGAAAAAAAATAATTTGTCGTGGTGTTTTTAAGTTTATTACATTTTTTTCTGCTGAAAATTAATTTATTTCTAATACAACAGTTTTACTCTCGACACATTATTATACGTAATAATGGAGATGAGAAAACAGTTAATAGATAATAACGGATCATTTCGATCGATTGTAACCTATCTAGGTTCTGTTCTCAATTGATTTCACTATCTTATCATGAATCACAAAAAGACAAGGCAGCATGAGCTAGCCTTTTGGCAGATCACGACCTAACATAAAAAATAGATAAGCATTTAAACATCCTGTGCTTTGGACATCATTTGAACGGAGAATTCAATTTAATTGCGAATATCAGTCAGTTCGAGCAGGAAAGGAATCTTACTGAATATGCCGCCTTACAACACTAAAACCAAGAGGTCTAAACCATAAAGACTAGAAAAGATAGCAATGCACTAGTAGAATTATCCTTTGCAGCCAACATATTTTCTTTTCAAACTTTTCAAAATCTTCGTAGTATCTTTTAATTACTACTATAAGAATAAAATATCCGAAATAGAATAAAATATCTGGGATATAATTTGCATTACATAAATGTACACAGAATAATAGATGTCGCCATGGCTCTTAGATTTCTAGGCAATACAAATTCTTCTAAGTATCCGCAACAAGTCTATAAAGGCAGGTTGAAACCTAATTTGCAAAATCGTTCAGGACAGAGTGAAGTCTAGGATTTTCAGTCAAGTCTGACAGAATGGCCTGGACAAAGCAGACTGTGTGAGGGACATTTGAGTTTGCTTTTTCATATTTTGTTATTTTGTGTTTAAAAACTTGAAAGATTGGCGGTGGAAATTGTTTCCACCAAAAATCACAAACTTCTTGAAAACTTTAAATTTGTGTATTGTTGTGAACTTTTGCTCGATACTTTATTAGTAATAATATAGAAAATTAATTTGTATTCATTTTGGAGGTTGCATGACCGGCTTGATTTCAAAAGAAAGGGAAAAAAGAAATCTGGAAATAACAACAGTGGTGTGAAACTTATAAAAAAGACTCAAATCAGGAAACAGTGGTGTGCGACTAAATAAGTTTAAAAATGGCCCAAGCACAACAACTGGACGTAGAGAACCAGTATGGTTCCAAATTGGGAAAGGCATTATATGCCTACCATCCCACTGGATGTCAAGAAATAGACTTAGGCGAAATAGAAAATTGCCCAAGATAAGCTGAAGTGTTAACAGCTCTTAGAACCCAAGGGTACCCAATCGATAAGATCTATGGTCTATAAAATGGACGAAAGAATATATATGTTCTCTATCCCAGGGACCAAGGAAACCCCCTCATAAAAACGGATTTTATTGAGGCGAAAGACTTAAAGGCCAAAGTGGGGACACCACAACCGATAGCACGGGAAATAGAGGGAAGAAAGATAGATATCTTTGTGACAGGCCTTCCCTTGGAAATAATGAATGAACAACTGATTAAAAAAGTTCAAAGAAAGATGAAAATAAGCGTGATTGCGGAAAGGATCGCAATAGTATGGGGATTCCCTACAGTGAAGACAGGGGTGAGAGTGTTAACAGTAAATAGAGAAGATGCAAAATCAGTATCCAATTTCTTGTACCTAATGGGATTTTTTTTACTGAAAACGTTAGACAGAGTGTGCCTAAGGTGCAAGCAAAATAGGGCACCTAGCAAGATATTGCCCTAACCCCAACCCTCAGCCAACCCAGGAGAAAAGCTACGCTAATGCGGTGAGTGGAGATCACCAGACTGAAACAATAGTGCCCACTACACATGAGATTGAGCGAAGCTACAGCCAGGGAACAACAACGAAAGGGATAAAGAAAACGAAACAGAAAAAGAAAACGGTAATATGGAAAAAGGAGCGGACTGGGTGAATTAAATAAGCCCTATGAATACGAAAACGCTAATGAAAACAACAGAAGAAGGCTTATCGAAGAAGAACCGATTTTACGCATTACTGGAGGAATCAATCAATGAAGTTGACGAACCGCAAGGAGAGATCTCAGGGGTAGCCTCAATGACATCAACACCGATATCAAAAGACAGGGCAAAGAAGAGAGAGAAACGGAAACTTACAACACCGCTAACAGAAACGTCATCAGAAACCTCGCCAAAAGCTAAAGCAAAAGAGAGAAAGAAAAAGAAGGGAAGTGAGACAACACCGACTAAACAGGACAAAGTGAAAGACAATAAAGGGTACAATGACAATGACAATGACAATGAAGATGGAACGGACAAAGACAACGAAGATGACAACAACATTGATAACGAAACGGAAATGGAAATGGAAAACGAGACTGACAACGAAACAAAAGAGAGGGACGAGAATACAGACAAGTCGACAACAAATTCAAACGAATCACAGATAACGGAAACAGTAGAGGAGGATGAGAGGATTTTAGCCTCTCAAACTCCGGAAATTATTTCATAATAAGGATACCTTTTAAATTTAATTATAAATTGTATAATGTTAGTAGTATTACATAATTTGTTTAGCTTTTTAGAATGTATCGGTAACCCGAAGGAATAAATGAGGGAAAAAAACCCATAAAATAGCATCTATTAACATAAATGGAATAAATAATGGGAAAATTAATGCACTTTGTAAAGAATTAGATTACGATATAATACTAATACAAGAAACACACGATGGCTTTACAGGGGAACTAATCTCCCAACTAGAAAGAGAGTTAAATGGAATATTGATAAGAAGTGATGAAAAATTAAGTGACATCAAGGGGGGGGAAGGGGCAATTTAAAAAAAAAAAAATAGGGATATAAAGTGTAAAGGAAAAAAGAGGGGGATTATTTTACTATTGAAAACACACATATTATACACATATATTTACCTGCAAATAAATATAAAAAAATTGAATTTATGGACCAATTGGATAAATATATTAGCGCATATTCAATAAATAACCTGATCATAAGAGGGGACTACAACTGGGTGGGGGATCCAATTAATAGAAAAGGGGAATTAACAACTAATGATAAATTGTTAAAAGGGGTAATGAAAATTGTTTTGGAAAAACATAATTTGAAAGTATTATTCAGACTATTTAACCTACCAAGGGTTGAATTCACTTATGAATATGGGGATAATTTAGGGAGTAGATTAGACAAATTTTATGGAAATAATTTTAATTCTAAAATGTATATAGACTCTAAAATAACAGATGTAAAAATTTCGGACCATAAACTAATAAATTTAAATATTAAAATTATAAATACAAGTAAATGGGGAGGGAGGAATTGGAAATTAAATAAAAAAAGTTTTAGAAAATCAAGAATACATAAATGATATTAAAATAAAAATAAATAACTTTTTAAAAATTAAACATGATAATATAATATTAATGTGGGACCAGTTGAAGAAAGAGTTTTAAAAAATAGCAATAAGATATTCCAAAAGATTGAAAGAAGTTAGAGATATAGAAGAAATTGAGATTAAATAAAAATTAAAAAGAAACAACACAGAAGAGTCTAAAAATGAGTTGGAGGGAAAATTAAAACAAATTGAATTAGATAAAGAAAAATGGAAGGATATAAGAGCAGGGAAATTTTCAAAATTATATACATTAGCAAAAGGATTGAAAAAGCGGGAAGAATTAAGAAAAGGGTGGGGGCAGAAATTGATAGAAGAAATTTGGGATAAAAAAGGGAATATATTAAAAGACAAAAAACAAATTTTAAATAGAATTAAAGAGTACTATCGAGAATTATACACAAAACAAGATATCACATTAGATAATATTAATAACTATTTAAGGGATGTTAAATGAAAGATGATCTCATCAGTACATAAGAGCTTATGTGATGATTTCATCTCGACAAATGAGATTTTTTAATCCGATAAAACAATTAGCGAAAGGGAAATCCCCGGGAAGAGATGGACTCAATGCGGAATTCTATCATAAATTCCAAAGTGAGTTAACGCCGATTCTTGAATTACTATATGCCAAATTCAATGAGGAAAGGGATAATTTCACTAATTTATAAGAGGAAATGGGGAAAGAAATGATTTAAAAAATTGGAGGCCCATCTCCCTCCTAAATATTGATTATAAAATTTGAAGTAAAATACTAGCAAATAGGATAAAACAAACTCCTCCCAACCAGATGTCATCCAAAACACTGCAGTAGGAACATTCCATATAGCAAGGCACTGAGGATACGCAGAATTTGCTCCGACGATGAAAGATTCCTAGAAAGGTCTGAAGAGCTGGCGAAACATTTAATTTACCGAGGCTACGACAAAGACTTGATTGCGGAGGCAATCCAAAGGGCCAAACAAACAAACCGTGATGACCTACTCAGATATGGACAGAAAGGAAAGGTTGATATGATACCATTTATTCTGACCTATCACCCAGACAATCCCAAAGTAGGCAAAATCATCGCAAACCACTGGCCAACCGTGCAATCGTCAGACATACTAAACCTAATACTTCCGAACAAACCTGTAGTAGCTTACCGGAGACCAAAAAACCTAAAGGACATCCTAGTCAGGGCAAAGCTAACGCCAATCGCTAGTCAAAACTAACCTAGTCAATCTGGACCCTGTGGCGATAAAAAAATGCAAAACTGTCAACATATGATAGAGACCAAGACATTCACTAGCACAGTGACTAAAGAAAAACTAAACATACATGGTCCAAACAAAACGTGCAAAACAGAGAATGTGATTTCTCTCATCACATGTAAGATCTGTGGCCTTCAGTACGTCGGAGAAACTGAAAAGCTACACAAAAGGATAAACCTTCACAGATCTGATTGGATGACAAAAAAACTGTACAGAAGCCCGGTCGCAGAACACTTCTCCTCCCCTGGCCACACTTTCAGTGATATAATACGTATCGCTATTGCTAACAACCACAGCTGGAATTCCGAAACCAGGAAGGAAAAGGAATCATACTGGATACGCCGCCTTAGAACATTGAAACCAAGCGGTCTAAACCAAGAAGACTAGAAAATGAAAACTATGCACTAGTAGAATTTAACATTTTCTAAATCTTCTTATTATCTTTCAATTTTTACTATAAGAATAACCGGTATAGAATCAAATATCCGGGATATAATCTGCGTTACATAAATGTACAAAAAGTAAAAATAGATGTCGCTTTGGCTTGTAGACTTTTAGGGAATTATACACCGTTTTCAGTTTCCGCAACTAGTCTATACAAGCTGGTTGTATTTATAGTTTTAACACATGTGGAGACAGCCATGTAGAGGTTTACAAACACAACGTTTTTGTGTTTATTTGTTTGTCGTATATATGTTTTGTATTTGCCTTTGAAAAAGAGTCATTAAGAGTCGAGAGCGCTTAGGCTAGTTAGTTACTAGTTTCGTACTGTTCGTCGTCAGTTTATTGCATCTATTTTAATCAATCCCTGACACACGTGAGCCCTTGGTGAATCCAGTACGCTTGAAAGGGTTGTTTTTCGCCATATGATTTGTATTCTTATATATATATATATATATATATATATTCCTTTTAGGAGATTTGGCACAAGTTTTTACTTTGGAGTTTCCGAGACCGAACTTCTCTTTTTGTGTTAACTCTTCCGGAGAAAGTATATCAATGTCGACCAGACGTTTTCTCAGCGCAGAACAGAAACTCATTGTGGAGCTCGTGCAAGTGTTCATGATAGATCCTGCACAAACTGCTCTGATGTGATCCAGTCAAAACCACCCACGAGATAGAGCCCATTCATACAGATTTTTGGCCCGCAGATAAATTTTGTACACTGGTGGCTTAGTAGCATCGTTGTTCGACATGCATTTGTGGTTGAAAACGGCTTGTGTTTGTTACTAGAGAAAGAAATTCCACCTCGTACCATTTGTTTAGTAAACAAAAGCATGTACGAGTCGATAAGAAATTTGATCTGCGCCCACTCGTCTTCTGCAGTGCATCCCATGCCAACTCGGGCGAGGAGAAGTCCCAGAGTAGATCCAACTGATATTGTTTCTGGCAGGATTGCCTAAAATTTTGAAACATTTGCACATCGCTTCTTTGCAAAATCCGCGAGTCCGGCAATCAAACAAATATGTCACAACGGGAGGGCTCAATCATATACGGGGTTAGTGTTATTGAAGATATTTAAGTGGGGATGAAACGCGTCATTGGGAAGAAGAGAAGTTTCCTGAAACCGTGACCAGCCATCGATATATTCGTATAGATAGATTCCTTTTTGTTTGCACCAACTTATATGTTTCCGAATCGGCCTATTCAAGATGAACAAAAACATGACAACGTTTGGCCATTTCATCCAGTGACGCTGACAGCAAATAAAAACTGTTTATTAAACTGAAGGATCCCATTGAAATCGATATGTACTTTTCAAAATTATTAGGTATACATTTGATTCTGGTTCCGACAAATTTTAAAAGTTCTTTGACGTGTGAATGGTTAAGGACTGCTGGGATAAAGTGCCCATCTTACTCTCCTAGTTTATGAGTGATCACTGGAATGAAATCTGGATCCTTGAAGTGGAGGTTGCATTGGTCACGAGCGGTGCAGCGATAATGATAACCGATATGACAGTTGTCCATAACTTTCTTATCGTATGGTTTGAAATAATCTTCGCAAATTTGAAAATGATCCGCTGACTTGTGCTGTCGCTGTTGTTCTGGCGTGAGAGGAATCAGCGGCGATGAATATTTATCTGATGTCGGTAATTCGCTTGTTCAAAGACACGAGGTGCTCGAAGATCTGGACGTCACAACCAGAACCACAATGCTGGCCATTCGGCGATGAGCGATCATTGGCACCACAGCAGGACTTTGTAACTGATAGTGCATAGATCAGGATGAGGCCTCTTCACTTCTTTCAGTATCGCTTCGGAATCAAACACGATATGAAAAATCTGAGCAAATTTTCTGTTTTAAATTTTGAACCGTATTCGGGCATCTGAACATCCTGTGTTTCCTAATAATTACCCTAAACAACGTGCTCGTCAATCTTTTCCTGCTGTGAGAAGCAGTACAAATATTTGTAGCATAAATGCACCTTGTTATCGTGTTTGGTGAACTCCGAACGGCACAAACGACTAAAATCCTTGTTCCAGATGAAATGCGACTGATAGTAAATTAAATTGATGCTGTTTTGATGGATCGATTTTGAAATATTTAGCTGATAGACACCTTTTCCGAGTAGTTTTTTCTTCTAAGCCAAAGACGTTGATCGACAGATGATTTTATGCAAGGCTTACAGTGCCGCTAAGACCAGATTTTGATCAGATTTTGATCGTCGTTGCTTTAACTTTCACGCATAATTTAATCGCTGAAATATTTATGGGTTGGACATATTTATCTCCACTCAGCTGCTGATATTTCGACTATTGACCGAGTTCACTCTGACAAAAATCTATGAAGATCATTTTTCCTGGTAATCTGCTATTATCTTGGATAAAACGACCAAACCATGTCGGCGATCGTGCTGAAATATTCATCGCGAGAACAGATGAACGATATTTGATCTTAGCCAGACTCCAGTGTTGTTTTTCTTTCTGTGTTCGCGTGAAATGAACATTAAAAGCGACAATAAGTTTGATAGCTGTACCGTATGTGTCTGAAGTTCTAAATTGACAGTTGATTACAGTAGATGTTGAAACAGTTATTTATTGATCGCTAGCACATGTGGATTGTCGTAAACAAAAGCTTGTCCGCACGTCCTCAGGCCTTTTGGGGTTGTTGTGATGTCAGTGATCTCATCGGAATGATCTCGGCGCTTTGAAGGTCGATTTTGGGCAGCTTTTTAATTTTAGCTCTTCTCCGTTGACTCAAAATCTCGTTTTGTATTTCAAGCACTTTTGTCCTCGTTCTGGGATACGCAGTGCGTTTCCCCGTAAGTGCCTTGTATCCACCTCCAGGGGACTCTCTTAGCAGTTCACATATCTGCGCGATGAGTTCAGCCAACGCAAGATTCGACATTGTAGCTGTGTGATTACGAAGTAAATCTTTCCCAGACGACGGTTCAGTTCATTTCGTAGAATAAAATTCTGTACGTGGTTGAGTATTTCTCTCACTCCTCGTATCCTTCTCTCCATCACTGAGAAAAATTTTATTCCATCTTATATATCTTTCATTGCTTGTCATTTTTCAGTTTCTTTCAATGTTCGCATTTTTCAAATTAGAGATAATTTTCTTTTATCTTCATAAGAATATAGCATAGGGAAAAGCCATCGCGAGTAAATAACCGATGTCAATATTTATTTTAGAACACTATCGAGAAATGCAATAGAACTTGCAGAGGACAATACTGTGCCCAGCAGAACGCGATCATCATGAAAAGAAGCTTAGGACCGCAACACTAAATAGCATGTAGACTTTGTGTCCGTGGACACTTTCAAGTATGTCAGAACTATGGCAGCCAAAACATCTGGGCAACCAAATATTATTACGAGATAGTAAGAAGAAGATGCCGCAATCAAGAAATAACAACAGCAACAACAAGCTTGGAAACATGCAGAAGAAGAATGATTGAAGTGAGCCGTGTTCCTGATTTGTTTGAGATCATTTATATAACGATATTTTTAACCAGCTGTGATTTCTTCATCGATAAAGATGCCCCGTATATGAATTGGACGAATTCTTATCGATGCATGCAGAAGATGATGTGTTTCACGATGAGGTCTCTGCTTGAGAGAATTTTGAGCATAGTCATAGAACTCTTTTTGTTGTGCAGCTGTGAGCAGCAAATGATCTGTTCCTATGCCGATCACATTGGTTAGGAATGATGTCGTGGTTGTGATAGTTCGTGTTCTTTTCATAGATTTTTGCTTAGATGAGATATCGGGTGTTTTAGGTCATGCATCTCTTCCTCTGTTAAGACTGTGATAGTTTTAAGAGCTTTTTGATAAAAAATATCCATTCTTATGCACATCACAAAGTGCTCCCAGATGAGGTCTTCTTCTTAGACGACCATCATGACATTATTTTCGGACAGCTCTCGCCGTTGTTCTCGCGTGAACAAGATTTGCATTTGCGTTACTCGAATGGCTCTCATCGTAGTGAGTTCTAAAGTCACAGGAACGTTGTTTTTCATCACGGTCGCTATGGCTTTTTCTGAGAATGACTATTAAAATAAACATAATAAGGATTTGAAGAGAAAGGTGATTAATTTATTGCGCATTACTGCGAAAGGCAATTACTTTAGTACGCGTTTCCGCGAAAGGCAAAATACCTCGAAGTGGTGTCAGCTAATGGAGACAGTCTTCGACTGATCCGAGTTCCATATTGTCAATAAATGATTTTTTTTCGGCGATAACGATTCCATCGTATCTTAGAAATTATCTTGGCCTAGGGGTAAGATCGTTTCGATGACGCTACCGTGTTTGTGTAGATCGATGTTCGAGTCTGTGCCACAAGTTTCTGACAAGTCAGATCTGCTTAAATTATTTAAGCAGTTTATGAACTCAGAAGTGAACACAGAAGTTCGCGAACTCCAAAAACGTTTTCGATCATCATGAGAGCATGTGTTTACTGACTTTATGCGTTTCCGCCAGATTCATGCATGGACTCTTCATGAACCTTTGATTTATATTTGTTTAAACATTTTATTTTAACCAACTGATTTATCGTGACAAGATCTGCCTGCGTATCAGCTGAAGTCTGCAAGTCAAGATAGTCTAACTACTTCTGTGCTTCTACGGCACTGAGTATATTGTAACCTTTTGTATGGAATAAGGTATCTTTAGTTGATCTTTGGAAAGTTAAAAATGCCAGATCGATTTTCTCAACGTTGTTGTTACATTTTCGAAGACATCGTGTTGCTGCAAACATAAAACTCTGCCCGTAGATGCACAATGACTCCAGTATTTGCTGAATATTTTATTCAATCATTAAATATCTTCAGCAGTTCGGGCGCTGACTTTTGATTATTCATAAATATTCCCTTGAATGGACATTGCCTGTCTTAAAAGCTTTTCTCGGCTTTTGTTCCAATTCACCCGTCATAAATTTTCCAGAAACATATACGCAGCTGCAGTTACATCTGAATTGAGATTTCCTTGCACATTTTACATGACCTCGTAAAACAGTGCCTCCATGATTTTATTTGGTTCAAAAGCCGGTGATTCAGGAACCACTACCGTACCCTCATATAGGGCATTACCGGAATTTTCGTCCTGTGTCATTACATCCATGACAACATCCACTTTTTCGTACTGTAACTCGGTATGCTGAAAATATTTTTTTTTGTCGATGGCATCTCGCATTTTTCTGTTTCCGCGAAATGGTTTTCCGTTACGACTTTCTCCATGCAGTCGTGATCTTTCTTGTGCGCATAATTGTCTTCTTTTCGTAAAAACATACACCTCTTCATTATTTCGTTTTCAGGATGACAGCAGCGATTTCAGCATGTAGTTTATAGATATTGATGTGAACGAGCCCTTCTATAGCTTTAAATAATTGTGTCGGTTCTCTGTCATTATCAAATGTAAACACGGTAAAATTCCTATTGATGGTATCACTCAGCTGTCGAATGAGTTCCCATGAATGGTGAGACCGATAGACCTCCACGTACTTCAATTTTTCGTAACCTTATCAAAGAAAACATTTACAGATTCTGCACCCGGTTAATGTGCGCAAATGATCCGTAGTCTTCTTCAGCACGTGCAGTTGATTTCCTGCGTACAATACGTCCTGCCTGAAGGTGTTATCAAACAGCAACTGGTAAAATATGACGGCGATTCGTATGATTATAACCATGATAAAACTATATTAGTTAGATCAAGATAAAATTATTCTCCCGATGATCATTCAAGGTAAAAATTGGAATTAACTAAACCCGAGATTAGGAGCTTTTGCTGTGACTGCCGTAAATTTAAACGGAGAATACTTGGTATAAGCGCTGGCGGCGGCAATGTAAAATTCGAGCGTAGTTGTCCCATTAGTTGCAGTACCATCGTAAAGCAGGTACGCCGTGTTGTCGGGATTGATTCCGTCTAATCTCTACATCAGAACACGTTCGGATCTAGTCGTTCGTCTGCGAACCTGAAATTTCACTACAGTGAGATGTTCGACGTGACAATAGCCCTGGCCCATTTTCCTCCAGTGAAAGTGCGTGGGATGTGATGAGCAAAGAAATAATAAGCGCTGGAAGTAGAGGAAATCTTTTACGATTTCAAAGTGATCACACCGCGTCGGTTTCCTTTTTTTGCCGTGAGAGATAGTGTGTGTCCGGTGCTTTTTTAACACGCGACGCGAATCAAGTACATTGTCGTCGCTATTTCGTTGTTAACCACTGGCAGATAATCCGTTATCTACCGCCTCCACGGTTAGGGTTACAATGCGAGTTACACATGTGATTGATAATTTAGTACCTCGAAACGGGTTTAGCGGATGAGTACATTTGCGCCTGGTTGTTATAAGTGAAGAATCACAGCATGGGTGTCCATATAAGCTTTATCGTTCCATTGTAGTGGTTTTGTACAAACTACATTTTGTGTGGTTGGTGTCTACCAAGCACACATAATCGGTGTTGTTGATTCTGAATACATTCACCCTGACTGATGATTAGGGTGTAAATTCCGCTAAGCTCTCTGTTGATCTACAGGTAACGGTTAGTTCCAAAGTGAGAGATCGTGGTTGTTCTGGTGGAAAATCCGGTGTAGACCCCAACATGTCTCAAATCCTGCGAGATGGTTCCAGGAGCAGGAGAGACCATGGTGAGATAGCTAATGACTTTTCCTCCGACAGAAAACGCGGAGGCGACATGAACATTTCTTGACTCGCATACGCCTGTTTAATACGTCTTTGTTGGCTGCACCTGGAGATCCGCCGCCGAGACGTCCTCAGAAGACACAAGAGCCTGTCAAGCAATAGATGCTGAAAGTCTCCTTAAGATCCTTTAACCCATATGGAGTTTACTCGTCATGTTCTCTCCAGAGAGCGATCATTTCGTCAGTGAAAATTGTGGCACATGCGACCATTGTGCGACGTTAGCATACAGCAGAGAATAACTCTAATTTTCGAGATTCTTTATACTGTGTTCGCTCATGTTGAGATCACTCTGTATGGTATCATAGGTGTGATTGCCTGCAGGGATTCAATATTTACCCCATGATTTATCACAGAAGAGGTCAGGAGAATTCGCTAATGAAATAGTGCTTGCTTGAAAACTTTTAAGCGAGTCCATCGAATCTTTGAGATGATTACTTTATTGCTTTGGCGGCTCGTGCTATGTTAACTAGAGTGAACAACAGTTACGGCAAAATTATCGTAAACATACCAGATGGTGAAACAATAGAGCAAATGAACCACATAATACGTTTTATAAGGAGACACCCCTAATCGCACGAAATTCTAACACTCAATCAAAATTCAATCTCCGTTGAAATTTCTCCACAGTCTCATTATTCACAAGATAGATACTTTTGTTTAATATTAATGAATCGTTCCTCTGCAGATAACGTAGTACCTCACTTTGAAAAAGCGCATAGTATAATACAGGGCATATCAAATCTATAAGCTAAAACTCTATCAACAAAATTACGTAATAGGGAACCTGAGTAAATGCAATGAAATTGAACTTTTAACATGTTAAAATAAAGAAATAACCGAATAACCAAATATGTGCACGAATTGGTTTCGCACGCCTGTAAAATTACACTCAAAGCCGAATTTATGCTGTGTTCATTGTTCATGAATCAATTTCTAGTTTATTTTTTAAATTTTGTTACAGATATTCTCCGCATTTAGCTGAAATAATTGAGAGCTTCTGGTCATTTTTACCTAGTCTGTTTCAGCACAAAACAGACTGGTCCTACAGTTACGAAGATAAGGGAAATAAATCTTACATTTATTAGTCCAAATCCTAAACAAGTTGTCCCACGATTCATACAACTTTTATCTATTTACATTCTGTTGACAGTTCACGTTATCTTCAGTGCAATCTGGCAGAGAGAGGTTAGTATGGAAGGAAGAAGGTGTGAATTACTATCAAGGTAGACAATAATTTAATAAATATAGATTTTATACGTCTTTTTTATATCGTTCACTGTTAAAAATTTAATCCGAATACATTACACGAATAGGACAATATAGTATTCATTATAATAAGCCCTATTGACTGGATAACCAGTTATGTTTAATATGTATGATATCACAGTATCATATTCGATTAAACTTCAATTTCAAGAACATTATGAAGCATTATAATAGTATATTGAAAACATATTTTTATTATTAATCAAGGGAAACAACTTCACCGAACCTTTAATGTCGACTCCGCATTCTAAGTACACCATTTGTATGGGATATTGAAATACTCGGTATGATTTTTTCTTCTAATTTACAACCTAAAAATAAATAAGTTCAATTTTTTTCTATTTAAATATTTGTGTACTCATTCGCAATAAACACCAGCTTAATTCATTAATCAATGAAGCAATTAATTACTTAGTACCTAATATAAATATGTCTCTTCCTCCACACAAGCTCATTTTGCAAGGTGAAATCTCCATCTGGAATGACAATAATGGAACATAATATAAATTGTTATACACATCATAACAGCTTGAAAAAAGAATAAACATCTTGTTAATATCTTCAAATAATTAAGCAAGACTTAATTAGGAATAAAATCATCGTCACTTACCAAAATAATGGTAAATATTTTATCTTTTCTGCCAATTTATCTTAGTATTATTCATGAACAGAGTCCAATGATTTTTTTTCTATGTAGCATTTTGTAACAGTGATTTGAGAGTTAATTATACGCCCAAATATTTTTGAAAAGAAAAATTGTGAATATTATTGGCTTTTGCCGTTAGGTTATTACCAATATTTAGGGTACTCTTAGCAGAAATCCCCTTTTAATGCGTGGTACCATGAAGTTAGAGAGAGAGAGAGAGAGAGAGAGAGAGAGAGAGAGAGAGAGAGAGAGAGAGAGAGAGAGAGAGAGAGAGAGAGAGAGAGAGAGAGAGAGAGAGAGAGAGATGAAATGAACTTTTGTAGTATGCATAATGCGTAGGTGTCAGATCATGTAATAAAAAAAGCATAACATTTTTTAAAATTTTATAAACTAAATTCTAATTTAAAAAAAGTTATAAGCAAAATTTTATTTTTTGGCTCCAATTTCACCCAACACATTTCAAATATTGTTCCTTAGATTGTCATTTATTAACATTCTTTCTTGTAGCTTTCTGTTTTTATTATCAATGGTTTCTTGCACAAAACAGGAACAAGCATCTATTTATACACCTTGTGTACACTTAACCACGTCGGTTCAATCATTGAACTTCATATACGCTACTATTTTGTACTTTTAAGCCCCCTTCCTCCCCGAAACAAACACGTGAATTACGTTTGACATGTCATCTTAAGTTATATTACAAGGAGTCAAAATCTAAAATTAATTCTGCATACGTTTCTTTCAACCATTTAAGTTATAATCTATGACTATTTTTAACAAAACGGCAACAGTTGGAAAGTCAAAATAAAACATCTCTCTACAGCAGAACAGTTCAGTAGGGTTAACTGGCGTACAGTCCAGTTTTTAATGTCAGAATAATTAACGAGGCGTATTACACATATTTGAACTTATAGGGTTAAACTCTAGCTCCTGCACCAATTATTTCCCTTATAGCGTTGACGGACATTTGCATTTCTATTATGATACATTGAAGCAAACAACATTCATGCAAAATAAAAAGAAGAAAGTAATCGTATATGAGTGCCTTAATTTTAGTGTGTGTGTGTATGTATGTATGTATGTATGTATGTATGTATGTATGTATGTATGTATGTATGTATGTATGTATGTATGTATGTATGTATGTATGTATGTATGTATGTATGTATGTATGTATGTATGTATGTATGTGTACGTAAGCGCGTGTGTAAAACAGACCTATTGTTATAACATGCATTTCTAATTAAATTGACTGGAACATAGTACAGTAGGTTTGCGGCTTGTTCAATTTGTAGATACAAAAATGAACGGTCTACACATCCAATCAGTGGCATGTCAAGATGAATAGAAATGTCGTACGGTTATACTACTGGGGTAACTTTGCTTGACGCATAATTCTACGGTTCTACAAAAAGTGATTGGGAAATAGCCAGTCAAAGTTTATTGTGCCTGAAGATTTAAAAAAATAGAGTGTCAGAACAAAGCAATTCAGGTTTAAACTTGCCGACATGGATAGTAACTACAGTAATAAAACATTATGTGATCCAGATAAATTGTCCAAGGAATCGCCACAGAGAGAGAGAGAGAGAGAGAGAGAGAGAGAGAGAGAGAGAGAGAGAGAGAGAGAGAGAGAGAGAGAGAGAGAGAGAGAGAGAGAGAGAGAGAGAGAAGAAGAAGAAGAAGAAGAAGAAGAAGAAGAAAGTATGAATGACTCTCTGAACAGACTTGACCTACTTAAATAGATGCCCCTCCTCGGCACTTTAAAGATAAGATTAGTCATCCAGGTCGACGATGAAGTCTTAACAATTAGTAAAGATAATGAAACTCTTGAATTTTGCCAAGAGATACTACTACTACTACTACTACTACTACTACTACTACTACTACTACTACTACTACTACTACTACTATTACTACTACTACTACTTCTACTAATTATTATTGTTATTATTATTAGTTTTATCATTATTATTATCATTATTATTATTATTATTATTATTATTATTATTATTATTATTATTATTTATTATTATTATTATTTTATTATTATTATTATTATTATTATTATTATTATTATTATTATTATTATTATTATTATTATTATTATTATTATTATTATTATAAAGAAGATGACATGTAGTGATGTATTTTTTCCATTTTGGAAAGTTTTGCTTCTTTGCACATTTACTAGTGTTTTCCTTACCGCAAAACAGAAACACGTTCCATCACAAGAACAAGATAATGTCAATTACGAAATCAAAAATACGCTTCATCACAAAACAAAATACATTCCTTTGCGAAAACAAAACACTTTCCCTCATAAGAAAAAATAAATAACATCACGAAAGCAAAATACTATTAATTACGAAAAGAAAATAATGTCAGTCACGAAATCATAATACTATTAGTTACGAATACAAAACAATTTCTGTCACGAAAACAAAATATTTTACATCATTAAAGTAAAATACTTTCCATCAGGGAACAATTAATTTCCATGACGATAACAATTAATTTCCATGACGATAACAATGTCATTTCCATCAGAATAACAAAACACTGTTCGTCACGAAAACAAAATATTTTCCATCACAAGAACTCAATTCTTTTCATCACGAAAACAAAATATATTCTATCACGAAAACAAAATACAATCAATCACGAAAAGAAAAAAAATATCAGTTGCAAAATCTAAATACTAGTAGTAGACTTCATTCATTTTACGGCAATTATTCAACGTCTTCAAAACCTTATTCAGAGTGAGAGGGAGAGCATGCGGGCGATGAAGATCGCACGGGGTTGTCTTTAAGATGAATAAATCTGCGTACCTGAAGGACACTGATCACATGGTTTTATGGTCGCATATATTTTATCCACAGTTATCGCAGAATGAACTTGGAACTGTCGAGACAGTGTGAGTGTCCATAGCAGTAAGTATTAGAAGTAGTATCGGTAATAGAAGTAGTAGTAGCAGTAGCAGTAGAAGTGAAAGTAGTTGTAGTAATAGTAGCATCAGTTATGGTGGTACTCAGGCTCGGCCCAAAGATGTGCGGGGCACAAGGCAGCATATGGGGCTCAAGGCAACAAGCGTTGAGCACGGAGCCTCAAGCAACCCCCCCAAAAAACATTGCATTGCGGAGAAGCGCGGTGTCCAAGGTGGTTGCCTCATTCGCCTTGCCTTTCGAACGGGCTTGGTAGTAGTAGTAGTAGTAGTAGTAGTAGTAGTAGTAGTAGTAGTAGTAGTAGTAGTAGTAATCCTCGTAATAGTCAAGGAAGCCTGAGTAATAAGTGCTATAGGCATCAGTGATAGTCGTAGCAGAAAAGCAGCATTATTTGTGCAGGCGTCAGTGGGAGTCGTCGAAGAACAGCACTAATATTAATATAGGCATCAGTGGGAATCGTAGTAGAACGGAAGCAGTATTAGTACAGGTGTCAGTGGGAGTCGTAGTATGGTGGCATTCGTATTAGTACAAGCATCAGTGGGAGTCGTAGAATGGCAGCAATAATAGTAGTGGAGCAGTAATGTTAATACCGGCAGTAGTGGTAGTTGTAGCAGCAGTATTATTAGTACATATAGTAGTGGTAGTTGTCATAGTATTATTAGTACAGGTAGTAGTGGTACTTGCAATAGCATTATTAATACAGACAGTAGTGGTAGTTGTAGTAGCAGTGGTATTAGTAATGACGTTATTGGTAGTGGTAGCAGTATTAGTAGTAATAGTAGTAGTAGTAGTAATATTAGTAGCAGTAGTAGCAGCATCAGTAGCAGTATTATTAGTACAGGTAGTAGTAGTAGTTGAGCAGCAATTGAAGATGAAGCGGTAGTATTACCGGTAGTAATAATTGTGGCATCAGTAATATTGGCACCAGAAGTTGTAGCAATACTCTTATGTAAACCAATTATTTTAAAGGAAGGAACAAGAAAGACATATCAGACAGAAAGAAAATCTTCATGCTGTAAAATGTTAAATTTACTTACTGTTTTCCTTCTTGTAAGAATGGGAAATTTCCTTCTTGTAAGAATGGGAAATTTCTCAGTTTCTTCAGTTGTAAAATTCTGTTTAATGTTCTCTTTATGTGACTAAATGCAATTTTGTCAAACTTCATCGACCTGTGTTATCATCGCCAGGTATGACTGATAAAACAACCAATGAATTTGTGGCATTTGGAAAACAGAGATAGCAGAAAGCCGGTTTTCAAACAGCGGACATGTATTCGTCATTTTGTTGGATTATGCTTATTGGTACTTGTGTTCGAAAATGCTCCTCAACCGCAGATTATGCCCGGAAATAATTTTCCTCTCCCTTACTTATATGAAAATACAT
Organism: Potamilus streckersoni; assembly: GCA_016746295.1. Classification (NCBI taxonomy): domain Eukaryota; kingdom Metazoa; phylum Mollusca; class Bivalvia; order Unionida; family Unionidae; genus Potamilus; species Potamilus streckersoni. Next base: position 2,874,925 of record JAEAOA010000257.1, read on the forward strand.
AAAGTCATGGATTTGTTTAAAACTAATTCTTTAAGGATAGAATTGTTATTATGTTAGGGAGTCGATTTGTCAGCAGGTAGGGATTTAAGGAGACCTATGATCTAACTTAAGAGTTACATAATTATACCTAGAAAAGGACCTTCCTATATGGCCTTGGCATGAATTTGTGCCACATAATCAAGCCAAGTGTTTATGCTATTTCCTTTGCACACTTTATTAAGGACGGACTCTTTAAATCAACAAGTAATAAGGACCGTTTTTAATACACTACTACATTTTTTTTTGCTTGCTTGAGTAATTTGGAATAATGATCATTATTGAGTGCAATTAAATACAATAAACCATCTTTAGCATATCAAATCCAGTTGTTTTTTTTAAAAAAAACAAACAAACAAATCTTATTTCCACAGAATGGAGCATGATTATTTTGCATACGCTTGCAGCAAACAAGAAAACTAAATCTTCAAAAGTACGAACACTCAGGTTAGAAATAAAGCACATATAAGGTGCGTAAAAGTCTCTAACCATTTGACAAGTCATTTGCTTCTTCACATTATTGTCGTCGCCGCCGCCATTGTCACCGCCGCCATCATCATCATCAACGCCACCGCAACCATCGTGTTCACCATTATCATCATCATCATCATCATCATCATCATCATCATCATCATCATCGTCGTCGTCGTCGTCGTCGTCGTCGTCGTCGTCATCGTCATAATCATCATTGTGAGACATAATTATAACAACGACAAAAAGACAAAGAGGGAGAAGTTGACTATTTATCATCAAGCAATCACAGTGATATTGGTTTTAGGTACCTGTAAAATGACTATACTAGCGAAAAAATTATGAAATATAGATGGATATGTTTTAATATCCCAATGTTTGTACAATCATTTCTTATAAATATCGCATGTTGTTATGACGCTATGGTCTTAAATCTATGTAATAAAAACGAACCATGTTTTGTACAAATTAACAATTAATTTATTTCCCTAGAATACCAAGTGAAAATTTAAATAGAACTTACAGCATTGTAAATTAAAGCACAAATAATCATAAAAATTATATCACAAATATAAATGTATGAAGTCCATATTGAATTCCAGTGGTATTCTAAATAAATTGCAATGTTTAATATTTTAATGTGCCAGTAGTCTCGAAATGTGTTAATGTGCCAATGGCCAGGATTGCGATGATGTGCTTACAGTCTTTTAATGTATCACAATAGCATAATCCAAAACATCATATTCTGAATTAGTTATAATTAGAACTGAATGTATCAGTCTGAAACTATTATTGAACATTTTGCTATAATTAGAACTGAATGTACCAGTCCGAGACTATTATTGAACATTTGGCAATTCTAGTGAGTAATAATTTGAATAAATAAATCTAACCAAACTAAAAACTTAACAAAATAACATTACCGATTCTAATGTTAGTGCAAGAATGAGCAATTTGTCAAGCAAACAACGGTTTATTAAAAGCTAAGACACAATAATAAGAACCATGACGCAGATCTGTCTCCTTTATTAAATATTCAAAAATGCCAACAAGTTTAAGAATTTCAATTGACAAATTTCATGTGGTAAATTTATATAAACATATTTACATTCGTTAATAATGATCCGAATATTTAAACTATGATCTTAGATAATAAATATATTATGTTGTTTATAAAATGCATGTTAGTGTCAGGTACACCATTAACATGACTTTGCACAATATCAAGTATAAACTACAGATGTAAATAACACATAATCATTAAGAAAAGCCAACAAATAAAACAAATTAAATAAATAAAACTGTATATATATACATACATAAATAAATATATATATATATACATACATACATACATATATACATATATATATATATATATATATATATATATATACATACATATACACACACATACATACATACATACATACATACATACATACATACATACATACATACATACATACATACATACATACATACATACATACATACATACATACATACATACATACATACATACATACATACATACATAACAGCATATTGACAGTTGTTTTAGCTAGTCATTACTCGATCTGCTGATATAATCATCCATATCAGTTTTATTAACGTCCAATCCATTCTTATCTAATTTTTGGTTACAACTGAATGGGACAATTTTCAGTGATCCTGTTTAAAGATTTTCTCGTCAGCAACATATGCAAAAGGGGAGAGGGGGAAGAGCCAGTGCGCACCCTCTCCTCAAAAAGAGTTCTAAACAACTCCAACGTTTTCTATATTAAATTTTCGTTACAATTAGATTGTTGAAAGTATCCACTGGAAACGCTTAAAATGCAATAGCTTCCAGGGGCTTTCTCCTGGGCACCTTTCAGGAGTTCTATCCCACCGACCCCCTAAACAAATAGTTTAAGCCTAATCGCCTCCTCAAATTATATTCCTTGATCCGTTCCTGGCACATATAGTCAAAAATTAAGCAGACAGTGAGACCTGGATAACTTCAACATCGATCACTGATACTCAGCGTCGCGCAAATGATACGTTGAGTCACGCTGTAAAGAGTTTCTTATCTCACAGACCTTGAATAACAAAATCGACAAAACCTTTATAGTAGCGAAGTTTAATTACCATTAACTTCGAAGCACTTCGTTCCACATTGATCCATGAGAGCTCGTTACGTGACCCATTAGGTACTAAATAAGACGACCTACACAATGTGAACTTGCATAATATCAAAATTAATGCTTGCGTCAAACATTTAAATTAGAAGGAAAAAAATAGTGCAACTTGTGTCCTTGTTTATAGAGGCTGTTAATTCATATGTGAACATAACGAGAGATCCGATTAGATCATTTCCTTCCAGTTATAATCAGTCATATAGCGGATAGCATATGGCCATAGAACACAATTAATTTTACTATATAGTCTCTACATGTTTTTCTCAGTACTGAATTTTCCACTTTGTGACAATCAATACAAATCATACGTTCATCTAAAATACCTTCAAAGATGACTTTACGGTGAAGTTCGTGTCAAAGGTTGACCTGCATTTTTTGAGAGACTGTATTGTAAACAAAACACCATGCAACGGAACACAGATTTCACTTCCGAATCATCACCATGGCCTTATTACTCAATGTGCACTGTCGCCGAAATACACACAGACAACCACATCATAAGCTCACATTCTAAAGAATAAACATTTGCCTTTAAATCCTTACCAAGAATGCCAAAATCTAACTCTTGTATCACCACCAAACGGAGACAGGAACAAATTATCTAAAATTAGACTGGTACTATATTCGTGGGTACTGAACCGGAATTATTAACTGTGTGCTGAATCCTGAAAGGGTCAGTTTTTTGGTCAAACTTTTATATTTGCATGTTATCTTTCCATGCCATTACTATTTCAAGTTCATACATGAAGTCTTTTGAAATTTTTTTGCAAGCAAGACATGTGACAGCTGTCAGAAAGTGTGTAGTACTGGTGTTCTATAGGGTGCAATTTGAGGTCCAATATTTCTTAAGAAACCAAAACTAAATTTGCTATATCTTCCTTAATTATACAGTTTTTCAATGCAGTAAACACCTAATTTTCCAAGACTTTTTCGACGTTATTGGTGGGGATAAATATTCTTTTGAGACGATTTCATCTTCCACGGAAAAATAACCTCGAGTGGTTGTTCTTAGGGTAGCTGAAATCATTCGCCAAACGTTTTCCAGGATGCATTGGCCCTTTCTGAGAGTTTACTAATTCCAGCCCATTTTTCGTAAATATTACCCAGGTGCGTATCACTGCGTAATTTGAGTTTCATCTTAATTTTTCCGAAGTATTCGTATGCTATCTTTCGCGGAGAAAACTGTAAGTTGTCTATACAAGTTATCTCACATTCCCATTCCCATTCATTACATTTTCGAGGGGTTGATGGCAAATCCGGAATTACTCAAGTGGTGCTTTTTTAGGAAAAGTGAGGTTCTTTTTTACCATCTTCGGCGTTTTTTGCGATGTTATCTCTGTCTCTTTTGATTCATTCTGGCAAGAGTCTTATGGCCTCTGCGAGTTTTCTAGCAGCTTTCGTGATAACAGGTCCTGGTTGCGTTTCTGTTCTCATTATTTTACTGCCTGTTCAATAGTTGCTTTGGTCACCGTAGCGGTCTCTCTTATTGGTTTGATCAGTGATGCTAACGTTTGTTTAAATTATGAAGTGGGGTCTTCCAGTGCAATCTGTTACGATTGCAACATTTCTTTGATACCTTTGGTAAGACTCCTACGAACGTTAATTGTCTGTGTAATCGTGGAGAAGTTAGGTGTTCGCACGGCAACGGTCAGCAACCCCTGTTAAAGCATTGTTGGTGGATGACGTCATTTTGAACATTTATCACGGTAGTCAAATTGCTTCACACGCTTGCACATAAACCTGCGCGATACTTGCGCGGTCCAGTACTCAAGTCAGTCATGATGGGTCGCAAGTGAACATATTTAAAAATTAAAAACTCATCCTTTGTGGAACACCAGGTGCAATGAATGTATGTCATATGATGCGCGTCAGCCCTTCGACATGTCATCACCATGATGCAGTTGTCCCAGATCATTTCCAACACATGCGGGTATTGTTGGGTCACATAAATCACGTGCTTTGTGGCGAGCCCAACAAAATATTCACCCGGGATTATATTATTTAATGGATGAACAACACACCAAAAAGGGAATGAAACCTGGCATTTAGCAACTGGATATTCAGACTTAGAAAATGAATAGCGGTCCATTGGGAGTAATGTATGGGGATACAATGACGTGCGGTTCACTATTAAAGAAGTTTCTTATTCAACGCACTATGTTCAGTTAGTTGTGTGGGTTTAACGCCATTTGTCATAACATGACAAGCCATATATAGCAACCAGTATATTTAGTAGGGGAAGAACTCGGCTGGGAAGAACCACCGATCCATGTGAAGCTACTGACAGGCTTTCTTGCACACCCACAGAAACGGAATTGAGAGTTGAAACCAAGAAGACGAAGATGAGACGTCAGTGTTTAGTAAAGGCGAGCGCCTAAGATTATTATGCTACCAGTGGGCTCCATTAATGTTCAGAACGTTTAAAATACCAGTCGTATGGTGTTCTTGTCGCAATAATCTCTCTGGCAGTGTTTCCATAGAATACCCTCAAATTAAGAACATGCAATCATCATCATGAGACGCATACTGAATAACAATCTCAATCATTTGGTGGGTTTTGTTTCTTTTGTTGTTTTTTTTTTTCTTCTAGAGATTACAACTGGTGTCATTTTGTGACACAAACTCATAGACACTGCGTTGCTTGTCTTGAAATTATCTTTGAATTGCTTTGAAACGTGGTACTTCTCATGTTTCTTGCCTGTATATAGACTTTGGACCAAAAATTTGTAAGAGTTATTGCCCCATTTTATTAAAGGCTTGATTCAATTATTTGTCAGTATTGTGACAACTACTATTGGTTTCTTGGATACTTCGTATTTACTGTGGTCATACTCGGAAGACGCATACTGACCAGTCACTGTATTCCCTTAAGATTATTTAGAGTTATTGCATTTACCATCTTGAAGCTGGATTAGGGCATTTTACTATCTTGTGACTGCAGCTGGTATTGCAGTTATTGACGAATTCTTTTCTTGATACATTGTACTCACTATGGTCAGCAAATCAAAATATGTAAAATGATCAATCATGGAGCATTTGGGATTTTGAAAACGTTACACCCTTCTTGCAAATGGTATCAACTCGCCTGACAGCTTTGGATGAAGAAAATACAATAGGCATATATTTCCATCATTCACTTAATGAAGTGGGATGTCCTCAAGTGTTATTTTGTGGCAGCATATATATTATAATATTACTTTAATAATAATAATAATAATAATAATAATAATAATAATAATAATAATAATAATAATAATAATAATAGTAATTCATCAGCAATATTGTGGATGAACAGATTGGTAATGGTAATGTCAGACTGACCTTAAAAATGTCTGTATATCCGATCTACAGTCACTTAGATTCCTGAAACTTGCCTACATTGGTTGTTCAAGAATCGTCATATTTTGTCATATTTATGGTGTTTTATGAGGACAAGTAAATGAGAACAAATTGTCTGATTTTGCATTCATCCCACCCGCACCCACCACCAACCCCCGTGGAGAGAGAAGAGGTGGGTTGGGTTAATGACATATTATGATTAATGTGGAATCTAATGACACTTGTGTAAATACGTGATGATGAAGAGTTTGGTTTACAGATGCAGCCCCAGGATGGGGTCCGGGTGTTTGTGGGTTGATGAATGGAGGGGCGACAAAAAACAAAAAGGTGTCTATGTTATGCTGATTTTCATCTCTAGATATTTATTATTATTATTATTATTATTATTATTATTATTATTATTATTATTATTATTATTATTATTATTATTATTATTATTATTATTATTATTAATATTATTATTATTATTTTTATTATTATTATTATTATTATTATTATTATTATTATCATCATCATCATCATCATCATTATTATTATTATTATTATTATTATTATTATTATTATTATTATTATTATTATTATTATTATTATGATTATTATTATTATTGAAGGAAAAATAACGCATCAGTATTACAATAATATCACAAAATTATTATTTAAATATCGTTTATAAATTGCAAGTACAATACATACTCATTCTTTTCTAAAGAACACATTATGTTTTCACTAGGATAAATTTTCCGTCTATTATTGCAAAGAAACAGTTAGGAATGTGTTAACGTTAAAAAAAATAAATATTATATAATGATAATAATAATAATAATAATAATAATAATAATAATAATAATAATAATAATAATAATAATAATAATAATGTTAATGTTAATTAAAAAAAACAATAAAAATGTTACTGCTTATTTTGTATTCAGCTTAAAAGAAAATATGGTGGGGGAAGTGGGAATTGCGAATTCAGTCACGTTCGAACTTGAAGTTGATGTAACATGACCTCATATACAACATGTTTAATTTATCATCTTATCGTCGCGAGCGCTAATCTTTCGTAAGTCCTCCATTTTGCTTTTATTTTTTGATGGATTTTGTCTCTTATTACCTGACTTCAATGCAATGTTAAATATTTTGCCCCTTACACAAACAGCTTAGTCATGTTTAGGTATCTGCATATTCTTGTTGAAAAAGGTCTGCCGTTGTAATTTCGTGTCGGGGATCGCTTTTGAAACGGAAGTTGCATTTTTTGCAACAACTAAACTGCTATCACACCCTGGCACTCGAAGTATGCATATCGGCTTTTGCCGTGAGAAAGACAAACAAGATTTTTCATTATATCTCATAGAGGGGGCAATCGCTACTACCAATGATAGATGCGACAGTAATAATTTGAATTGATTTATTAAAATCGTTATCTCTGAATAAACCGTTTTGCTACGTTGGACAGCACTTATAAAATTCAATCTGTATTAAGGTTATATCAAACTTTACCACTCATGTTAGGCTTAAGCAAGTAACACCGAAACTATTCAGTTTTTGTTTCCCTGATTGACAGCCATTACCGTAACCGTTGCAAGAAATCCAAAACACGAATGCGGGAGTCTCGGGAGACACGCCAGAGTCATACCAAAGATCTAATAAAAAATGGCACTTGTAGCTGCTTTGCTTGGCGTTCAGCTTTAAGAGGTTAGTGTTAGATCTGAACGGCCTGGTGTCTGAATAATGTGACTGGGTGTGAGATGATACTATATGTCTGCGGCATGGTGCCCCAGTATTGGACAATATAAACTGCAACACTGCAAACATCGTAGCGATATGGATCACAATTGTTAAAGTTACTTTAAAAATGCATAGCGGACACACACACACATGCATATATACACATACATTCATACATGCATATACACACATAGAGACACAAACACAAACACAAACACTGACAATAAATCCAAAACTAAACTGCTACACTGCATATATCGTAGCTATATGGCAAATTGTTATAGTTGCATTAAAACTCCAAATCACACACACACACACACACACACACACACACACACACACACACACACACACACACACAGAGAAATTCAATATTCGGTATCCAGAACCACAGTAGAAATATATAAGGTCATCTCGTCTGAGACGCTTTCTTTAAAACTGAATTCTTTTCCAACGTTGCGGGTGTGTACGTACCCATGTTTTCACGTGAAACAGAACTTTGATTAAAATATGGTTTAGTAAACACTATGACAGAAAGACAGACGGATGGATGGCTAGTGTAGTGTTGAAAAGAGAGAGTGAATTACATGCAAGAGAAGAATCTGAAATTTTTAAATAACCGATAAATTTTATCATCTTAGTTTATGTCAAGGAGTAAAAATTTAGTTTTTTTTCGCAGTATCGACTTTGTATAGAGTAGTATAACTGCATATAGGGTTATATTATTCTCAATTAAGTGTACTTGGAATTTGCGAGACAAAATATAAATTCTTGAGCATTAATAGATTTTGAGAGAATTCCTATATTTCTGCTTACATTGAAGAACAGAACGTAAAATGAATAACTCTTCGATGCACAGCAAACAAAAGAAGCTATATTATCAATAAGACAAACTACCTCGATCTTTAAAACATTCAATGAATCTGCTCAGAAAATAAAATTTTTGCATATTAATCAACTTCAGTTAATTTCAGATATAAGATATATTATTTATAAGGTGCTTGAACATCGTGTGCGATAGATAGATTGCTTTAAGAAACTAGTTCTTTTGCGAGTTGCCTAAACCTATGGCACAAAATGAAACTCGATATCATAGACCCCCCTCCCATACTTGAGCACAACATATACGCAAAGTATATATAAAAAAAAACGTCCACAATGCTGAGGAAACCGCAGAAATCGAGTACATATTAAGAAACTTTCAATCTCATTTGCGTAAGACAAAACAATCCGATAACATTGTCTGAATAGAAAAACAATTCTTACAACCGGTTTCCAGAAAAAGTCCTGCCAAAAGTTTTACTGTTTACATTCATTAGTGCGTACAATTTCATGCAGACAAAACATCAAGGGAATGATGTACCAGGGGAGAGGTACACGGAGGGGACACGTATGTATGTTCCTGTTTCAAGACGTGGGGAATAAAAAAAGTGACGGATGTTTAGGGTTATAGTTTCCAGCTTCTACTTCGCATTGGAGAAAAGCTGCTGGTGAACAGTTAGAGTTACAGACACTCACGATCATTTGCCCAGACCTATCCAGACTCAAATAACGAAATCTTAAGTAAGCAGAACATATTTAGGTAGTTTCCGGAATGATAATTTCGTTCCCGACAGTACATTGAAAGAGAATATTTAATTGGACAGCAACTCATCATAAGCGTCCTGCTGAACAAATTCCTCCTATCCCAGCACATCTTCTCTGACACCGTGAGCATACCTGACTACACATTTATCGATGCATGCCAGATTGATAAGATAAGAAAATATTAATTTGTATCTTCCGTCGGTTGTATATACAGTGGATGATAAGAACTTAAATTAAGTTACAGACTTATTAGACAAAGTTAGACAAAGATAAGAATGCTGACAAGCAACGGATCCCGTTTAAAGCAAAATCAGAAGAATTCAAATTTGAATTATAATAATATATACATTTTCATGGTATTATGTCTAATTTTTTTTTTTACAAAAAATAAAACACATCATGTATGCTTTAAAAAGAAAATAACCATGGAAGCTACTTATTTTCCAGTATCCATTATATCATCTGATACAATGTTGAGTGATTCACAAAACAAACCCAGATCTTCTAAACACAATCTCCTTGCTTTAAGTAAATGCCATAAATCGGTTTCATTTATCGTGATTTCACGTAATAATTATCATACTAACTCCAATGAAAACGGAATGAATGAGAGACCTTGGCAATCAGTGACTTACAACCTACCGTAAATCGGCAGCACATGATACGTGCATCAGAAAACGTATGTGATCTCAGTAATTGCGACATTCGGAAAAAGTTCTCATCAACATATATTTCATGACGTATTTGATAAGAAATTATGCCATCTTTAACCTGTACAAACAGAATGAGTTTTCAAGCACATTTGGTGGCCGACTACGTTTCCTTCATACTTTTTAGGTAATAATCCATATATATATATATATATATATATATATATATATATATATATATATATATATATATATATATATATATATATATATATATATATCTGGGTTAGGATAGCATATAAAATAAACAACAACTTTTAAGAGATTTTAAATAACTTGGATCCTTTTGCTATCTAAATATAAATATTTTTCAAAACTTTTAAATGCCGTTTAACATCCTCCTTGCCCATGTTTAACATCCTCCTTGCCCATGTTTAACATCCTCCTTGCCCAAGGAGGTACCATAGTATGATTTCAACCGCAATCTTTCTGTCGCAAACGCGTCACGTTAACCACTGCGCACTGCAACTACTGCAGTTGTACGAGGCCTCTAATGACATGCAGGATACAGTATTTGGCCTACATTCCAAAGCGTGCAACAGGATTGGACTCTCTGTTACATCATATGCTACATGAATGGCTTCTTTGTCACAATTCAACGTACAGTAGTGATATCTCGGTGAATAGTAGTTTCATAAAATATTCGGTCTTGTATCTTTTTAATTTCTTTACTAACGAATAAAACATGTTCGTAGGGCTAAAGTAATTCGCTGATATGAACAGAGGCAAGAGATCTGTAAAAACGAATATGAGCAGGGGTTTGAAAGCAATATCACAGGAAGTCCCATAGAAGCGCCCAGTAGCAAAGGGAGAGAATCCAACAACTTTTAGAGTAGTCCAGTTTCGAAAATAAAGCATCCTAAAAATGAAATTACAAGGTCAATAATTCTAAACCGAGGCTTCTAACCTCTCTCTCTCTCTCTCTCTCTCTCTCTCTCTCTCTCTCTCTCTCTCTCTCTCTCTCTCTCTCTCTCTCTCTCTCTCTCTCTAACCGGGTTAGTGCAGTTTTGTTATTGACGTGTGTATTTTCACATTTGTATGCTTTCTCGTTTAACGACCTGTCGGTCGTCCCCTCTCTGCTGCTTTGTGGCCTAATTAAATCATTATAATATCAAAATTACGGTAATCATGGAACCTCGCACATCTAAACTAGCTCGACATCGACTGGAGGCAATTAAGAAATATCTCCCCGTCCCAAATCTGTTAATCAAGAACTACAGCAGCGTCAGGAAGCTCGAATGGAATTTGCGGAGGATTCAGCAGAAAAATTTAAAACGGGTTACGAAAGCTGCCGAAGATCTTCTTCCCACGTTAGAGTAAGTCGCTAAAGTAGCTGGAAAATTTTGCAAAAAGTACCTAGCAAAAAGAAAAGATTTTACGAGAACTTTCACGTGAATAGCTGCTGATCAACCACAACCACAAAGAGAGGATGTACTTTATAATGTTGGCCAGCTTCGTTTTGAAGCAGCCGAAGTATTAGATAAAGAGACTGTATCAGAGCCAGAACCAGAACCAGAATCAGAACCAGACGAAGCAAAAGTCAAAACTGAACTGTTGAATAAATTTCCCGTAAAAATAATTACTGAAACGCCAAAGACACAAGGTACTAAGCTGTGAGAGTCCTGACAAAATTTCATAGTAAAGAACTATTTCTGAAGTTCGAGTACGCTAACGATAATATAAGTTGCGAAACATGATATGAATGGATATTTTGCATTTATCACAATACCGATCAAGCCAGGAATGATGATGTCCGATATAAAGGGTTTATCTATGAGATATTTATCTTGCACAGATACAACAACGACAATTACAACAATCATGTAATAAATCTATAGAAGGTCTTGCCACTAACCATGTAAAAACAATAACAGTAAAAATACAAAACAAAACAACAACCCCCAAACCATCATCCCCCCAGCAACAAACCCGTCTTTTTCCCTATAAACAATGTCTCAATAATGTCCTTGCCGATGTTGAATGTCTAGAAATTTTTATTGGCGGAAAACGAGCTTGCGATATTTCCCCAGAATTCAATAATAAAGCTGCTGAGATTATTTACAGGCGGTATTATGGATATTATTTATTGGCCTCTCGATGATATCGTTGATGATTACCGCGGTGATTGATGCAATTAGATCATTGACAAGAAAATAGTGTGATCATACATACTGTTCAACGTGGACCTGCAATAGTCAAGGTGATAAATTTATGATTACCAACATACAAGGAGATCTACGGAGATGGAATCGGTGATATTGTTTAGTGTCCATTCAGAAAGATTGCACAGAAAGCAATACCGATCGCAAAGCAACTTAGAATGAAAGCTATTGACGATGTCCGTGATGTTGTTAGTAAAGCGCTATCGTTAATCAAGGATATACTAATACGCAGATCACCAGCGATCCGACCTCAACCATTTAAATTGCACTGCACTGAAGTAATGCCAGTAAAATAATAAATCAAGATTCAAATAAAAAACGAGCATAGTTGGTTGTTGTACCCCTATCAGAACAAGAAAAGATATAACTACTAGTCTAAGAGTCGGACATGGTCTTCCTGTTAGACCATAACAAGTATAATAAAGATGTTTAAACGTGTATCTGATGCAGCACTTGACATAGATAAGCCAGTTCCCAAGGATGAATCTCTGTGCGATTATCAATATCCTTCTTATCATGCACGTGCACCTAAGGCACGAGGAAAAATCGAGTTGCAAGTTCATGATACAAGTAGATAATTCTTGTATTAACTGTGATCGAATGTAGACTTTTGAAAGCACATGATTCAGCGTACGGAACTGGTGAACTTGTTGGTTTTGTTAATAATGGTATCACGGCGTTATGTAACAGTGTCACGTATAGCATCGAATGACGAAATGTTGAATCATGCATGGGAAACGTCGATGGATAAAATATTGAATCGTGCCACGACGATACTTGAGCTTGCAAGATATAGAGAATATTACTTGAGATAAGATTGTCCATCAATGATGTTTGCAAAAAATACCAAAGAGTAACCTGTGGACAGAAACTTAAGGTAAAGTTATGTAAGAAAATCTTCAGGCGATGGAGACATCAGCGCAGTAATACCGATGGATGAAGATTGCAACTTGGTTTCGCATCACGGTGATATAATGCTAAACGACAAATAAAATATTTTATGTGTGATCCCACTGTCACATATATTCTATCACATATATTTGGATTCTGCAGACATGTTTTTGAAAAGTTATATTTGGCGCTACTTGTTAGAAAAGCCACCGACAATGATCCAATGAGGCCTGCTGCTGCCGTTAATGCAGGTAAAGTAATACTAACAAAACTTTCGTGTGGATGTTAGTAATGATTCCGTCACTTACCGAAGAACAACGGTTGCTCTCTTGACGATGACCACAGACAGTATAATGTTTATGGGTTATTCACATGTCAGATACCATCACAGCAAGGTGTGTTTGCGCCGCGACATATATATCGAGTTTCGGGAAAATGTCAGAGTAAATTCGCAGGAACGCAATCCAATGTTATTTGACACACTTGAGGTTAGTGAAGTTTCTTTGAGGATAAATAGATATCAAGAATCTTCTGAAGAAGTGTTACTGAATTTTGATAATGATCATGTTGCACGTACTTATCATCGGTTGATAACATTCATGTGGCCTGATCAGAATGTGGATTCTTTGGTGCAGAAATATCAGCGGGATTTCACAACATTATATCCGATCTATTATTCCTAACTAGAAGATTTGGATTTACTCAGATAAACAGTCGCTGACATACACTTTTGAACTCGTGTAGCAAGACTGCCCGTTGTTGTTATAGAGTAATCGCTGTTATACTTTCAAGCAACACAATGCTGCTTGAAGTTGTTGTTGGAGGAATGAGAGTCATTGATGTCCCGAGAGGAAAACATGTAATTAATTTGCTCATGATAGTGTAATGTCATATTATCATGCTAGTGTTACTCTTATTCCTGGTCAGATTAAAAGCTGCATTCAGTATCATAAAAGATTTCTGGAATAAAAGTATTGTTAAAATCAAAGATCGCAGGTGATCCAAAACAATGTCAACTCAGGCACTGCAATGACGCCAAACGATTAAAGAACGGCATTAGATTTGATCTTTATGCTGGCGTAACTAAAGACGCAGTCAGGACTGGTGGTATATTTCCACGTCTAGCAGCTATTTTGGTGACACCAAAATAGTTTTTAGGATATAGTGGCTTAGCCGGTGACATACCAATCTGGTATTCAGGATTACCCACCGAGACAATAACTGATCCTTCAATGTGGCTGTGATGTACTCGCTGTGCTCGACGCTGTATCGAGGTATCTGACATCGCTTTATAAAGTCATGCATGAGTTCACCGGATTGTCCAACGTTTTACACAAGTCTTAGTGATTATACAATTGTAGATATTTAGGGAGGACCTTCTCAGAGTCTTACGCAAGCCCAAAGGTGACTTATCCAAATATACAACCCTTGATTAGGTCAAGGATGAGCTTGCTAATGTTTACGTCATGTAGATGTGGACGGAAATGAAGCTGTTGTTTTTCAAGATCAACAAGCACGATTAAAGGCGAGTAGTATCCCGTTGACAGATAGTGTATTCTGAGAGTTCCAGGTGTAACCGTAGATAACTTAGTGGTTTTTTCTAACAACCGTAAAATTAATAACTTGTAGGAATCAATTCAAACATTGATATGAGAGATTACTGGACGCATCAGAAGAATCGGAGATATGTGTGGCGATCACAATATGAGCAGAAATACAATTATATCAATGTGAGAGTACCAGAATCAGACGATGATGTGGCAACAAAATATACTTACACAGCAACAACACCACGATCAGAAATGAGAACAATGATCATTTAATAATAACCGGTGATGCAATGAATGATTCTTTCAATATAGCTAATAATAAAATTACTAGTCTTGGAGAACGAGAATCAAGCGATGACGCTGAAACAAAGAAATACCTCGACAATAGCAACATCCCTATGATGATCTCGTTAATGACATTAAATAATGGATTGGCCACGTTTAGATCTGAATATGCTAATAATGCAACCGTGTTTGTCAATGTTCGTAGAAACGTAAATAAAACCATTCTTGATTTTGTGGGATTTCAGCTGTCATCGACATTAAACTCTGATATCAAAGAGACTACCCATAGTGTATGATATACAGTAACGTCTGAATCAGCATTATGGACACCAATCAATAAATCGATCAAACATCGCGCTGAGGTTACGGAATATACAAGCTCTCGGTGTTATAACATTTACAGTATCTACCACAATTTCAGGGTATTATCCAGTCCTGACTCCATCACGCGGATCTTCTGGATTTGTGTTAGTGATATTGTGAGCAAAACGACGAGGAACCAGAAGAAAAAAGGCCTCGGCTAGTTGCATTATTAATGTATTGAATTCATCGCCAAACTACCACCTACTTAGAGTGTTCATATTACAAAGTAATAACAATTTATATAATGAACTATTCGATTGACATTGAACGTTTCAGATACAAGGAAACCTGCTTGTGGTAGAGTCAACTGAAAAATATCATTATGCGCATACATTATGCCACCTAATTGTATAAATGTATTCTTTTTCTAAATAAATGTAATCGGATTTCGTTTCCCATGTACAACGATACCCAAGGGTGATAAATGTATAGTCTACAATATTTTGAAACAGTGAGTTAGGTTTATCTTGCACTGCACCTGCCGAATGTTTTAGACGGGAAAAACCGAATACATGAATTACAAAGACAATGTTGAGATATATTTCCTGTGTATGAATGCTTTACTTTAAAATCAAATCCTTACATTACGAACCGTTTTGTCTATCGGAGGTCTACTGTGAGACCTACATATCTCCAGCTGTAGACGTATGCAATTTATTCATTTATATGCATTGTAAGTTATATTTATTATATTATCATGTTTGATTTCGTATTTCTGTCGCTTAGACTAGTTTAGTAAATGCTGTTTAGTAATATTCTTATCTGTGAGTTAGCAAGAACTTTAAAAGATGGCATTTAGTGAATGACCGTTTAGTGCATTATAAATCTATAATTAAACAATTTACTTCTGAACCTGTTTATTATTTGTCATTTTATAATGGAAGACTGAATATATATATATATATATATATATATATATATATATATATATATATATATATATATATATATATATATATATATATATATATATAAAAACTTACCGATTATACCGTCGTTGCGTACGACCATATATACCAGTGTCATGCGTAGTTATTGTTGTTGTTTGTTTTGGCGTTCTTTTCAGCACACGATAGGCTATACATGGCGGCCAGTATTAATGGTGGAGGAAGAAACCTGAAAATCCACGGAAAGAACTACCGATCCACGAGAAGCTACTGGCAAGCTTTCTCACATATCCACGTTTGCCGAAATCTTAAGTCTCAACAAACGCAGAGGTGAGATGGCAGTGAACCGTAACGTAGAGAGCTTTAGACCAGTCGGCCACTTGGGGCACGTCATGCGTAGTACACTGTATTGAATTATTTTTTCAGATGTGTTGGTGTTGGTGTTTGTATAGAGCTGTATTGGTGCAGTGCTGTAGGGCTCTGCTGTAGAGCTGTGTGTATGGTGCGTTTGCAGTGCTGAGCTTTGCTGTGTGAACAGCTGTGTAGAGCTGCGTATGCTGTGTAGAGCTGCGTATGTTGCGTGTGCAGTACCGAGCTGTGCTGTGCGTATGTTTTCGAGTTCTTCGAATATTCCAAGGTTGAGGGAAATCAGGCGTTGCAAACCAAACTGGTGGGCGCTGATTGTCTAACCCATTAATCAATGTTGGCCGGTGACTACAAATCTTTGATTGTTTGGCCAGTGGAACTGGTAGCAAACAGTTAAGGGAGTGTCACGGAATTGTGTAAATATTTTTTCTTTTTTTTTCGCCTTTAGTGTACAATGATACCCGAGGGTGATCAATGTAATTCTATATTTCGAAAATAGTGAGTTCGGTTCTTCCTTGCTCGGCACGTGCGAAGTGCTTCAGGCTGGAAAAACCGAATACATGAATTACAGACGATGTTGAGCTATATTGTGTATATATAATTCAAACTGGAACGAAATTGGGACATTACATTACGAACCGTTTTGTCGATCAGAGGTCTACTGTGAGACCTGCATATATCCAGCTATAGAGAGCTGTGTTGCAGTGCTGTGTTGGCGCAGTGGTTTGCTATTCTGTCTGTGTTTGTGTAGAGCTGTGTTGGTGTTGCAGTGCCGTGTTGGTGTTGATGCGCTGTGTTGTTGCCGTGCTGTGTTATGCTGTAGAGTTTAGTGCTGAGCTGTGCTGTGTACATCTGTGAAAAGCTGCCTGTGCTGTATGCTGCGTGTGCAGTGCCGGGCTGTGCTGTGCGTATGTTTTCGAGTGCTTTGAATATTCCAACGTTGCCAGTCGGGTTGAGGAAAAATCGGGCGTTGCAGACCAAAGTGTCGGGTGCTGATTGTCAAACCCAGGAATCAATAGTGGTCAGGTGACTACAAATCTTTGTCTAGTGGAACTGGTAGCAAAGAGATTTAAGGGAATATATACATTGCTCCAGATATAATATTTTGGCCGTTGGGTAACGTAGGCTTTTTGTAGGGTTTTTGTAATACCCAGTGTTTGCTATTGTGTAGATATTGTGATTAAAATTATCAATCCGTTATTTTGAACGAACTATCATTTGTTTTGCTATCATGAGTAAAACTATCAATTCGTTAATTTGAACGAAAATATAATTTGTATTTTACTATTGTGAAGTCATATTTCTGTTTATATACCGTGAATCGTTCTTTATTTGTCTTGGTACCGTATTTGTTACATTAGTAAGATCGTGCTGATTATGTTAATCAGTTCCATATTGGGACCCATTCACGCACGTATCTATCATACTTCATTTGATATTTTCATATAATATTAAATGTATTGTATTCCCATCAATGGTGTTTTGTTGTTAATCTGAAAATCCCAAACTCGTTATCTAGTTACAGGGAGTATAGACATTGCTCCAGATATATAATATTGTGGCCGTGGGCTAATGTTGGCTTTTTGTAATAACCAGTGTTTTCCTATTGTGAGTAAAATTATCAATTCGTTAAATGAACTATAGTTTTTGTTTTAACTCAATTCATATATTGACTTGCTATATGCTAACATATTCAAATTGACCATATTTATATTAGGAAGAATAACTCTATGAATGCATGCTATTATCTAAAGTAATAATTTATCATTATCTATTATCACCAAGACATTTTTAGAAAGAATGTAAATTATAGCATCTTTTTTTTTAACTTTGTACACTTTTGAATTCCGTATGAATGTGAAGAAAAAAAATCAATTTTTTTCTCTAAAACAATTTTGCAGAAGATTTTGTAGTGAGATGAATAAATGACTAAGTTTTGGTATAATTAAGGTTTCCAAACTGTTATTTTTCTAATAGGTAGTTCTGAATTTTTTTAAAATTTTTAATCATTTCTATTTAATTTCAAATTCATCCCTAACATTTAATGATGCAGATTGAGTCACTCACTGCAATTTTTAACTTTGATGCAATGTTCATGCACTGTATTTTTTCGCTCGTATCCAAACTGCTATCATTTTATTAGGGCTAAGTTTCAGTCATGAAATAATTCCAAAGATTCTAAAGAGCCATCAAGAATTAAATTGATTTCAAATGCAAACTTTGCATGTTAATAATACATTAAATCTTCATGAAAAATCGAAACAAAAATAATAATCAGTTATATAGAACGATAATGGCGACCAACCTAACACTGCTAGCTTTAAATAGCAGAGTTTATGGAATATCTCCTAAGTTAGCCGTGAAAAATATCGTCATGAAAAAATGTTAAGAGTTCAAGTGTCATTTAACTCAAAAGCTAGCAAGTCAATGGAACAATTTTGTGAACAAAATAGTGTAGTACCATCCGTTTTGAGGAAAACAATAGTTCGAAATAAAGAAATTTTAATGAGACATAAAGGTCTCCATTAATATAAAATAGCTTCATAGCGAAATTATATAATCTGTATTAATATAAATCATCTACATGCTTTGATTTTCTCATTTCAGTTTAAAATTGTGTTAATGTTGCTTTTCTAGAAATTATATTTTCCATCAATAAAGCTAAAATTGCTTAAGTTTTCAATTGGTTTATATTTACCCTTTCCACTATTTATTGCTGAATTTGCTTCATTTTGAGTCTTAATCGGTATGCTTCTTATCTTTTCGCTTGTAACATCCTTGACAAACAATTTTGGTCTTTTTCAGTTCAAAATGTTTGTTTTCTTCGAAGCCGGCAGTGTGGTGAACTGAACTCCCTCTAACTCGTGTCTAAACAATTTACTAGTGGTATTTGTAATAAGTGTCATTTAGAAAATAGTTTTTCATAGCAATATAATTCCAATTTTTATGAATTGACGGCGTTTTTGTACGTTTTGATTGGATGTAAACAGTAAAGTGATACTAATCTTGAATTTACACATTGATACTTTTGGTTCCCTGCGTCCAGATAATTTGATTTGAAGTTTAATCTATATGAACGATTTACACCCTAATGATAACAAGAAGCTCCAACTCGTTCACATCTGTGATTTTCGATCAAAAATGACAAGCCACAGATTAAAATCGACCATTGGAAGTTAAAACAATGTAATTGAACAGACCTTTCTGCGTTCCAACACTCATCCTTTTACCGAAAAAGGTATATGGCAGGGTTTAGAAGCCAATATTTGGAAATTATTAAATTTCATCTCAACAACAGCATCACTTATTTAAGGTCAGGGTCATGTCAACAAAGGGATCTCATTAGAAATGGACACAATCTTGCTTTAGAAGGATCGAAATACGTATAAAGTAGTAACGATGTTGCAGTAATTTTTAAAATAAGGAATATTCCTGGTTAAACTGCAACAATCATTTTTTTTATTTTAATATAATGATCATAACAATATATCACTGGCATGACCCACTGACATTCTAACCCGTATAAAGAATCAATGAATGTTGGCCAGCGATGACAGAGTTATGCATTCTATTGCAGTTAAGAGGCTAACTTAGAGGTACATTAAAGTGAATGTTTTGTTGGTTAAATCTGCTCATCTAATTTTAGAAAGAAAGTAAATTGGAATTATAAGAAATAATTGATCATGGTTGGTTATTTATCGATGTGTAAAGTTTACCCAATCATTCACTTTGTGAGTGATGAATACCCAAACATGATCATTTAATCTTAACGTAAAATTATATTTAAAGACTCATACGTAAGCGAATTACTTATATCTACTAATATAAAGATACCATAATTAGGTTTAGTTTATATTTCCTTTTGTATCTCTTAAACTTTCTGAACAAATTGGATAGTTGTTAGATAATAAGCTTCAATAAACACGAGAATCTTAACTAATTTATGAAATCACTAAATCGTACAAAACAGGGCGATGTGGGCCATGGCCCACAAAAAAATGTAGCTTACAACAAAAATATTTGTGCATTAGAAATTAACCTTGATACTATATATATATATATATATATATATATATATATATATATATATATATATATATATATATATATATATATATATATATATATATATATAATGCCTCAGTAAGCTATAAATATCATCATTTATTTTGTCTTGCACGAATGTGTATTTTTTTCATTCCACATCTCACTGGAATTCATTTTTGAGAATACTTCTTTGAATGACATAGGTCCTGGCAGTGGCAGTTGATGTTTAGAAAAGCATGAGTTATAAAAGCAATGCATACAGATAGAAGGTACAAAGATTTCGAAGGTATGCCATGACAACCGCCTTTTGGTTGTTCTACAGTTATGTTCGAAGTTGTTCCATTGGTAGTTTGGACTTGACATTTCTGGTGGACAGTGTATTTAAAGTGAAACTAGAAGATGGTGTCGATGAATCAGTACTTGAGTCAGGTCCTGCTACGGTGGCTGTTGAAGTAGCGGGAACTTGTTGACGCGGCTATGGTCATTGCAATAGATACAGCAGTCGAATCGGAACTCTATCAATGATGCAGTGCTTGAGCTGGTTGACGTCGTTTTTGCTACTATGGCTGTTACAGAAGTGGGAACTATCACTTGGGTTAACATGGTTGGTGGGGCTGTGGTAATTATTGTAAGTACTGTAGTCGAAGTGGAACGGTTTGTCGATGAAACAGTACTTATATAGGTTGTTGTCATTGTTGCTTCTATGGGTATTGAAGAAGTGAATATTGTCGTAGTGACGGGTTCTAGAGTAGTGGTAGTTGATTTTGAATAAGTAATACTCAGAAATAGTACTGAAAAGAAACATTATTATGGTGCGTTGGTGTTATCCCAATCTAATTTTGAAAATTGTCTATTTTGTAATATATGTACCATTTTTACACATGATACACTTGTGTAAAATAATTCACGACTTGCGAAAAAATTATGAATGACAGAAAATTTCGACTGACTTTCTTTAGCAGTGCTTATTTCTCTATTCACTTCACTTTGTCTTTTTAAGAGTCAGTGTTTCTCCCCGTGTCAATGTCAACCTACAATCTTGTGTTATGAGATACGGATCGAGTATAACTACTCTCCCGATTTTACTTTGACTCAGTAAATAAATAAATAAATAAATAAATTTTCTGAATTTCTTTAACACTGACACATCGGAATAATATGGTCACTAATGTCTTCGGTGGAGGGTATGATCAGAATGACCTGAGCTTGCCAGTAACTAGTCAATCTGTAAATATCTTGATTTCTTGGTAATCGATACATTTTCTCAGAAGTACTATTCATTAGATCTTCCGAAAACTAAACCCCTGCTTAAATTCTTTAACGGCCTGAAACTAACTCGTGAATGGTAAAGGTAAGGTTTATTATGGAGAATGGGACTGGAATGCTATTTTTGTGTACCTAGAGGAATGAAGCTTGCGAGTGCATGTCTACTGAAATGATGTTGTCGACTAGACGCCAGTAAACCATGTCTACAATGCATGTGATTTTCAGAAAGAATTACCTTAATTTTACCACTAAAATTAAGAAATTCTCTTCCAAGTTGTGTAAAATTTCAAATTTTACGCATCTGCTTATACCTATGTTATGTTAAAGAAATTTCTAATTTACAATTCTTCTTCTTCTTCTTCTTTTATTTTTATTTTTATTATTATTATTATTATTATTATTATTATTATTATTATTATTATTATTATTATTATTATTATTATTATTATTATTATTATTATTATTATTATTATTATTATTATTATTAGTATTGTATTAGTGGTAGTAGTAGTAGTTAAGTAGTAGTAGTAGTAGTAGTAGTAGTAGTAGTAGTAGTAGTAGTAGTAGTAGTAAAGCTGCCGCTAATTCTTGGTATTGTTGGTTTCATTTCGCGCCACTCAAGAGTTCCATTGTTTCCTTGCCGTTCTGTAGATGCCTGTTAAAACTTGGCGATATTATGTCATAATCTGTTTGTACCTGATTAGTAGTGATTTACAATCAACAGGTGGTGCTGTATCTTTTTCCATACTAATTATATCAATCGTTCTTTTTTCTTTCTAAACGTGTTGGTATGCATATTATAAGTTGCAGTTTGCTTTTTTACATTATAATTATTTTATGAGCATGCAGCCAGGCTTGTTCATGAAAAATATTTATTCTCTTGTATATAATATGTAATGGAACAAATTTATTGGAGTCGGTGTTTTCAAAAAAATAAAAATAAATATTAATTCTTGTCCTTTATGATTTGATGAAATTAATATTGATATTAATATTTATTCCACATGTTATGACAAGTCCGCATATGCATGCCGTGTACGTAATCCGATAAGGATTTAATCTCTTATTAAATAACAACTACTGTTATTACTGTCACGAACTCCAAATGTTTGAATTAAATTACCTAGGGGTAATCGGCGTCTTTTTGAGTTAGGAGATGTCGTGATAGATCACAAGATCTTTTAGGTAAGATGGATATAGTTTTGTTTCCAAGATGAAAGAATGTTGTTTTAGCAACTTATATCTAGTCTTTTTTCATTGGGAGATACAAGATATCAGCCATTATTGAATCTGCTTTAATTCATTTAACAGGTTAAATATTAGTGATATAATTAGGTGATTATGATTTTTAATGTAGCTTTAACAATCTGTCAGTCATATCACTACGATGTCTGCAGTGTGGCAGTTTCTAGTGATGTCTAGCAATGGATGCAACATGCCGCAGACATATAGCATGATGTCCTACCCAGTCACAATATCCTGACAACAGGCCGATTAGTCCTGACACTAACCTCTTAATGCTGAGCGTTAAGCGAGACAGCTGTTAGTGTCATTTTTGTAAGTCGCTGGTATGACTCGACCCAGGATAGAACCCGCGACCACCAGCATCCGAGGCGGACGCTCTAACCACTAGGCCACTGGAGCGGTTTGTTAATAAATTGTTATATGTGGCGTATAACAGGTAGGTTCGGCGAGCATCATTCTCCTAATACATGCAAGTGTGCCAAAGTATTGTATGATAATTTTTCCCTTAGTTCCTCCTGTTGTATTTTCATGACTGCGTCGTATGCTTTTAAATTTTTTAAAAATTTTTTATAAATGTACAGTTTTAGTAGATTGCAAATGTATTGTAGGTAATTGCGCACTTCTCCGTTTACGTGGGATTTCAGAGATTGTCTTCAAGTTCTTCTCGCAAGGTTCATTCCTCTAGGTCTGCATTTGAAATTTTCTTTTTCTATTTCGTTTTTGCTAAATAAATACTAATTTTAAATAAGATATTTCATCAAAAAAAAGCAGAAATTAAAATAAATATTAAAATCTACCTTGACATATCTAAATTTCTTTATATTAAATCATGCAAGTAGTTGTATCAGTCCCTTGGAAGCATAATTTAAATTAACATTGCGTTGTATGTTTACATTACCATTAGTGGCCTATGGGGAATAAACAACCAACACCCAGTTTTTTACTTTCAAACTTTCCGGATATACTATCCAACACGCCGTGTGTAATGACCAATAGCCTGCCTTCTATTATGCAACAGTGCAAACTATTCCATCAACATGCTGTGTGTAGTGACCATTAACCAGTGATCTACAATCAAATATCTCACAGCATACCATCAACACGCCGTGTGTAGCGACTAACACTCAATCAGCTATAATCAAGCAACCCACATATGCTATCCAATACGCCGTGTGTATTAAACAACATCCCGTTCTGCACTTTTCAAAACACCATACTAAACCTTAAGCACGATGTGTGGTGTGATCAATAACCTCTTCTCAAGTAGCCTAACCACACACTACACCAACAACTAGCCTTTTGTAGTGACCAACACACAATCATCTACAATCCCGCGCGCGAAACACATTATCCAATACGAAGAATCATTTAACAGCTCGCACTATATCATGAGCAAGTCGTCAGTAGTGACCAACATCCAGTTATCTACAATCCAACAACAAACATATGCTAATCTACACCTCGTGTATAGAGAACAATAATTAGTCATCTACTATCCGACACCCCACACTATACTATCAACACACCATGTGTAGTGGCTAACCCCGTTCTAAACTCTCCTGCAACCAACAATATATCATCAATAAACCATGTGCAGTGACCAATATCTAGATATCTACAATACCCCCAGTCATTCATATAACATCCAATATCCTGTGTGTAGAATCCAATAACAAGTCATCTACTATCTAACATCCCACACTATGCAATCAACACGCATTGAGTAGTCACAATACAGTTATCTACAATCCAACACCCCACACTGTCATCAGTGTAGGTGCAATACCCATTTATCTACAATTATACAACTGTACACTATATAAATGCTATCTTCTACACCTTGTATGGTGATCAATACACCGTTTATACAACACTCGATACTTTAAACACGCCGTGTGATGCTAACTATACATAGTCATCTACAATCCTTCACCTCACATATACAGTACAACACACAATGTGCTCTGACCACTACCCAAACCCAACACTATGCTATCCAACGTATCATGTTTAGAGTCCAATACCACGTTATCTATTATTCACCACACACTATATCATCAATTGCAGTGAGCAATACCCCAGTCCTTTACTATCCTTGACCGCACACGATAATATCCAATACGTCGTGCTGCGCTAACCAATGCTTCATACCATAACATTGTAAAAATACCAAAGCCAGTCATCCACAATTCGACCTCCCACATTTACTAAGCAATACATCTTATGTAGTGACCAATACCATGTCATCTATATCATCAATACGCTCTGTTTAATAGCTTACTCCCTAGTGGCTGTATCTAGATAGCCAAAATTTATATAAAGCATCTACTATATCTCAGATCATGATAGTAATTCTAAAAATATTGTACCGATGTTATAAATAACGTTACTCAAGGAAAAAAAAACCCCAACTTATACTAACAGCAAAGTGGACGTGATTAAAAATAGCACTTATATTCTGAAACTGTCACGGCCTTTAGTGGAGACTAAAAAGGTCCGGAATAATAAATTATTGTGACCTAGACTAAAAATAAAAAACTAAGCTTCCGATTTGCTGGTCACAACACACTGTTGGATAGTAGATAACTGGGTATGTGTTATTGCACATGGTGTTTGATGTTAGTTATATTTATGGCGTTGGTAAGTAAATGACGGTAGAATGGTCTCTAAACACGACATGTTGATGGCGTAGTGTGGGGTGCTGGACGGTAGATGACATCGTTTTGAAAGTGAACGTTGGGTGTATTGGATTGTAGATGAGTGAAGTGAGCATTTGTCAGTGCACACAGCCTGTTGATGTTCTAGTGTTGGTATTGGTCACTCCACTTGCGTTGGATAGTAAAAATGATGTGTTGGATATTATATGGCTGGGCATTGGTTACTACACCTGTAGAGTTGGATAGGATAATGTGGGGTGTTGGATAGTAAATGAATGGGCATTCATCACCTCACACGTCGTGTTGGATAGTATAGTTTGTTTGGTGTATAGTGGATAATGGTTTGTTAGTTGCTAGCCGCAGAGTTGGTCAGGTCAGAGTGGGATGTTTAATTGTAAATAAAGAGGTACTGATCAATACGCACAACTTGCTTAATATTATATATAGGATGATATGACGTTATGGGTTTGGGCGTTTGAAAGTAAATGACTGGGTACTGGTCACTGACACTGCGTGTTGTATAGTCCATTATTGGGTCCTGGATAGAAGATGGCAGAGTATTTGCAATTATACATAGCGTGTTGGATACTATGGTGAGCAGTGTTGGATAGTAGACTACGTATTATTTGTCAATACACGTGGCACATTTGTCAGTACAGCGCTGGTTCTTGCATAATAAATGGCGAGTTATGGGTCACTACACAGGACGATGTAAAGTGCTGATGTTTGGTAATTGCTGATGGCATGGTTTAAGGTGTGTGATAGCAGATGACACGGACATTACACACGTCGTAATGAGTGTATATATTATGGGGTGATGGAAAGTAGATGACGAGGTATGGATCACTTCACTCGGCAGATTGGATAGTATTATGCGGGCTGTTCGATAGAGAATGACGAGGTATAGGTCACTGAACACTACTTATGTATTATATGTGGAGTGTTGGATAGTAGATGACGAAAGTTGTTTTCATTACACACTGTGTGTTGATAATATAGTGTGCGGTGTTGGATAGGAAATGAAATAGTGACATGAGGTGTGTGTTTGAAGAATCAAGTTTCTTGTCTGTTTTATCGTAATATGCTATCAATATATTACTTTTTATTGTCAAGGTACGACATATCCAACGTTTGCAAATGTACTATTTGCAAAATATAAGTGATATTGTAGAACTTACTGGTTTTATGTTTTGAAACGGTAAAATTGAATTAGGTGTCTATAACGCATTCATATAATACAATGACAGCTTCTTATACCCAATTACTTTTATTGTAAATATCCTTTCTTCATCATTATTGTTAAATAACTAATTAGTTTTTTTGAAGTGAACTTAAGTGTTTCTTTTATGCATAATGTCCTAAGAGGGACACGAGCAAACTGACTGTAATGAATCAGAAAATATTTTATTTAAATTGTTGTTTTGGGGTCTTTTAACTCAAAGTATGTTGAAAGTATATAAACCGGACATATTTGATAACCTTTGAGCTTATGGTAAAAACATTTCATAACCTTCTAATATATGGTATATTGACAGTACATGAATAGTTTTTCTCACTTTGAAGTTATTGTATATTGGCGGTAAAGAAATAATGACCTTTGAATTTTTAGTTTCTTGACAGTACAAATATTTGATAAACATTGCATGGTATGTGAACGGTAAAACAAATATTTGATAACTGTTATACCTATGGTATTAATGAACCAAACAATACAGCAACAAAAACAACCCAAACTACAAATGATATATCATATTATACTAAAAAGTTGTCCATAAAACAATATTTCCGACCTCTGGTTCAACCCCCTCCCCATTTTCTCTCTCCACCAGAGCAGTCAAGGAAAGTTCTACGAGAACATGCTTGAAAAAAAACCCCCACCCAATCCCACAAACGTATGAACGTTTATTCTAAAACTAGTCATCTCGGTCGAGTCGCTCGAATTGATCGCTATAACAACGTGCGATGTTCACTAGTCTCGGTTTGACTAAACTGTATCTGATTACAACAATTGTAGTTAGGTATCCGTTACATAAGTTATGCATTACATAGCAATGAAAACCGAAGGTGGTCGAGTGACAGAGGCTCGGTATTCATCTGAGGGCATTTAGTAAACAAGGTATATGCACATGCAAAAATAACTACTGATGTATTTATAAGGTAATTGGCGGAAAGGTCCGAGATTGTTCACATTTCACTCGAATCATACACTGCAGTTGCAATTGTCTATCAGTGTTTACCAAGAGACAATATGCATTAGATAACCATAGTAAAGTGGAATAAAGAAAACCCTTACCTTGGGTCAAATTCTACTCAATGTTTGAAAATGTTACAAAATAATCCACTTTCACCAATCTTGTTTTGCACACAGCGCATTGGGTAAACCTAACAAAATGTGTAATACTCCCAAAAATAAATAAATAAATAAATAAATAAATAAATAAATAAAACCAAATAAATAAATAAAACCAAATAACAATCTGATGAGTACAAATATGTTAGCTTTATGGAAAACTACAAGTGGCTGCCAGCATTTTAAGTTGGCTTAGTGACAATCCTAAATTCAGACCGGGCGAAACTCTAATCCTCCTACATCCACTCCTGTCCCATTTGGGCTACAATTCAAGAGAAATGTCCATGTTATAATGTTAGAGGAATAACCTTTTTATTAATCTTTGGAATTATAAAGTCCGCATTAACTCTGGTCTAAAACACTGATTTAGCAATGTACAGACTCATTCAAAGACATTCAAGATTATATTATTGTGACATTAAGGCTTTTGAAATATCAGCACATGCAATACTTTATATATATATATATATATATATATATATATATATATATATATATTTATATATATATATATATATATATATATATATATATAGTTTGATGCAAACAATACCATCATACAGGCTAGAGAAATTAATTTGTACTCTACGGAGTTTCGAACCCAGGTCTGCGAGTAAATGGAACCCATCGCCTTGCCTGCAATCACCAGCCCATATAACGTCACGACTAAGCACGCATCACCAAAATATGATGGGACTGGATCGGTGTTATATATGCTCGTGCGTAGCAGACACACTGGCATGACGACCTAGTAAATAATTCTCATCTATCTATCTATCTATATCTATATCTATATATCTATATATATATATATATATATATATATATATATATATATATATATATATATATATA
Organism: Potamilus streckersoni; assembly: GCA_016746295.1. Taxonomy (NCBI): domain Eukaryota; kingdom Metazoa; phylum Mollusca; class Bivalvia; order Unionida; family Unionidae; genus Potamilus; species Potamilus streckersoni. The sequence goes on from JAEAOA010000257.1 coordinate 2,903,897, forward strand.
TATATATATATATATATATATATATATATATATATATATATATACACACACACACACAGTCGTTTCAGATTCCTATGAAAGAAATCAAGGTATATAGGATTTTTGTATTACAAATAATTATAAATATATACGAGACAGAATAGACTGTGCTATCCTTGGATTCTGTAGTAGAATCTTGATAATAGTGGGCAAAAATAATAGTTTAATACAAACAATACTGTCATATAGGTTAGAGAAATTAAAATCGTACTCTACGGAGTTTTGAACCCAGGTCCGCGAGCAAATGACACCCATCGCCTTGCCTGCACGTACCAGCTCATGTACCGTCACGACTAAGCACGCATGGCCAAAAAATGATGGCACCAAATATATACATATATACATATACAGTCGTTCCAGATTGCTAGGAAAGAAATCAAGGTATATAGGATACCTGCATATGCCTGGTAAATAAATATTTATAATTATTTGTAGTACAAAACTCGTATATACCATGATTTCTTTCGTAGAAATCTGGAACGACAGTGTGTGTGTATAGTGTGTGTGTATATATATATATATATATATATATATATATATATATATATATATATATATATATATATATATATATATATATATATATATATATATATATATATATATAGATATATAATGCGTGTTTATGTGTGTGTACGTGCGTGCGTGGGATTGTAGGATTCATGAGAAGGGCAATACCAGTTTTGTGTATAAGAGGAGTGTAGGGAGGAATTTATAGATAAGATAAGGTTTTCCTTTCATTTGTTTATAAGTAAATTATACATTGCAATGGAGATAAGGAACGATTCTGTTTTAGTAATAAGCTATATAAAATTTTTTATGTACCTGACAACATCGTGTCTTCTCTTCTTTATGATATTCAGTTTTAGTTTATTTATAAGGGAGTAATATGGTACTAGAGAAAGGGAAGGTAGTATAATTGATTGACTATACAGTGTAATTTAACATTACTTTCCCCGTTAGTGGTCTAGTACCATATCCATGCAAATTTATTTATGCATCATAGAGCCACATACAAGTTAAAGCTATAAAAACTTTTAATCTATAGTCATCTCTTAGAGGCTAGAAAGACACATCATATAACAATGTTCTATTTCCAGTCAAGACAGTTGCAAACAATTACAATCTACAGGCGCCGAGTTTGAACCACTAAATAAACTTTACAATCTGCAATTGTGCATTTGTCGTAAATTTATTTCGGATTTATCTTTAATTCCTAATCTCAGTGGCCCATTTTATTTCAATAAGCGACGAATATGATGATTTTCATTCTGATTAACAGAGTAAAGGAGTTATTTTTGACATCGAGTGTCCGAGCGACAGATATACGGAGGATATATACATCATCCACTGTGAGAATTTAAAACGCTGTTCACTGTTCGTGCACATAAGGATATCTAAGGGAAGACCATTAATTCTCTCCTGTGATTTCCATACATATTTCTGACATTAAAAGACTGAAAGGAAATTATTGAATATTATTTATAAAACTATGATTATATTGACTGGATAGCCAATTATATACGTGCAATATTGTTACGCGCAAGGGGACTCGCTACCGAGCGAATCAAGCAACTTCTGTGTTAGTCTGGTTTTGGAAGTACGTATTTCCACTATCTCCAATGACCTCTAGACAACTATCATTATCAACCGAAAGGTTCTTAAACGTCCAAATACAAAATAACTTCCATAATCACCCAATGACCACACATCACGAAACTCTAACATTTTAGCACTTGAGTGTTTTTTCATGTTTCACAGATGTATGATTCTTCAGTGAGCCTTTCTAAGCAGAATATTGGCACTATACGCCATGCAATACAAAATTCAAACACCCATCAGAAAAATATTCTCATCTCAAAGTCCTAAACACGTATACGTATAAAATATATCCCTGAGAATTCCCTGTCTTAGGGATTTAGGGGATTTCTATTTTACAAATTTATTCAATGCTGTCATAATATCTAATGAATACTGTACGTATGACGTCTGCCCTAAGAAACTGCCAAAACACACTCGCTGAGATGTGTTCTGATTTAGACTTTGTAACGTAGCTTTAGCAATTTTTCAGTCTTATCGCTACGATGTGTGCAGTGTGACAGTTTATAGTCATGCATAGCACTGGGGCTTCATGCCACAAACATGTAGCATGATGTCCCACCCAGTCAGATTGTCCTGACCCCAAGCCAACCTGTAAAAAAAACAGTAACCTCCTAATGCTAAACGCCAATCGAGACAGCTATTAGTACCATTTTTTAAAATCTTTGGTATGACTCGGCCGGGGTTCCAACCTGCGACCTCCCGAATTCGATGCAATTACTCTAACCACTAGGCCACCTGAGCGGTCAGAGATTGAGAAATATCTTCCTTGCACCGACTTCCCATAATCAAACAAATAATCACTAAAATATATCAAAATTATAAAAGGATTAGTGAATATAAATAACTCACTCCCTTGGTTTATTGCTAAATCGTTGTTCCTTTCTCAAGAAAAAATATCATGTTTAATGGAAAAATGTCTACCATTAAAGCTATTTATTGCAAAGCCATAGTATATAAACTCTGTTCTTAGTTTTCTTTAACTTTAATGTAAAACTAAATAGTAAAGAAAGGTGATAAATAATTATGCTGTTAAGGTAATTTAATATCTTACATGAACAGACAATTTTCAGATTTAGTAGACAAAGTTGAACTGTTTGAATCAGATTCGATACAATTATTACATATAGATCTATTTAATTCAATAATTAATGCAGGCAAACATTTACTGCACTAATCCTGAATATCGACTTTACGTTTTAATTATCCTCTGAGACTAAAATGCACTAAGCGATTTTTTAAGCAAAATATTATCCATCACGAAAACAGAATACATTCCATCACGGAAACAAGCCACTTTTCACTATGCAAAAGCAAATACAGAGTATTGAACATGAATTGTAACCGTCATGATCACCACTTTCATCAACATCCTTATCGTTGTCATAGAATGACATTGTTCTCTTTGTCATCCATCATTATTATTGATATAAATTATATCGCTGCCGACAGCAATAATAGCGGCAACGGGTCATACTGCTAATACTATAAACGCTGCGCATTTCCTTTGAAATCATACTTCATAAATTTGTTTGGTACTTTGCCAAACCAAAGGATAAACTCCTTAGGTTATGTAGGACGATCTTTCAGTTAATGAAGGCTGCATTGACGTGTAAGATTGTTGACTACTGGGCTACTGACTTCTGGAAGGTCACTGTTACAATTTGCAGCAAGCACTGTTTTTACAATTTCATATGCCCTGATATAGGATTTTTTTTTAACGGGTACGGCTTATTGAGACTGTATTTGTGTTGCAATCTGATTGACAACAATGGAGTCGGATACAATAATTGATCATGGGTTTGTATGTCTGTTACAAAACTAGACGTAGCTGACTTAAAGTTGCTGCATAACAATTAGTCTTCCAGCGCACACTTCATCAATTACATGTATTGTTGTCATTCTGTATTTGATCAGTGTATGGATACTATCGCTGGCATAAAGCTTGCGTTTGCTACATTTGGTTTCTAGCTCTGCAATCTGATACCTTGTATGGGCGATCAATACCATCTTAAGGATCTGCAATTGAACTGTCTCTCAGAGAGTTCCCATCGCCATGCAGAAGTTTCATGACACTGTTGATTGCCGCTTGGTCTGCGTGTGAATCGCATTTATAGAAAATCTGTTTGGTGCGGATTACCTAAAGCTGAGGGTCTAGATGACTCCGGCTAGTCTAAATTAAAGTAATTTGTGTCCTAAAATGAACGGCACTTGGGTATGTCTCTGCATAGTTAGTATATGCAATGGCGGCAATAGTGTTTGGTCTTTGTCTTATTCGGAGTCTGTTTCAGCAATGTTGGTTTTTCTGGATCAGAGTTTACAATGATGGGTCTGAACTTGTCTGGTTTTGAGTTGGTAAGACCAGAATCTGTCTCTTGTATCTGGTCAGGCTCTTAGTCATTTTTGGTGGGGCTGATCGAAACAGAAACTGGTACCAGATCTGATGAATGATACACACCCAAGTAATTGGTGCAACGCAAGTCGATATTTACTCTTGTCTTTATTGTTTGCCTGCACATTTACCTTGTGATACCGCTGATGCATTCGCGATATTTTCAATGTATAAAAGCATCGCATTGGAGCACTTCATGTCGTGGTGTAACTACGGATCTGCATTCAACGCAGAACTCTGCCAATGGTATTTTGTCAGACACTAAAAAATCATGGTCGAGTGAGTTTATGTTTATCAACTAATTCTATGAAGATAATGAAACGAATGATCGATATATATATATATATATATATATATATATATATATATATATATATATATATATATATATATATATATATATATATATATATATATATATATATATATATATGATTTTCATGTTTTGTTTTCTATGTAAATATGTCCGGGATGTTATTCAAAAAGTAATTGAAGTTTGAAGTAAAGCTTTAATATTTACAAAACAAGCCATATTCGATAATCTCATTTACTTGTTCTCAAGCCACAATCTTTGAAGTATGCGTTATCATTAAAATAATTCTTTTAATGACATCATACGTGCAATATTTTTTATCTGGCAGTTTCCCAAGATATTTTTATAATTGAATTCTTGGTGATGTTTTAATAACCATAATTAATATTCGAATGACCACTTTATTATTTTGACTAAAAGTTAATTTCCTTTATTCTTTATCTCTTATTACCGTATTTATACTCAAAATATGATTGATTGCTTTGTAAAATGTACATGTCGCCTACACAGTTGTTTGTTAGTACTTTTCTTGTTGCCTAAATCCCTACATTTGCTTTGTTAGTACTTTCTTGCTGCCTAAAATGACACACATTTGCTTTCTTAGTACTTTATTTGCTGCCTAGAAGACTACACAGTTGTTTTTTTTAGTTCTTTCCTGTTGCCTAAAATCATACACATTTGCCTTTTTAGTACTTTTCTTGCTGCCTAAAAGACTACATAGTTGTTTTGTTAATACTTTCCTTGCTGCCTAAATGATACACATTTGCTTTTTTAGTACTTATCTTTTTCCATTTTTTCAGTGGTGAAAAATTACCCTGTGGATGTTGAATATGTGGCACTTTAAGATGCAAACAGAGAATATGTAGATTTAATGCCTTTAAACACAAACTGAAAAATATATATCATTCGTCATTTTTGTTTATATTCCGAAGTATTAGTTGGTATAGTATTTTGGTAGTAATGTCACATGTCACATAACAGATTCATACTGATCAATTAAATATTTGCATAATCTGTGGCATAGTATAAGGTCATTTCTGTAATGAGTTAACATTTATAAATACAAAGTGTTCCTAAATTAATGATATTTCACTTCAGTAACAATTGTGAACATTTTTAACGCCGAATTTTGACCATGTTTTTATCATTTTACCAGAGTACGCACATTTTCCATTCTAAACAGTTTTTAAAATATTAATAGCATATGGTCTAACATAATAATGAAGTTTAAAAAAATAAAGCGTTTACAACATCAGTTTCTGTTTTAAAGGAAATACAATTATTAGCTTTGGATGAAATGGCGAGTTTTGCATTTCATTCTTGAATGTACAAATCAGTAATGGTTTGAAAATTTTTGCCTTGTATAGCTGATGAAAGATAAAATTTAATTCAACATAATCATATTTTTGTAAATATTCCTTCCAGTTGTTAATGTAACCACTTTTCACCATTAAAAAATTATATGATCTAATTTTGTTTCAAATAACGTTAGAGTGTTTCTCGATTGATTTTTGAGATACCAAAATACAATATTGAGAGATTTAAGGGAAAATTGATTGTCTTTTCACACGGTAATAAATGCAGCATATAGAGATGGTTACTGTTCCTGGGTGTAAGAATCTATCCAATTTGAAGATTGGCTGACTGAAGCCGAGACTATACCAAATAGCAATTGATTAAGTTTAATTTATGTTCGTTATAGCAAGATTAAACGTCATCTGCATTTAATTTTAATAAAAACAAATAATAGTACAAATGACCAAAAAGGATAAGAATATCCAACTAGAAACAACATAATCTCAAAGATTATGTAAGTACTGAAAATAAAACAAAAATGTCTACAATACTGAATGAGTTACAAAAATTTCATTTTATCTACACACTTTTAAAATAAATAAATTAACCGTTCACAAGTTTGATGGAGCTGTTGGTTAGTTATAATAATTGTAAACAAACAAAGGCAAAACCACCACCGATAATATAAATATAAAAAAGTTTTAAAAACCTAAACTTTTTATCATTTAGGAACATTCATTCGGATGCAAGAACAAATGTCCGATGTACGTTACGGTTGTTTAGTTCTACTGGTCTTAGACCAGAAGAGCTAATGGCTGACACAGGTTCTTGATGCGAGGTTGATGTAAAAAATAAAAACCAACAATAATCTTAAGGAAAGAGTGACACAAATGCGTCAGATTACATCCATGACCCGTCCTGACATTAAACCCTCTCTGTCATACTATATAAGAGAAAAGGTTTGTAACTTCCGAACACTTCGTTCCACCCATGACCCAAGATAACCTGTAACTTCAGTTTGGAGCAACGTATAATAGTGATGGTTTGATGGATAGAAAAATAAGTGCCTTTCCCAAGGAGATATCGAGGAAACTGACCCAGGGTGAAAGGGTCCTGTATTAAACACTCGACCCTTGTATTACGAGTCCGAAGTTTTTACAGCTACGTTAAAGCGGATCGAATTCCTCTTAAATTTTTTTTTTCGGAATTCCTAAAGAAAATCTAAAAATAAATTGTAATTTTGTCTGAAGGATACGTCCATAACATGGACAAATTACATTTATTTCTGCAAATGTTTTGCTTATTGAAAGAAGATTTTATTATTCAACAGACTAATAAATCTAAAATCATGCGAATAAGGTTTGTAGAATGCATCCATCCACTTGTATGATTTTAAAATAAATTCAATGGATACGATTACTATAAGTCGCTATATATCACCAAGGCCTGTCAGTACGGTCCATCGGTATAGCTGAAAGACAAAACCATTTGAACATTTTTCAGCACCCAGTAAAATTTTTAAGGTGATTTTGAATAGGGAACATTTTGTAGTGTTTTCACGGCCGCAGTATTTCATGCAATCTATGAAAATGTCAAGAATTATTTAATTCTCGGGACAGCAAGTAGTCTGGCACAATTTGATGGATTTCTGTTATCCATGGCTCAAAACATGATCAGCGTCTGAATATTCCGATATTCGTGAGCTAATATTTTTCCAAAGCATTGTAAAGTTATATTACTTTTTATCCGGACTCAAAGTCGGATGTAATATATGACACCATCCTGTGGCCGCAAGCATGTTCGTCACCTGTCTTGACTTGACTCAGACTTGTCTCCTGGATTCTGTAGTAGAAACTTGATAATAGTCTGTTCTGTCTGGTATATATTTATAATTATTTGTAATACAAAAATCATATATACCTTGATTTCTTTCAAAAGAATTTGGAAAGACTGTGTGTATATATATATATATATATATATATATATATATATATATATATATATATATATATATATATATATATATATATATATATATATATATATAATGGGTAACGATTTAATATTGAATTTATGAAACAAGTTGAATAATGTCCAGCTTTTACGAGCATTGACTCGCAAAAGCTGGACATTATTCAATGAGTTTCATAAATTTAATATTATATCGTTACCCATTTGAGACACTTTTTATCACATAGTTTTTATTTCAGTAGAAATTTTTTAGATTGATAGAAGAACAAATAATTTCGTTTATTCTGACCTTTCATTTGTTGTGCATAAAATATAGTCCCAAAGAAAGTTGAACTAGTAAAATTAGATTGTACTGTTTTACAAACTATAAATCAAAGAAAAAGCTTCCATCCGAATAAACAGAACATTTTGTAACCACAAAATCATTTTTCAAAACAGAATTATAAATACGATGTGATGCTGCCACATTGTTTTACGGTATGATGTCAAAGTACAGCAGGCCGACAGTAGAATATGTGGACCCTTAAATGTGTGTTTAAAAGCGTTACATTGTTGCGATTCTAATGTAAAATGGATTACCGGATACAAAAAGTTCCACGTGTACTGCAATAAATTTGTGACCTGATATTTGTAGTGCTTGATTTGAAAAATAGACTTACAGAAGACAACAAATTTATTTGTTACATCCCATATATGCTACGTAAAGATGCTGTCGTTTGATAAAGATCTGTCAGTTAGGAGACCCATTCATGTCCAGATTATTCTCCGAACAGGGGAGAGTTTGTTTATTTCGTTAATTTAACATTTAAACCACGCTTGTATATGCGGTGGATTTTATATCTATGTTGCTAATATACGCACCACACCCACCCACCCCGCTATCCTTTAGTTTTATTCGTTATTATCGTTCTTGTCTTGCAGTTTTATGCCTTTTTTTCTTATGATGATATTGCTAAACATGACATAATAAACCCCTGTGGGAGTAGCATATCCATATTGAGACAGCCGATGTGATATTTCCTCGATTTTCATTTGCGAGTCGAGTTAAAAAATGGCCGCCAAAAAATGTTGATTCAGATCAAACTTTCCAGAAGACGGGGTTAAAAACGTTTTCCCACGGCCGCAGCCAATCATTAAAGACACTAATGCACAATAATTTCATGATCTTATCTGGACCAATCAGAATCACATAAAGTGATATTTAACACGTATAATATCAAATATATGAACCTGCACGCACTGTAGGAAAACAATACCGACTATGTGATAAATGAGAATTATTTACTAGGTCTTCATGCGAGTGTGTCAGCTAAGCACGAGCTTATACAACACCGATTCAGTGCTATCATTTATTTGGTGATGGGTGCTTAGTCGTGAGGGTATATTGGCTGGTGCGTGCAGGCAAGGCGATGGGTGCCATTTACTCGCGCACCTGGGTTCGAAACTCCGTAGAGTACGAAATTAATTTCTCTAACCTGTATGATAGTATTGTTTGTATTAAACTATATATATATATATATATATATATATATATATATATATATATATATATATATATATATATGTGTGTGTGTGTGTGTGTGTGTTTGTGTGTCTTTTAGTGACACGTGTTGTTACCATTTGTATACAGTTTTAAATTTTGTCTTTCGTTTCATTTTGTCAGACTAGATACTGATAATTAAAATGTCATATTAAGCATCCACTGCCAACATTCTCTCTAATGTTCATGTTGCCAGTGCAAACAATTTCACAGTGTGCCCATCCCTCTCTCAGAAGTCAATACTGTTTTTTCGAATTGTAATCCAAATGCTGATCACGAGGAGTGTGAGGACTCATTGGTTAGACACAACCTATTTTACTTGGGTGTAATACAAATTAAGCATGTTAAATACAAAACTACGTTTATTTATTGACAAATATTCACAAAATAGTTGCGATACAAATTTATTTAAAATTTGATAAAGCGTCCACATTCATTATATTTATTTATTTACATAATATTCGCGATATTTTTTTCTGTAATAATATCAGAACAATAAATACGTCAAAGATTGAACTGAATTGGCGAATCGACAAACTTCTCTTGTAAATCACCAGATATCAGTCAGTTGTTGGTTATTAGAACTGCAATGGGTCATTTGGCAATCTCGATAATACCACCAGCTGATTTAAAATACGTAACTTTACCCATCATGCTTAGCTTGTAAACGAAGGGGATGGATGTCTCCATCAAGGTTAGACACATAGACAGTATGCACTATTATAAAAGGTATACATTCAGCTTGTAATAAATAATGCAATTAATTTCATTAATTGCATCATTTACAGTATCTTCCAATCTGCTTGAATAATTTTAATGTGTCTCAGATGAAAATGACAAATATGTATGATGAAACAAATCATCGTTAAAGAATGTACCATGCAAATTAGTAGGGAGACTAACTTAGTTCTGGCGATTCGTCAATTTTATGCAAAACCGAAGATGCGAATATCTCAAAATTGGTTATATTAAAAGTCATTCAAAACGTAATCATGAAAAATTATCTGAAAAAGTGAGAAAGCATGAGTGTTCTATTTAGCTTAAATGGCATCTGCCGAGTTCCCTTTTTTGCTTATTCCATTGTGTAATGTGCCAGTCTCCAACCGTAAATACTGTACTTTTAGTCACTTAATCAATGTACGCCACTAACGTTTAGTAGTGACTATGGGACGACAGGGACACTCAGGCGGCTCTGACCTGAATTCATCAAAAGTAAACCATGACTTAATGGAAACTTACTATCAATTCCGTACGCCTCGTTTGCTCCATGTAATTGACTAATTATTTCGGGCAAAGGAATAATTTCCACAGTGCTCAGTTCCAATAAACAAGTTATCACAAAAATTCTAAGACTTCCTTAAAACGGGGGTCTATAACCAAATGCGTATTTTACCAAATATATTACAATATCACTTATTAACAGATCTTATCACTTCAATATTGACGCATAGTCGGATTATCTATATAGTCAATCTATAACCATGACTTAGATAATTGCATAACATGTCCAAAATTAGGCGTCGTAAATTAGATCAATGGATAATATTAGAATTTTTAATGTCAACAACCAATCAGAGCTGTTTCTATTTTGTATTGATGAGAAAAGTTTGGGTAGCTAGAATGACAACGGTAAAAGTATTCTAATAAAAAAACTATTATGTTGAACAGATAAACCCAACGGTTGTCGTTACTAATGAAATATCACGCATTCATCGGTGAGTAAAAGGAAAATATTACAATCGAGGTTAGAGGATGACTTAATACGTCATTTTGTAACAGCCAATACGAATATATTCACCTCGCATTTTAGGTACACTTGGAAAATACCGAATGAGAGAAAAGCAGATTTATTAATGTATGATTTTAAATTAAGAAAGAACAGGTTTAAACTACACTGATTCTGTATAACACGTGGGAACAAGTAAAAAGGACGCCTTGTGATAGGCAACTGCCGATGGCAGATTGGATTAAATGATTTGGGACGTAATAAGCTTTATAGCCTGCAATTAAGAGTTTCAATTATAACAGTAGAGCTGTTCGAGTTCAGAGATAAAATAATCCGCAAAAAAACTATTAAAAGAAAAAACGAAAACAAAACAAAAAAAAAAACAAAACAAAACAAAACAAAAACAAAACAACTACAGCAGCAAGAACAACAAACTCCTTGGTTCGCACACTTGCGTAACCGTGAGATAAAATTTGCACAGTGTATTGGATTTTTTTCGGAAAATAAATTGCAACATTAACTTAAAGTCACAACTAAAATATAACCGTATCATGATAAACAGGGCATCGACGACCCTGACTCCTAAAATATAAACTATAGCTAGCTACAACTTGTACGTTAAAAATTAGGTTCTGTATACTAGTATTTCTGGTGCGAAAATATTTATTTTGCCCAATAATGTTATACCTAATAAACGAGACTTCATTATTTACTGCCAAATCTCCACCCAAATTTTTTTGTCATTAGCTCTGGAACAGGCTTGGATTTATTTTCAAACACCATTAGGATATAAACATTCGATATGTTTTATAATATGGCCAAACTTTCTATTTTGTCTCGAACAAATGTGCATATTTCAGCGCAAATCCCACCGGAACTTATATTTTGAGAAAAAAAATCCCTTAATTAAACAGATCGATGCAATTGATATTTAGAATAGCATGACGGTTGCAAACACAATGCTTGCAGATAGAAGGTATAAGGATCTCGATGACACACCATCAAACGCTCCTTTTGATCGTGCTACAGTTGTGTTTGAAGTATTCACAGTGTTGGGTTGGGTTGTGGACGGTATAATCGAAGCGGAAGCAGAAGACGGTGCGGATGAAGCGGCACTTGTTGCTACCTGGAGTGCTGAAGACGTGGGTACTGTTGCATTCGTAATAGATACTGTTGCATTCGTCATAGATACTGTTGCATTCGTCATAGATACTGTAGAAGTGGAGTTTGATTTTGACGTAATACTCAGAAGAAGCACTGAAAAATAAAGTTATTCTTGCGCTTATTTTGAGTAGTTGTACTTGAATTTTTAGAATTAACTTTATTTGTAATCTACCATTTGTACACATGATGCACTTTTATACAACAATTATTTTCCGAGAAATAAAAAATAAACAACAAAAGGTTATGACAAAAAATTTTGACTGGTTGTGCTCAGCACTGCCTGTATCTCCAATTATTTCATTTCCCGTCTTCTCTAGGGTAAGACAGTTTCTCCGAGGTAATTCCAATCTTCAATGTTGTCATGTGATAGGGCATGACTAATTGACCAATTGCAACTTGATAGAATAAATAAATAAATAAATAAATAAATAAATAAATAAATAAATAAATAAATAAATAGAGCTTCAGATATTAGAAGATCATTTTTAACCTGACACTTCGATTTAATGAGATCGCGGACATGCCTCGATTTTGGACATTTTGTTGACTTGCATGTAATGAGCTGCGTCATTTAGTCGCAAAAGAGAGAATGCATTCAATTCATAGTTGTCGATACATTTTCTTAGAAGTGTATTTTGTCAAACTTAATGAAAACCAATGCAAAGTTAAAATTCTTTAATGGCGTAGCGTAAAATCGTCAGGGCTACGGAGTGATTGATGTGTGGAACGGGATTGCAGCAATGTTTTAAAGGAAATACTGCATTAAATGAAATGACTACAATACACTGGGCTACCTGTTTAAGCTTAACATTTACATGGCGTCTCGTCGACTACATCATTTCTTTATACAGACAATTGGCCAATTGTCTGTATAAATAAATAATGTTGTCGACGAGGTGCCTTGGAACCTTATCTTACACGCATATGATTTTCACAAAGGATGGTCATCAGTCTATCACTTAGGTTATTAACGTGTAAACTTCAGGATTCATACATTTGTTTATAGCTATGGTATGTATAACACAAATATATCATTTAAATTATTATTATTATTATTATTATTATTATTATTATTATTATTATTATTATTATTATTATTATTATTATTAATTTATTTTCATTTTGGAAGCAACCGGTTATCGACATTTGCACAATTTTCAAAATGTGTTTATTTAATTTTATTTGTCTTAGGTTTCTTTTCGTGTCACTCAAACTATACGCATGTTCCATTATTTTCTTGTTCTTTTGTAGATTCGTGTTTAAAATGTTCTGTTGAATCATAATTTTCCTGGTTTCTATTGATTTACAATCAGCAGGTCGAAATGTATTCTAATTATGTATATTTATTCTTTTTCTTTTGTAAACGTGCCCCTTAAATGCATGTTGTACGTTGCTTAAATATATATTGTACGTTGCAGTTCGCTTTTTATTTATTGTAATTATTTTCGTATGCACAGTCAGGTTTATATCATGCAAAATAAACGAGTCGCTTTTATACATTTTGTAATTTAAAACGTTATTTGAAATCGGTGTTTTTCAAAATCTATAATTAGTTAATTCTTCGTGTCTCTACATGTGTGATAAAAGTAATATTTATATCTGGCATGTGCAACCAGATCCAGCCCTGACTTGGTTTTATTCGCTTAATTACATCATCGAGTGTGAATCTAAAAATAGCTTATCCGGGCCGCGCCCTCAAGGAAGTTACACTTGCCGAATTTATATTAATATTTATTCCCCGTTGCATGACAAGCTCGCATATGCATATCACGTGGTTTACCTGATTCCCAATAAATATGAGATTAAATAAAAATAGTTATTATTAAATATATTCATGACTATTACCGAGCTCCCTATTTCTGACTTAATTAAACCAATCTCGGGATATCGGGTGGATGCTTGTTATATCACAAAGCGTGCCAGTGAGATAGTGATTTAGCTCTAATATCGCAGTACGTTGTTTCGCCAACTTGTATGTAATCTTCATTTTTTTTAACAAAACAGTAGCAATAAACGAATTTGCATGAATTTATTTTATATCCAATCAAATTCGAATAATTTGATAATTTGTTTCCTTTCTTGTTCTCTCTCTCTCTCTCTCTCTCTCTCTCTCTCTCTCTCTCTCTCTCTCATGATAGTTCTAGTTACAATTAATACGGGTATATTGCTCTTTGAACTGAACTGATAATGAATTGCCGTAAACAAAATAGCCCTAATTAGAGATGGTAGTTGTATTAATAGATCAATTGGTGTTGTTTGATATTATTATTTTTCATTAGAGACCCTTGTGTCAATTTCATGCTATATTCCTGTTAGAGTCCAGAGACCAAATACCATGTTAAATGAGTTTTAAAGCTATGAGTATTTGTAATGTAGGATTTTCAGTTAGAGGCTAGATAGACCGATCATGTGAAAATGTTACATTTAACCGACAAACATGTGCATCATTTTATAGTATTATAATTTCCCATTTAAAAAAAAGAAACAAAAACAATGGCAGTTTAAGCTCGTAATGATAATTTCTTGTTAGACCATATAATCTTTATACCCTGTTTAAGACAGAATGCCCGCTTGACCCAAAGTTCCACATTATACTACTGTAGGGACACAAACAAACTTGTTCTTATCTGCATCCATATATTTAATCATTACCCAAACATCAAAATTTAAATCATCAATGTTGGATACGTTATGCTGTATTACAAATTGTCGCACAATTGTCATTAAATTCTACAGGTGCAAAGTTTTAGCAACTGAATAAGGTGTGTTTGTTATAAAATCTTTTTTTTTCATTTAGTAAGAGAAGATCTGGATGATTTTCACGGAGGGTACTTAACGCGGAGGGTACTTATAACGCGGCGCACCGTTCAAGCAAATAAGGAAATATCAAGCGAAATCATTTCCTCTCTTATTGGATTTTCATATATACTCCTTACATTAAAAGACTGGAATGACTGACATATGGAACATTTTTACAGACAAATTACTATTATGCATGAGGTTACAATTCCAATTATGTTAAAACAAGTATTACATCTGTCTCCCTAAAATTAATGTTTAAGGGGAAAATATCTACAATTCCAGCTATAAAGTGTATTGCCATTATATGTGAGCTCTGTTCTTATTTTTTCTTCATCTTCATCTTTGCACTAAATAGTAAAAAAAGGTCAAAAATAGTTAAAATGTTTAAATAATTTAGTACGATACCTAAACTCAATTTTCAGATTGCTAAGCAAATTGAATCCGTTTGAATCAGACTCGAAACAAGCTAAATCTGTCAATTTGAATTAAAATCGATATAAGCAGCATCTATTTCAATCAGACTCAATATAAATAGTATCTATTTTACTCAGACTCGATATAAGCGATATCTGTTTGAATCAGACTCAATATAAACTGTATCTATTTAAATCAGACTCAATATAAGCGATATCTATTTGAATCAGACTCAATATAAGCCGTATATATTTGAATCAGACTCAATATAAGCCGTATATATTTGAATCAGACTCAATATAAGCCGTATCTATTTGAATCAGACTCGATACATGCATACTGTACCTATTTGAATCAGCAAAATGTATATATTTGAATCAGATGCGATACAAGCAAAATGCAACTATTTGAAAAAAGACTAGATACAAGCAGCATCTATTTGTATCAGATTCTATACAAGCAAAATATCGCTATCTGAATAAGACCTAATAAGAGC
This sequence comes from Potamilus streckersoni, assembly GCA_016746295.1. Lineage (NCBI taxonomy): Eukaryota > Metazoa > Mollusca > Bivalvia > Unionida > Unionidae > Potamilus > Potamilus streckersoni. The sequence continues at coordinate 2,919,649 of JAEAOA010000257.1, forward strand.
AAAGTGTATGTACTTGGATCCCACTCGATACAAGCAAAATATATGTACTTGGATCCGACTCGATACAAGCAAAATTTATCTGTTTGGATCAGACTCGATACAATCAAACTGTATCTATTTTGATCAGATTCTGTACAATTACTTATACATTCATATAGTTAGATTATAAAATATCGACAGCATAAAGAAACTATACATTATTTTCTTGCAATATCGTCCCCATGCTTTAATAATCCCTCTGTGCATAGATTATCGATATGCATTGTGTGGTTCTTCAAATAAGACATTTTAGCCTTTTAATTAATTAGTTAATTGATTAATTAATGATCTTTTAGTAAATAATTAATTAGTTGTTACCTATTACGAAGAGGGCCTTTTTTACACCCCAATTCAGTTTGTCAGCAGAAGTCTCCATCTAGAATGACAAGAAGTAAACATAGTTGAATAAAAGTTGTAATGCCTATGAGACAAAATGAAACATCTTACGATAATTATTTTTCCAATTTGCCAAAAGCTAATAATTGTCAGATAAATAATAGTGTAGGCAATGATGCTTTCTAAGCCAGGTCTCTGCCATTAAAACAATAAAAACATCGTCTATCAAACAAAATACATTCCATCACGAAGACAAACACACTTTCTACCTTGCAAAAGCAAATGTAGAGTATTCAATATGAATTTTCATCTTTTATTATCACTCTTACCATCACGATCCTCACTGTCGTCATGGAATTGTTCTCTTTATCTACATCATGGACATAGAGCATATCACCACCGACAACAGTAATAGCAAAAACGACAGAAGCTGAAACGGTTGGCCAGTAATTCTTACAAGTGCTGACATCAGGGTTCGACACCAGAACAGCAGAGATAAAAACAGAGTGCCAAAACCAACTCAGCATTTAAATTATACCTTATTCATTTTACGTGAATTATACAAAAAATTCATGGGGCCTCGTGTGGCCGAGTGATCTAAAGCGCTCGTAGTTACCGACAACTCCCATCTAACCACTGTCAGAGTGGATTCGAGTCTTTGTCAATGTAGGCATATGAGAAAGCTTGCCAGTAGCTTTCTGTGGGTCATTGGTTCTTACTAGGAATTCTCTGGGTTCTTTCTCCACCTGTTATACTGACCACTACATGTAGCCAATCATACACAGAAAGATTTCGTTAAACGAAAACAATAGCAAAACAATATGAAGTTCAAGAGTGGGTATGATGGTGAAAAAGTTTGCGCTAAGTGACAAATCTTAAACATGAATTAAACATGCTCACGTGAAGCAGAATAGTCTCTTGGTTGGATAGCCACTGATTGTTGCATATACAGGCTTTGAGAATTGAGCATAGAACCGCAGAGTAGCATCCATCAAATGAGTACTATAGCACCAGTAGTCGTACAAATATAATAGTGGAGACAGCTGTAGTATTATATTAGTAATACAGATAGCTGCAGCAGTAGCAAACATAGTAGCAGTAGTAATTCTCAAATGTATAGCAGTTGTTAATTGTGAAGCAACAATACATATTTAAAAGATAGAATGGAAATCTTCATTTCAGTAGGGAAGGAACATTTATGAAAGCATGGTTACTTACTTTCTTTCCCTCTTGTCGAATTTAAAGCTTTCTAAAATAATTCGAATATAAAGTTTTGTTTAATGATCTCTTAACCTGACTGAACGGAAATTTTTAGATACCCGATTTATACTCCGAATAAAATGTTAATTTAAGCAATATACTTTGTATATTTGATATATACTCGTCTGCTATTTGCTGATGAAAGAACCAATGGGATCGTTGATATTTGACTAAATTAATCGTACCGAATTGTCTAGACGGTGTTTACAACATTATCTAAGTTACTTTGATTTAACTTATTGATTGAACTTGTTGATACTTGTGCTCGATGTTCGCCTACCATAAACATTGTGTGTACCTGGTAATTTATTTTTATCGTAGGGTTTTCATTTTTAAGGAAAAACTCAATGCATGGCGTTAATTTTTTTGTTTAACAAGGAACTATAATTATGTTAGGCATTCAAATTGTCAGCTTCAAAAGCCTGAAGGGGATTTAAAAGCGGATTTAGGGGTTTACAAAATTGTACGTTGAGAAATGGTTCTTTCTATATGTACTTGACATGAATTTGTGCCACAGAATTAAATTATGTATTTATGCTATTTCTGGAATTTAAAAACAAAAATATGTATTACCTGAGAATTTAATGTAAACGGCAATACGGCAATTAGATTTTAAATGTGTTTTAACAACCAACGAAACGAGTATCTTTCCAATGGAATAGTATTTCAAGGTAAGGACAAATTGGCAATCCATTACACAAAAATTAAAAGTTTAAAAGTCAGTAGTTTAAAAATAATAATAATAATAATAATAATAATAATAATAATAATAATAATAATAATAATAATAATAATAATAATAATAATAATAATAATAATAATAATAATAATAATAATAATAAATATAATAATAATAATAGAGAGAGAGAGAGAGAAAAGAGAGAGAGAGAGAGAGAGAGAGAGAGAGAGAGAGAGAGAGAGAGAGAGAGAGAGAGAGAGAGAGAGAGAGAGAGAGAGAGAGAGAGAGAGAGAGAGAGAGAGAGAGAGATGAAATTCTCAAGTAAGGGAGTGGTCTAATTAATACACGAAAGCCATATGTTTCTCAAATGTCGGTCAATAGATTCGCAAATGCACACTTTAACACAAGTTAGTAAGAATGTTGATTTCTAGGGATGTCAATCGTTTCGTTACCGGGGTGTTTCGTACCTTTGTTGTTTTGAAATCGGGGTGTTTCATTTTGAAAAAAAGTTACTTTTTATTATTAAGATGTTGAACTTTTAATTTTGATATACAAAAAGTATTAGAGGAATTATATATTTTTCACAATTATTAACCAAATATCCAGGAATAGTACCGAATGAGATATTGTTCCCCGGCTCTGGCGACGTTTACGCCTCCGTAGTAAGAGCCACACGCTTGAAAAATGCGCCAAAGATTAAATAGTTATATGTAAAAAATGTTTTATATTTAAATAAAAATTTTTGGTCACCTTTGAAACTTATTTTAATAAGTGTGACTAATGAAAATGATCCATAAAATATTTAATTTAGTTTATAAAATTAAAATATATAATTACAGCAGTTTACACCATGAATTATATTGCACAATGCATTTGCTTGTAATAAAAAAGCGTCTAAAAAGGAAAAGAAAAACGAAATTAATTAATATCCTTTAATTATAAAACATTATTGCATTTTGAAACAGTAATAATTGAAAAGACAATGTCATTTGAGACCATTTTCCTTTAAGTTTAAAACATTAAATTGATGTATAAAAGCATTATATATTGAAACCAAATACTACTACTATTACTACTACTACTACTATCATACTACTACTAATAATATTAATAATTTTCGTTTTCTAAGTTTATATCCTTGTTGGAAACAATAACGCTAAAGTTTCATTAGATTAACGAATTACTTTGATGTCTTTTTGAAGCAGAAGACAGTCCTAATTGGAAATGATTACACCGTTCATAGCCTGGTTTTCCTAATGAAAACCCCTAGTTTAATAACTATCACAATCAATGTTGGTTGGTGATGGAGTAGGAGCGGGTCTACACAGTTGTCTGCCCATTCATTTGAATCCGATTCAATGTCCTGGAATATCTGTTTATTGCGGATGACCTGAACCCAAAGGCCTAGTCTAAATTTGAGTCACAAAATGACAGGCGTGCCAAATATACTAAAAGGGGTACAAACATGAAACGATAAAAAATTAAAATCCAAAACACCAAGTAGCTACTGGCAATAAAAATACACAGTGTTTAAAAAATATCGGTTTTAGGATACACACCATTGGAACATATAACTTAGCTTTATACAAGTTTAATGCAGATGTTGGATAGTGCTGATAATTAAATATGCGTGAACAAACGGGTGCGAAAACAAACGTCGTATATATATATATATATATATATATATATATATATATATATATATATATATATATATATATATATATATATATATATATATACACACACACACACACACGACGTTTGTTTTCGCACCCGAAGGTTTGTTCACGCATATTTAATTATCAGCACTATCCAACATCTGCATTAAACTATATATATATATATATATATATATATATATATATATATATATATATATATATATATATATATATATATATATATATACATATATATATACACATATATATATATTTATATATATATATATATATATATATATATATATATATATATATATATAAATAAATAAATAAATATATATATATATATATATATATATATATATATATATATATATATATATATATATATATATATATATATTTATATATATATATATATATATATATATATATATATATATATATATATATATATATATATATATATACATACAATAATCCATACCAGTACAAGAAATACTAGATATTTAGCAAATGTGTCATGGAGCTTACGATCTTTTTTTTTTTTAAAACTTGTTTACTTGTTTCATCTAGTTTGTCAAGCTCGCCGTAAATCTTCTTTAGTCACTCTTGCTCTGGTTTCATGCCACCATGACATTTTGATTTTACAAGGTTAGATTTATCAATAGTCAAAACATTTTCTTTATCAAGCTATAGGAGTGCATTTATCAAATATTTGTCCACTTTTAACCGACGTTTATCACAGTCGCTTACGTGACAGTATTTGCTAATTATATAAAGTTCTCTGATAACATATTTCAATCGAGGGCCTCTCATTTCTGAAATTCTCGCAAAATTGTCGCTTTTATCAGTCAAACCGGGAACGTAAAGTTAATTTTTTTTTCATTCGAGCAATTACATTTACTGCTCTTGCCTCATCAACATTCTCTAGGTCTAGCTGATCAACATCAACTATTTCGATATCCGTTTTCGTGTTTAGTATAACATTATATAATTCTTTTGCAGCCCTCATGAAAGGAAAACCAACAGACATAATATATTACAATCACATTGAAATCACAGTACGCCAGACACACACTAGGTCATTGAGTGTATATATCTGGAACATTGACACACCTGGGTAAGGACCTACTGCTCGGAAACATGATTAAGGAAATACTTGCACCTGTTTTTGGTTACTTCAGGATTAAGTGTAAATTGCCAAGAACATAAATACTCAATGCCATTTACAACGTAGTCTAAGTTGTATCATCGGTTGATTCTTCTAACTTCCAATTAAAAATATAACTGGCATCATTCATGATTCATTATACCTTGTACTTGAAATTTCCAAATCGAACGACCACTGGACACCATATTTTAATCCAAAATGTTTGATGTTTCTCCGTCTACGACCCACCCTGGCTCGCTATTAAGGCTATTAAAAGCAAACGCCCAACCTGGATTATTATAACTATATGCACTTGCAATAAAATCTCAGCGATTATATATAACATTTGCGAGATGTGGAATGTGATCAACACTATTTTAGCTCGTTTTGTACTACCACCAATCGCTTGGAGCTAAATCAAAGTGGTGTCTGACATCAAATTTGTTTTTCATATCAGCCATATTACCTATAATTATATCTTTATTACTCATGAACGCAAAGTCACGTTATCATGGGCTTTTCACCGGAACACTTTCTATGACGTTTAGTCAACGAAAATGATGTCGGGCTAAAAACCAATGCAGTCATGAAGCAGTCAACTTAAAAATCTTTTTATCACTACTTCTCATTGACAGAATGTCATAAAAACAAGGCGTCTTTACCAGAAGACGTCTTATTACATCTAGTTGGTCTAAATTAAAATGGTGTGTATGTGACCTTTAGTATGGCACAATTTACAGTCCTTTTGAAAATCTTGTTATTGTTACTACTAATAGCTGGATAGCCATATCTACATCGGGCTGTCTTCTAATCACCTTTTTGGACATTGCGCAGATCTGACAATATGGTTGTAACAGTTTACATTGGCCGAAATAAAGCTGGACTGGATTTAAGCCGGCCGCAGATCAAAAGTTTTGTGTCTGTAAAATAGCTTAAATACACACGCGTTAAGTAATGACAAAGGAACATGAAGTTGGTTACCCATCTTTTGATATGATGCTTGAAACGGTCGCTCGGTGTCTTCTCTACTCTTAAAGCCAAGAAGCCGTCTGTCCGTAACCTTTACAATTGTTGTTTTTTTCATGTCGATGACTATGACACAGAACAGTGCATCCTGTTGGAGAAAGAACCGGGTTTTCCCGAATCTGACGAGGGCGAGCGTGAGAAATGCGTCCTACAATGGCAAGAGAACTAGTTCGGGCTTGTCACCAAAGCCCGCGCAGTGGTTGTAGTGATAATAGCCTCTCCCTACCACGATAACACACCTTCTGCTAAAGCGAAAGTAAGAGTACTCCCAGCTAACCGTAAATAGGCTTCTAGTGGTAGGGGTGACCTCACTTGCCCGATTTTTATCTGGACCGCGACCTCCTTCTTCCGCGGAACGAACTGGTACCCGCTGACTTTATTCTATACCATTAGCTTATTCCCTTTAGCGATGCTGGCAACTATTTTGCTAGCTGCGTTATTACTTCGCCGTCGCGCATGGATAGCCAATCTGCCATATCTTTGTTGTGTCGGTGTAAGTTCTAACTGCGGTTTCCAAAAGCAGTTAAAGAATCTAAGAAGTTTGTTCCGTGAGTACCTCATATCAGAAGAATGTTGAAACAGATATGCATAAAACGAGTACATCAAATATGCCACCTACAGCCTATCGCATTAGCTCCGTCGGAGGTTTTCTATGCAGAAGCCTGCGAGATAGACGGTAAACGCATATCCGTTGTTGACGAAACAACCAAAAATACGCGTTGCGTTCACAAGGTATAAAATACCGACGTGTTTAGAGTTTCCACCGACTAAGGCCGCATTGGCTTTGACGCCTCTGGCTGCATCAAGCGAGGCAAGGCTCCTATCAACCAGGTGGATGTCGAATCATAGAGAGCTGATTGGCATACGTTTGCATCCAAGACTTCCCCAACCGGCACATGGGTTGAGTCTTATAAAAGGTGAAAGAATCGATCAAAGTTAACGAGATTTTCATACCCGGTACCTTGAAGTTGTCTCTAATTAGGTCACTCTTCGTGATGATATTCATCAGGATAAGTTTTTACCCACAGAGGTAAAAGCTTAAACAAAGGTCAATGTAAACATCCTTTATGACGTGAAATTTCTACTTCATATGTACCTCCTTTTTCACTCAAAATCGGCATGACAAATTTTCTTCCACTTGTCACTATTATCGCCACATATCACTGTTAAGAAAATGCTAAACAGGAGACAAGATCAAACGTTTGCAACTTGGGGTTAACATATTGCAAAATTTAGACAGAATCTTTCCACACTCTGTCTGCGTGTGTTCGAGTCTAGGATTCGACGAATGTGGATATGTGAGAAAGCTTGCCAGTAGCTTCTCGTGGGTCAGTGGTTCTTTCTGGTGATTTCCCAGTTTCTTCCTCCATCATTAATACTGGCCGCCATGAATAGCCTATCATGTGCTGAAAAATGGCGTTAAGCACAACAACAACATCCACACAGGATCAGTTTAATATTGGCGGTAACCATTAAGTTCCCCAGTTTCTGATTGCTCTCAAGGAACATATCCCAAAGTACAAAAGAGCAAGAAACGATCCATTTTTTGAAACTTTTGTAGGGGTGGACTCAACTATAATTATTTAGATTTTTTTAGTATTGTTCCTATGGGATTTGTTATACGCACCATATATTTAGCTCCATATTTCTTGAAATCGACTCAATTTTCGTTAAAGGTTTGCAACTGTTGGAACATTCCAATACATCGAAACGCTCGAAAAGTCGTTAAAAATCAATATCCGTTAAATAGGAATTCAGTTAGTACAATTGTTGTTAGATTCTATCCACATTGTACCTGCATTATTTTTCAGGTACCCATACCAATCGCTTATTTTTCTAATTCAACTCGACAAATTTTGTCAAGACTTCCTTTCGCGGTCGACGAAATCGCTAAATATTAAATCAAAAACGGGTCCATGTTAAAATTCTCCAAGAAGGGGACTCTGTGGCTCAGATGTATCCATACGGTGTCATCCCCTTACACGGGGTGATACATGTCATATGTTTAGCTCCCTATTTCTCGAAATCGGTTGACTTTTTTTTTTTAACGTTTCCTGATGTTGAAAAATATGGATTTAAACGGTAATCGTCTTGTGAGCATTGCAACTGGTAACCATGTATTGAACTCTGTACTTTGCAAAATCGACTCGATTAACCGACTTTGAACTTTTTCAGCTGTTGGAATAGACCCCTAACTAATAACTGTCAAAGAAGCCTTGGAATAAAAATCCTCTAAATAGGGGTTCAGATATTACGAAATGCTTATACAAGCCATCCATCCTGTGCTTGTATTTATATAGATTTATAGTATGCTTAACCTTTGTCAATGATTGTAGGTAATTGTTATTTATAAATAGAATGTTTCATAGCTAACTTTTTTCCATGATTGTTTGTAAATAGAATGTTAACAAAGCATTTGAGTTTGGAACATTCCAGGCTCAGTCTTGTTTATAATTAGACATAAATTTTCCATTGGAATTATTCAGATTTAGGTCAATTAAAAATGTGTATAAACAGGGATTTGATTCATTCATGTTCTATATCAGTATATTGGAATCCATAGTAAGAGCGTGCAGTTGTGATGTTTACAGGGAATATAATTCGAGAGTAATTATTCATTTAATTTTTGTAAATTTTATTACAGAAAGAAGTGAAACAAACATTTTGAATAAAATCAACAAACAATATTTTCCCTCTACAATACAATTAACTGCTCTCAACGAACATTTTCATTACTAATTTTGAGGGTCTAACATACCCCTAGATACAAACGTCAAAGAACGATCCATGTCAAAATCTTTTTTTAAAGGGTGCACCGTAGGATCCATATATGGATTTACGTGATAATCTCGTTGTGGGCTTTGTTATATCTACCGCACATTTAGTTAACTATTTTCTGAAATCGGCTCAACGAATATTCTTTGAACGTTTGCTACTGTTGGAGCAAGTCGCTTTCTATAAACTGTTAATGATACACTAAAATAAAATTCCTGTAGGAAAGGGTTCTGCAAGAAAAAAAATTGTTTGAGCCATTTCATCTGCATTTCCCATCCGGTACAGTTAAAGCTGTCTCTTATCATTCCTCTCCACCAATATCTTTCGTTTGTGGATCGATAATATCACTAGAGAAAAAAATGTCCATGTCAAAGTTCCTTAAGGAGGGATTGTTAAAGATCATATATATGCGTAAGACTGAATCCCCTTGCCACCTATGTTTTAGCTCGCCTTACCGTTGTATTTGCATATCCACATATCTCCAGACTGGTTCAGCGAAAATTCTCTAAACTTATTCTGCAGTTGGAAGAGATGTTTAGCTAGAAACCGTTCACGACCTGCGAATATCCTCGTTCCCAACTGTATCGGTTTTATATTGCCGGTATCATCAGACTTGTGAATTTATCAGAGTTATTTTTCTGCTATTACTTTCATACATTTTGCCCCGTATTTATCAAAAATTCATTCAAACAATTCTCTATTTGTTTCCTACAATTGGAGCTCCCAAAGGGTGGAAAAAATCAAAATCTTCTACGTAGGATTCAATTGGTGCAAATTCTTCGTAGAATCGGATCATAATGCACCTACTTTGCCTAGCCGGAACCGATTAGGACCTGTCAATTATTATTTGTTATGTCAGGCGAGATATCAGCAACATTTTAACATCAATATACAAAACTTGTTTACAAAATATATTTGTAAGACCTGCCGCTTATACTCCACGTTCTATGTGTGTCTTCAGGTGTCTATTCCACGGAGCATCACTGATTAGACGTTGCGTTGAATTGTTTTATAGTTAGTCACAATCATGTCTTGGAAACGCTTAAAATACATGAGTTGGAATATCACAAGGGGTTTCTTCCCACAGACCCCTCTCGTTCCCCTTAAACGATACTAAACAATATTTTTGGATCTGCGCTTGATTACCATATTAGTTAGTTAGGAACTATCTTGCAAACATCCATCATGGTTCAGTTTATTTTATTGACAGACCGCCTAATATTCAGCAAGATAAAAATTAAAACAAATAACGACATACATGTTCACTTTTGTCCTACACACTTTTTGGAAACGTATGAGTTAATTTTCAACATATGATAAAGAAAACTTTTCAATACTTTTATAATCAATACTTTTATAATATTTCGTTGTAAATAAAATTATATACCTATATTAAAGTTTCATATATGTTAATAATTTGTAATAACACTTTAATAAAACAATAACTCCCTTGGTCCAGATGTTGTCTTTAGTTGGTCCATTGTTTAAGTTTCGAGAAAAAAGATTTATGGTAAAACATTTTAAATGGTAAAGAAGTTAGAAACCACATCCGTTCAGAAATAATTTGTTTGTATCATCGACGTCAGAATTCTTCCTTGTTTACTTTACGTCTGACAAAGTCTTCTCCGGCTTATTTAGAAAAGAAAAAAAAAAAAAGGATAACAGCATGCATTTATGGAGAAAAGATGGTGCTGGCCGAAACATTTGTACGAGTGTAATGAAATACCTATAGCATACCCACCCCTCCATTTAGCACCTGGGTAGTTTCAATAATAATACACAAAATTGTATATTGCAATTCGCAATTCTTATATATATATATATATATATATATATATATATATATATATATATATATATATATATATATATATATATATATATATATATATATATATATATATATATGCTAATGAAATATATTTTATAGTTTTGATATATCGTCAGTTAAAATATATAATTATCTACGTAATATGTTAGATTTTGGAATTTGGAAGCGTAAATTTGCCATACTAATAAAGCTACTATAAAGACGAGATGACATACAAAATGAATATTTATTAAAAGAGTTTAGAACAGTATTGATGCGAATAATCAAAACTTCAACATGATTCTTTTCTTATGACATTATTTTTGGTAGGAGCATTTTTAAGTGATGTGAAGAACACCAATTGGTTGTATCAAAGTTCATATCTTGAATAAAATTAAACTCATAATAAATTAATTTAAATGTAAACGTGTTAATAACACGTAAGAGTATAAAATACATGACTGGAAGGATTAGGTAATAAACCAGGCCGGAATGAGCCATGCCCTGATTGGTCTTAAATAACGGATGTATACCATTCTGTTTAAGTGATATACTTTCTGCAGGAGAAATAGAAACACATGCATGATATATAGAGTACATTTTAATTCTCAGATTTTATTTTAAATCTGTACATGAAATAGAATGCAAATTATGTGACAGTTTCTATGGTGTAAATATAGCTCTCACCGAAATTTGGCAGTGAGGACAGTAATTGTGATATTTTAGGATTCCAGCTCATCCAATACCACTATCAAACTCATCTGAAAATATAGAATATTTTCTTCACTTCATAAAGCTTCAGAAAAATTATAAAAAAAACTTTGGTAATCCTAATTTAAGCTGAGGTGATTTACGAAAATTTTGGTTAATCACGCGGTAATAATAATAATAATAATAATAATAATAATAATAATAATAATAATAATAATAATAATAATAATAATAATAATAATAATAATAATAAGAAGAAGAAGAAGAAGAAGAAGAAGAAGAAGAAGAAGAAGACGATGATAATGATGAAGACGAAAGAGAAAAAGAAGGATTAAGTCGACTGCAACCTATTATCATCATCAGGTTATATGTTTCGTACATTTTCAAAGGTATATGACATTTTGTTCACCCTTACATCGCATCTAAATTGTCACGTTTTTTTTTTTACCGAAATGTTCCAACTAAAGATCACCAGGAACTTGTATATACGCATTGTACAGAGCAGTTATACATATTACACAGCTAAACTTTGTCACATCATTGATTATAAAAGATGTAATGAAATATAAAGAAAGCAGAATTATTAAATAAAGCAGTGTATAATAAAATGATGATTATATATTGATTATTATTATACGCTCATGTTTCTTGCGTTAACTTTACATTGTCAGAATCTTTGAATATTTTACGATATTGCACTCCCGTGTGACTCAGGTGTAACTCACGTGCACTTCATATTGCGCTCACATGTGCACAATAGTGCATTAGTAACTACTTTGCAAACAAATCATGTACACTCTCGTAGTAGACGCTTTACGTTTTTGTTGATTAAATATGTTTCTGAATGAACTAAAGTAGATGTTTCGTGGACTGCCACATACCAGCTACTTTGCTATATGCCGCGTTAACCTTTTTGATGCATGGTCCTTACGAATAATAGGTAACAGAGAAAAAACTTAAACTGTCGTCTTTAGCTGGTAATAAGAATGGTAAAATAAATATATTTACAGTTTTACATCCTGAATTTCCTCAAAATGTAGTCTCAGTTCTGCAAATCCAAATTACATGAGCCATGCCATGAATTCTCAAGCTTGATTACACATTTCGAAATTGTACTACAATTTTGACAATATTCCAAGTGCAGTTACACCCCTTTACTGCACTATAATAAAATAAACATTCTATTCCATATTGTCGTTTAGATAATTACAAGTGAAAGACTTCATATTGTTCCCTTATTATATGATTTCAAATATTCAATAACAACAGAAACACGCTTGCAGATGTCAACACGCTGCTGAAATCCAATGTTCCTCATGTCCAATTGGCATAATCACGGAATTTTCAGTTACTTTTTTTTCCTTGTAGTGTTGTTTTGTTTATATAATGAAGCCTTGGGTAGAATAAAAAAAATGAACATACAGTTAAAATGTGACAAATCAATATTGTAATACTGATATTTATAGGTTGCTGCATTTGTATGGGAAAATATAAACTCGTTTTGTCGGATGGATATACTGCACTCTCAAGGACGTGCAGTATTTCCATCCGAAAAACTCATTCATACATTCCCATAAAAATGCAGCAACCTATAAATATCAGTATTACAATATTGATTTGTAATGATCTGTACAATATTGATTTCTATTAAACATGCAATATTTATTTGTACTGATATGTACAATATTGATTCTAATGACCTTGTCTATGTTGTGTTAAAAACCCGAATCTGAATCGATACTTCGGTGTCTCGTTTCAGTTGGTCATAAGCTCGTACAATAAATCCATAAAAATGAACAGATATTTATCAGTGTTCGATAATAACAATGTATGCATATATGCTTCTAACGAGTCTAAATGCTAAATCATATCCACATTTTAATCGTATCTTTCACACCAATCTTTCAAATTTCCCTAAATTTCCTTTTTAGACCTAAGGTATCCATTCAAGGAAATCTTGGTCGATTCCCGACCACCAGTTTATCTCATGCACAGCATGATATGACAACAAAACCATGAGGATTGACTTTCAATTTTGCGTGTATGTAAATTATGATGTAGAGATGTAAATTTGTTTCAAGTTTTGAATCTTAGAATATGGTTAGATCCATTCTTCACGTTCCTTTGTTATCTTCGAAAACAGAATATAATTTTGAGATTTAGTGCCATAATTTATCGTTAAACAAAGAATAGACTATCTTACAGAATATAACAAACTTTAGATATTATTTATATGCATGTATGTTACCTCTCCTGCATAATACTAGATAGAAATTTTATTCAAGCGAAAAGGAAGTGCAAAATCTTCACATTGAGCAATTTTATTTCTTCTCGGAGCTAAAACATTAATAAGATGCAGTGGTCAAATGACATTTTTGTGGAGTTTTCATACATTTATTTACAAAAGAGATAAGCTCAATTAGTTGGACAACTAAATATTTCGCTTGCATTGTAAGTTGCACTCAAGAATAATTGACAAGTTCCACTTACGTTTCTCTCATAACATTTTACGGTGTACCAGAGAGACAGGTGGCTTTAATTATCAATTAAGACGCATATCGCAATTAATTTTCCTTTATGGTTTATACATTAGCTTATCAATACTGAACTTTCCACTGTGTTCCAATCGATACAAATCGTATGGTAGTCTAAAATACCTTCAAGACGACTTCAAGGTAAAGTTCTTGACATAGGTCTAACGGCATTTCTTTTTGACAAGCTGGACTGTTAAGAAAGAAATGCGTAATGGAACAAGGATTTCACTTTCGGATCATCACCAAGACATCAGTACTTACTGAGCAATGTCGCTGTAACACACAGACAACCAAACTGTAGGCTCATATTCTAACAAACAAACAAACAATTACCTTTAAATCCATACCAAGAATGCCGAAATCTAATTCTTGTATCACCAACAAAGAGGAGACAGGAAAAGATTATCTAAAACTAGACTGAAACTACATTCGTGGGTACTGAACGAGGAATATTAATTAACCAGAACTAAGAATTGTGATCTGATTCCTGTTATAATATTGTGTTATCAGTGAACTCTGTCTTTTCCAACGAGTATTAATCCAAGGATCATAACTCCTTATATTCTAACTGACAACGAAGAAATCTTCATATTAAGCGTGATTATGCAAAAGGTCCTCATATTCAGCGTGACTATGCTAAAGGTTCTCATATTCAACATAACTATGTAAAAAGTTTAATAGAGAAAAAAAAAAGTTTTGTCGGAGGGTGGTGGGATGGGGGTTGAAGGTTTGGGGTAGGAGTATGGGCAATTGTTCATTCAAAAGCAAAGTCTGGGTCAAAATGGGGTATAGTTGTTCTTAACATATTATAATTGTTAAGATCTATTTCGATAATTTATTAGTCACAATATGTGCCGGATACAACAATATGGCATAAAATAATGGCACTAAATAGTCATAATGGTACAACAATTGCATTATAGTTCCATGTTAGGATAAACACTTTATTGTTGCCTTTTGACCTTGGATGCTGTAGAAGAAATCTTCATGACGAATTGAATGAGATCTTACTAGGAAAATCCAGGTGAGACAATTCCTGATTGGCTACCTGTTAAAGTACTTGAACGTATTGAAAAGATTTACTTCAAGATGGTTATTTTGAAACTGCGTCTTAGCGTTTCATATAACGGATAACCTACTGCACATTTTGTATTCATAGCATAAACTTCAGTCTAAGATGCGACATGTATATGTGATCATTTGAGTGGATTTATTTTGTTTTAATCTCAGTTATTCATTGGAATTACAGATTGCTCAAATATTTTGATTGAGAAATTATTTTTGATTTACTGTGAATTCATTTAAAGATATTCTGAATTACATCATTTTGATACATCAAGTCTGTTAGCACATTTAGCTAACGATTTTATCATATTTTTCAATAATAAACTATCTGCACCCGTTTAAATCCAGCTTTTTGACCAGCAAACCTACATCATATAAAGCCTAAATTTGGTATTCATTGTTTCCTACAAGTACCCATATTTGAGTACCTGAACTTGTCTTTCATTAAAAATTTGACGAAAGTCTGGCAGGCTAAACTTATTTAATTTCATATCAAACAATAGTTTTCAATTCTTAAACTGCGCATTAATTCGAGTTCATAATTTCGAATTCAAACGCAGTTCTTATCATTGAGCTATATACTTGAGGGCATCTGACAAACACTAAAGCTAACAATACTGATTTAATGCAAACTAAGCACGCCTGGATTCTGCTTTTAACAACACATGACATCAAAAGTAAAATGTAGCGATTCGCAATTTGGTTAAAAATTCACCCTGTATAAAACGAAAAACACTGGAGTGATACCTTAAAGGTTCTTAATCTGTGAAATTGTTTTTTTTTTTTAACTCTATTGGTCAATCCTGTAAAACAGGATGTCATATGATTTGATTTTTTAAAGTAGGTTTAACAACTTTTCAGTCATATACGATGTATGCAGTGTGGCAGTTTATAGTGATGTCTCGCACTGGTGCTTGATGCCGCAGACATGCGACATGATTTCCCACACAGTCACATTATCCTGACACCAGGCCGATCAGTCCTAAAACTATAGTCTTAATGCTGAGTGCTGAGTGCTAAGCGAGGCAGCTGTTAGTACAAGTTTGTAAGTCTTTGGTATGACTCAGTCGGGGATCGAACCCTCGACCTCCCGCATCCCAGGCGGACGCTCTAACCACTAGGCCACATAAGCGGTTCCTGTTAACCAGGATAAAAAGGCATACAAATTTACTTAACTTTGGAGAAAATTTTATTCCTGAAAAACATAATAGTAGATCCAGTGAATTTTGTGGAATGTAGGCATTTTGCACCGAAAAAAAAATCAAAAGTAAAATACGTTCCTGAGATTAACGAAAATGCTTGGATTGGACATGATATGACAAATCTTTGATGAAACGTTTATCGCCAGGTAATGTGTTTGTAAGAAAAATAATTAATTAACTAGGTGCGAGTAATAAATGACAATGATTTCGTATTAAAATCTGATCAGTATGACGTTTCATATCATCGTTTGGTAATTCTTTTTCATCCTATCTTTCATCAAGCTGTTTGGCCATTTATTCATTGCCTGATGATTACGATAATATACCAGTTACAGTAAACAAAAGCTGAGAGAGAGAGAGAGAGAGAGAGAGAGAGAGAGAGAGAGAGAGAGAGAGAGAGAGAGAGAGAGAGAGAGAGAGAGAGAGAGAGAGAGAGAGAGAGAGAGGTGCATTACTTGTAGACAAGTAAGTGACGAAATTTGACCTTAAATAATGTGACCGGATTATGTTACTTATTGACAATTTGTACCAGAAATAAACACACTTAAAATCGTACTCTTTTATTTATATTCCTATCGTCTCGAGTGATAATCTTCAAGTTAATCTCGTGTCGCGCGCTTAGGTGTATTTTGTGTTCTATTGAGTATGGAATGAATTTAAAAAACAACACATTTAAGCATTATCGTCACATCAACATTGAAATAAATAGGATTTTCACGTTCTGCCTTTTCAACAAGAAGGATGGATCATGAGGTATGGGTTGCTATTGGCAATGGGTAAACATTTATCGCACACTCCTTACGGAAGTATGCATGTGTATTATCTCGTGGAAAAAAAACAACAGGTAATTTAATGTCTGCATTTCATAGCATATATATAATTACTATCAGAACCACCACCATCACTACGTCTGCTATGAAAAGTAGTAACACATGGTGAGAACTGAAGTTGTAGTAGCAGTAGTAGCAATTGTCTCCTATCTTGAATATTAACAATTAAAATAACAAATTAAATGTTTATTACCCTGCATTTGTACGTAGAACTCGTGTGTTTATTAATCGCTTACTCATTGCTCACCACTTCGGTAGCCTAAATGGTTAAAGCGTCCGCCTCAGGTGTTGAAAGTAGCTGGTGGGAACCCTGGCTGAGTAATGCCAAAGATTTATAAAGTGGTACTAGCAGTTGTCTCGTTTGGCACTCATCATTAAGAAGTTATTATGAGTGGTCGGACTGGTGCCAGGATAATGTGACTGTATTGGTCAAACGGGCTTTCTTATTTTGCTATTAGCGTCAATCCAATTCATACATCAAAAATAAATGTACAATAAAATATTGGATAAGAGAATAAAATTAAATAAAGTCAAGGACAATTGCAATAATCATATACTTTGTGAAAAAAGAAAGTGGTGGTGAGTAGGTTTTGGTAAAAGTTATTTTTGTTATAACCAACCATCTAAGTTCTCACCATGTGAGTCATTACTTCGAGAAACATTGCCATATGAGAGCATCCTTCTGAATTCTGAGAGATACTTGCAAAAAAATTTAGCGAGAGCACGATAAAGACACTATACTCTGGAGAAATAAGCTAAGTTAAAACCTGGAGAACAACACAAGACTTCCTTTCTATAGGCTGAATTTAATGGAGCAAAAGGCGCGAAGATGTTGAAATATGAAAAAGGAAAAGTAGCTTCAGCGGTAAAGTAACGTGTGAAAAACACTTAATACCGGATCATTCAGGCTATTGATCTAATCAAATGTAAGGCCTGCTTTTACAGTAATATATACCATTTTTGATTCATGCTACAATTCTTAGTTCACTCATCACAATATTAGGAATTTCGTTTTATAATTTTTGTGAGAAATATTTTTTTTAAAATTCGCGTTGCTATCACATTTATTACAGATAAGTAACTGAAATCAGAGTAAGCACTTGTCCAGACTGGTTCTGGAATAATTGCACGCTGTAGCTTTAGTTTAGTTTAGTTAATTCCACCACAGTAAACAGTCATGGTCCGCCATTAACTGTTAAATACATTCATGCAAGTAAACATTTTACGCCTGTGCTTGCTTTTCCTGTACACCATTTGGGGAAAATATTTTATTAAATATAATGATTCCGCACCACTAAGCCATCCGTGTTGCTTAGCAATAGTAATAAATCAACACTGTACCATGCGCAACTCGCCGTGGAGAGTCGAATCTGTTGCAAGACTTTGCTCCAATAAGACAAATTAACAACACTGTCAGGAATGAGTTGCCGATTCCTGGACGCATATTCGAAAGAAGCTCAACAGTGTGTCTGCTTGGTTTGTATAGGTTTATAACGACTGCCCAATAATCTTGAAGATCATGGGAACGCTTGCTATTCTGGATTATTCAATGATCATGAACCGCCGTCTCATCGGCAATAGCACGTGCGATACAAAAATGGTGTCGTTCATCCGGTCAAGATTGCGATTTCAGCCCGTGTGGACATTGGAGGAATCTTAGCTCCATAATGATCCCACTGCTTCTTTTCCAATACATGGAAACTTTAGATCGATGAACAAACATGTTACAAAGACTTAAATAAATTAAGATCTTAGAAAAGCTCAATACGAAGCGAGATCCACGGATGTTAAAGAGGTGATTTTGCATGTGATGGCAGGCATTATTTCCAGTCTGAAGACCACATTTCGAGTTTGAACCGTAGTGGTTCAGTTGTTAGTCTGTCGGACACAGAAGCGGGAGGGTTCAAATCCTGCCATCTGATCACGCTTGTGTCGGTTTTCTTAGTATTTCCCTGAACAAGTCTCTCTACTTGCCCCGGCATGATAGGGCCTCCTTGTACCGACTTACGGTAAAATACGAAACCAATAGAAACCAAGCAAACTTGAATATTAGCTTATATTTTGAAGATATCGGACTGGTTCCGTGCAGATAAACTAAGCTATCATACCTTTTCTTTGCAGGGCTTGTTTCCACTCTACTTCTTAACATAGAAAATGTATAAATAGTTTGATCCAAACAAGAAAATTTCATTGTAAGGTAGTTTTGTTTTTATCTTCTGCCTTACAACACTATATTAAACATTCGCCATTAGCATTTTATATGAATGTTGAGGATGTTCAGTAATTTCTCAGTAGGGCAATTCAAAATCGATGCAATACATTTCTACATAGTCTAGTGATGTAATTAAGACCTTGAACTCAGCAATTATTCGAGGGCACGTCTTATTCACCTCCTAGCTATTACTAGTTTAAACATGTTATTGGTAATGCATCTGGCAACCAAAGGGTATCTTACTTAGCCATCAACAAAAATAAATAACACAATGCAAGACTTGTATCGTAGATAAATGTGTGCGGTCTTAAATTTCACATTTAGAATTAAATGTTATCTATTGAGCTTCATGCACGTAAAACTATAAACTTACAACATTATCTTGTTTTTTTTTTAAGTATCGTGTTCCAAGCTACAACCCAGCCCAAGTACGAGCGAACTCAATATACACTTGGAATGGCGGACGACAGACTCGTCTGCTTCAAACTTTCAGAGACGGCATACTTATCTGGGTCAAACTTTCAGATCTTCATTATTTTTTAAGTCATTCGTTACAATCATCTTCTGTGTTTATCTGTTGACTGGTGTGGCGTCATTTTTAAAATCTTTATATTCGCTCTGGTTAAACGATTGGACTATGGTAAATCTTGTAAAAATACAAAATTTATTTCAAGTACGTACTTGTGAATCTAATATTGTGCTTTTGTGGGAATTATTGAGAGAGAGAGAGAGAGAGAGAGAGAGAGAGAGAGAGAGAGAGAGAGAGAGAGAGAGAGAGAGAGAGAGAGAGAGAGAGAGAGAGAGAGAGAGAGAGAGAGAGAGAGAGAGAGAGAGAGAGATTATACTAGTATCTGCCCAGATGGATTGGTGCGACAGTGTTTTATTAAATCCTTACTTTTCCAGTTAGGAGGGCTGTGCAATCGATAGTCTACATAACGAAGAGTAACGGAATGAAGAGACGTCAGAGAACCAGACTATGCAATGGATAAACTATTTGTTTATGCCAGGTATGCAATTGATTTGCCGCACCCAGAAAATAGATGTTAAAGTCGCACAGCTAGGAAATAGAAGAAGTCTTAATAGCTGGGCGTATAGCTACAAATGCTAGCGTGCATTATAAATAAACATAACCAACACAACAACATTTACGCAGTAAACTAAAAGCTCGAACAAAGTATCAATGACCACTTTCCAATTCCATTGAATAAATGAGTCGTCTCAAATATTGTCTGAACACAACAGAAAATGTCTTCTACTGAACTTAAAACGGAACGAATGATTTTGTTTATCTTAACATTATATAAAAACGTAAGACAATAAAATGACCACGATGTTGCTCACATGTTCGCTTCCACAACAGTCTAAACTTTGCAAATAATGTCAGACATTGACTTTAAACATCAGTAAGCAACTTTTTTTAACCTATCATCATGCGAAAATCAAGTATCAGGTATCACAAAATAGAAATATCGTCAATCATGTGCAATATAATTTTTGACAAAGGTCAATAACACACTACAGATGCAATTCACATACAATCACAGTGACCTACTTTTCAAATATTGTCTTAAAATTTGATAGTTATGTTTTACAGTTTAAAGTCACACACAAAAGGTACCTGTTGATAGAAGGGAGATAACTTTTCATGCACTGATGAATATTTAAAATTTTGAGCATTGACATATGGTTTTCATTTTCTTACACTCTGTTACAGGTATGAGCATTTATCACTTACGTTAGCAACCATAAAAAATAAATTGGTCTTATAATTACATAGGTGTTTTGCTAAAGGAATATGTTAGGATTTATGGAGTATGTGCAGGTAATACAGATGAGAAAATTATTTAGAAATATTTTTGACATTCGTATAAATCATAAATCTGAAAGAGGAAGAAAATCTTTGATTTGGTTTCATTACAAGAGTGGAAAATACATAAACAAGTCTGTTGCCAACTTTCTTAAGTACAAATGTTATCTTTCTGTAAGATAACAATTTTTCTGCTATATCCTACCGGGGAATAACAACCAACCCCACCGTGGTATAACAACCGACCACACCGGGAATAACAACTGGCAAGCTTTCTCATATACTCACGTTAGTCGATCCCAACATTCGAACTAAGATGTCAATGATCTGTAAATGAGAGCGTCTTAAACCATCCAGTCACCCAGATCCGCGTCAAAAATATAAATGTTTTCTATAACTCAATGGTTTTGAACTAAGTAACAGAAAAGAGTAAAAACCAACAAATGTTGTAAAATTGACCAAATAATTTACCTACTTAAAAAAGTGAAAAATTAAAAATAATTTACAGCATGGTGAATAAAATTCTAAGAAGTCCTGAAAGGTCAATACGAGTAGTGTATTCCAAATGATTTCTAGCGGTAATCCGAATTAAGTTCAATATTTTGTGATAATGTGCTGGTAGTCTTTAATAGTTGATGTGATAACAGTCCTAAAGTGTTCGAATGATTTTGATTCAAAATGTCTTTAAATTAATTCACAGTAAATTTAAAACAGCTACTAAATCAAAATGTCTGAGAACTTTGTAATTCCAGTGAATAAATTAAATAAATAAAAAAATCTACTCAAATGATTACAATCATATGTCTATTCTATGACTGGTGTTTATGCTAAACATAAATCATTTTCAAGCAATTATCCTTTTAGCAGCAGGGAGGGTGAACCCTACAAATTTTTGCGACAAAATCGATTAAAGCCTCAGAATGCCAAATGGAGCCTTCCTACGAAATCTCATATTTTAACCAAAAAAAAATTAAAGACCCCATTTTACAAATGGAGCCTTAGCGATTTTGTCGCAAATACATTGTCATAACCACCCTCAAATTGCTGCCATCTACGTCAGAGAGGGTGAACCCTACAAATTTTTGCGACAAAATCGATTAAAGCCTCAGAATGCCAAATGGAACCTTCCTACGAAATCTCATATTTTAACCAAAAAAAAATTAAAGACCCCATTTTACAAATGGAGCCTTAGCAATTTTGTCGCAAATACATTGTCATAACCACCCTCAAATTGCTGCCATCTACGGTCGCAAATATGTTGTCATCTCACCCTCCCTGCTGCTGATTAATACAAATTATTTGTTAGCTTTTCACAAACAGACTAATCGATAATACTTCACCACGTAGATCAATCAAATTATTTGACTGATCGGTGAGTGTAAAATTAATTCTAGTTAGTAAATCATTTTGACATTGCATATAGACTGGATTAGTCGGATTCTCAACAATTAAAAATCCGGGGGGTGCTGTTGGTGAAAATGAATAAAGAATGTAACCTTGTCGGGCTTGATTTGATTGTTCCATATTAATTTGATAACTTCCTTCGATTACATCACACGTTAAATTAAGTGCGATCACCGATGAAATATTCACATTGTTCGGTGCGATATGTCTACCGTCGCCGTCGGGAGAATTATTATAAGTGAGGATAATAGGCTTCGGCTGGCTATCTTTCCATGATTGATAAATTTTATTAAATCCTTCGTCGATGGCAGTTCTGAGTTTTTTCTTTAACTCGGGAACATTATATCCTGGTAATTTATAATTTGGATTTTCATTTATATTTTTTTATAATCTTGAGCTGAGCTAGTTTTTGAAATCGGGCTATTTTCATCAGTGAAGAGATTAGTAATCCTCGAATTAAATATTTCCATGTCATCGATGATTTTATTACCCGCGGCGACTACACTAGTAAACTCAGCTTGTGAAAGAAAGCCAGATCTTAACGACGGTAATAGCAACAAAAAATCATTATTCATTCTATCAAGGATGTGATCTTTAATATCTACAAATGTTGGACTTGTTTCATGTATTTCCAGAATTTCACCTTCCTGTGGGATATAATCATTAAAAAATGGAATTCTCCACACATCTTCACCATATTGATTCTTATATCGATATCTTTTTGTGAAGTTTATATCCTCGAATTTTTTATAAGTTTTTGATGGATTTTCAGGTCCTATTTCATCAGTGACGTAATCAGATTTTACAGGCTCGGGCGTGGAATTACCAGCACTTCTAGGTGGATCTTCGGGCCATCCTAATACTGTTCTTATTGAACTGTTATAAATATCTACAACATACCCAGGAGAGCCTATTTCAATTGTAGATGATAGTGTTGGTTCATGAACTGTTATCGCAATTTTTGATTCTTTTTTAGTAATGGATTTTATTCTACGTTGTAATTCATTATTAATTTGCTCAATTTGATAGGACCCAGTTGGTATTGAAACAACGTTCCAATCTGGAGTGTCATCTTTTTTATTCCTATATGCAAATACCAGGGAATTATTAGGTCTCTGACCGCCAAATGAAACCGATCTAATATTAGGCCAACTATGATACACTCGTAATTTTGCCAACGCGATTTCCTTTACTGAAACAGGTGAGGGAAAATTCACACTGAATTTAGGGTTTGTTGACGATATTGATATCATGCTTGTTTTCCGCGGAGTGGTATTTTCTGCTATCCGCTGAAGTAGTTGAATCTCTTGCGACATTATTATTATTATTTATAATGTCTAATTTTGCAATAGATGAAAAAACGCTAGCGTTTTTAATCGTAGTATCATAAATACGTATCATCGCGGAGAATTCGTCTTCTGTAATTATCGTATCATCAATCGATGATGACATCAACGAGGATAATTGTGAGTAACCGTTAGATACTGCTTGATGTTTTACTATATAATCGTTAAGTTTTTCTTGAGAACACGATGATATTTTTTTAGTAATAGCATTTGCAATTCCAGCAAATGTTGTCACCGCGGAAATAGCAATTGGGACAGCAATCGGAGCTACCATTGTTACTGAAGATAGTATAATACCAGCACCGGCCATTATACCAGATACCGAGTATACTGTAACATCAATTACGGTAATTCTCCTGCGATACTTTTTAATTTTTATTTCATACTCATCAATGAGTGTTTTGAGTTTTGTTAAGAACTCTTTGACGGTATCATAGCGATATTGCGATGACGGAATCATATTATTTTAAAATCTCAAGTGGTTTCTAATTGTTAAAAATTCTAATTTAGATCAGCTACAAACTCCATGTACCATACAAATGATGTCTTATTTAAATTAGGATCAGTGCTTGTTATTGTAAACCGTTTGTATTCATCTAGGTCAATAGTCGTTGAAATCACGTTGTTGTATCCATATGAAGTCGATGATGATATATTAAACTGATTCAGTGACACTATTGTTAATCGATAAATACCCTTCTTTGACACAGTGAGAGTTATTGTATTCTTTTTAGGTTCCCAATCTAATGATCCAGAGAGAACTGTGTATATCATATTTATGATATTCCTCTCATGAGGAATCTTTATTCTTTCAAGTAGCGGAAGATTGTCTGTTTTAAATTTTGTAATATCCTCGATAGATTTTTTAATACTATTAATGTTATCTCTAATAATACTAAATCCAGTATCATTAATATTTTTAATATTTGATTTAATTTCATCAAAATTGGATTTAATTTCAGCGAGAGATGGAGAGGTTACCGCTGGTGTTCCAAAAAATTTATTGATAATATTTCTACGAAGGGAAGTATATGCTGTTATATGTTTTTCAAGTTCTTCATTTAAATTTTTTAATGCATCTGTGATTGTAGAAACAAGTACACCTGGTTTGAGTTTTCCATCATTTGAATATAACGCTATTGTATCTTCAACGACGTCACGTCTTCGTATTAAGACATCATCCAATGAAACATTACTAGATTTCAATTTGCCCTGGCGATCTTGAAATACAACTATTTCCCCAGGATCTACACTTGACAAATTTAATGTCTCGGCGATTTCATCTTCGATTATTTTTTTTACACTTTCCACAGCGAATTTACTATCGGTTTCTGTTTTTTTTTTATTCTGATAAAAGTCGTCCCCAAATATCAATCATTATACGAAAACGCTACGTTTTTCTAAATCATAACGCTATCGTTTTTGCCATTGCCTGCTAGTATATTCATTAACAACAACTTGTGGTGGTTTCCTTGGAAATTTAGATATCTCTGCAAGGAAGTTTAATACTTCACGACCGCATATCGGTGGATCATTTAACTGTTGTGTTGGTAGCGTGGAATAAAAAATTGGAGATGACTTTGTTATTGTGGATACATATCGCATGAATTCTTTTGGTGGAGCTAATCCATATGAATCAAAATAGACAATTCCACGTGGATCAATTGCATATGCGACCCAATGAGTTCCTTTTCCGCTGCTGTTATCGAGATTGATAATACCTGTTTCATTTTTCATTGGTTTTGACGGTAATTGATCTCTCATGAAAACTCCTCTAAAGTTTTTTTATTGATAATGATTTTACAGCATCAATTAAATCAAAATTGGACATTGGTGAAAATCCTAGGGATTTTTCCACTAATAAGCCGTTCCTGGTATTCTTAGGCCCGTGCCTTTGTACCAATTGTATGGGGTTCCTTGTAGTCTTAGACCCTTTCCTTTTTTTTATAGCCTTTCCCAGTAGCTTTTTTCAGGGCCATTCCTGCAGCAGTACCAACGGCTCCTAACGCTGCCGCCTTCGCAACCGCTGGGGCAGCCGCTGCAATCAATGCTGGAATAGCAGCTAACAGCGGGAATATTCCACCTGATTTTATCATATTGGCGATTGCTGCTTTCGAAAAATCAATTTGAACTCCTCGTTTGTTCTTTAGCGCATCATTGAAATGTTTTATTTGACGATCTGTCAGTGATAATTTATGTGCACCACCGGACATTTGAGTGGGTTTCAGAGTTATTGTAATTCCACATTCTTTAGCAGACTTTGATTTCAATTTCTTGACCTGACCATCAGTCAACTGGACATTAACAATACTATATGTCATTCTATTCTAAAATATAATTTACACTTTCAATTGATCTTATTGCGAAAATCCTAACTACAGGTTTGGAAAATCAAAGATTTTCTACTGGTGCATCAATAAGTCTCATTCGTCCGCCAACTCCTTCTAACAACATTGATTTATCACTGAGAATGACAGCAACTGCTCTATAATCAGCTATACCAGCAGGGCGTTGTACCCGAGCTTGGAAGTATATATCAACAACAGATTGTCTCATCATGTCAAGATGTTCCAATGAAAAGTAATAAATCGGATAGTGTTTTTCAAAATCAATTTGCGATATTTGCAAACCAGTATCAACATTTTGATCACGACCCATATACGACATATTCTATGATATACACGAGCTATGTTGTTGTTTTCATAATTAAGATGTACAATCTCTGCTGGCTCTTGTTGTCCGTTTATTCTCAACGAAACTTCACTTACTCCTAATTTATCAAATATCATATGACTAGATACTTGACGACCCACTCGATTTGCATCCTGTAACGCTATAAAGATATGACGTGGAGCTGAAACACCTTGTTTTGATGCTAAGTGCCATGTAAATGTGCCATTTACATTATCCTGCTTCGTATCAGTCGTTGTTGTTAGCCAACTTAGCAATGATTTTCCACCTGTGTCCATAAACGATAGTAATTCTTGCTCTATTGTAACTGCTGGTGTCAAGACGGGTATCCATAGAACCAATTTATTTAAAATGACTTTACCATCATCAACATCATCATCACGCCAGATTGCATCATTGTCATTTTCTTTTCGCACTAACACGACTGTATGCTTTGCTCCATAGATGACTTTTCTGACATTTCTACAGAATCCGAATATGTGATGTAACGGAATTGCACATGAAAACCGTCTATGTTGTCCTTTTAATGCTCCTTTTCGTGTTGCAAATCCTAGATTGAAATTATCATTGATCCTTTTTAAAATGTCGAATTGAGCGCCTGGTTGGGCTTCACGGTCTGGATTAGCATCGAGTTGTTGATCAGCTTCTGCAGTAGCTTGCGCAGTTCGTACTTTAACAAATTGATAATGGTTCGGATGATCAGAAGTATCCTTAGCAAACATCATAGACGGACCAGCCGACCTTGTATAATCATCAGAATATCTCGCAAGTCCGATTATTGTTGTTGCAATATCACATTTTGTTCTATTGATTCAATTTCTTTTCCATCAATGATATATCTTGCACTGTTAAATAGCGCCATAATGCCATTATTTACGAAACCAACTCGGATATTTTGGTTATCCCCATATGGCGTATCAGCTGCAACATTTGTTACAAGCTCTCCTTCTACTTCAATAAACGCCTCACACGGCAAAAAGTATCTACTTGTATCTTGAACTTGAAGTTCAACTCTCCCTCGTTGATTAGGCTCTCTTGCAGGATAGGCATAATACTGATAGTTAATTTTAGAATCATCTTTTTTCCCGGTGCCGCCCATATCAAACGCTGGATCAGCAATTTTTTTTAAATGCCATTTAATCTAAAACGTATTGTTTTTCTAAATCATTTCTTTTTCGATTGTTTCCTCCAAGACCGCTTCCCGCATCATACTTGCAACTATTACTACTATCTGGTGAAGTCATTGCTAATGATGCTAGTTTTGTTCCACTGCGTTATTTATCACTTTACTGACATTTGCAGGCATCATTGTTGTTGAAGGGTAGGGGTGGTGTGGTTTTCGTCCGAATCTAGATTACACCAATGACGTTATTCTATTCTTTGCGGGTAGAAAAGGCCGTTCTGCAAGATCTCCAACAGCGTTAATTCCTTATTACGAATAACATCAAGGGCTTTCCATCGCTAATTGTTTACAATTGGTGCTACTTTTTGGGGCTGTTCTTGTGAATAAACCCGCTAGGTATTTCCAAGGCCGTCTCCATAGTAATGCCTTATAAACCGGGCATCTTGAGTTACCACATACACGATTGTTGGTTTATTGTGATTATAGTGTACTATCATCTTATTTGAAATGACTTGTAAATTTCTAAATACAATTTCAATCGCTATAATATAATAACCACTAAATTCCCCCGGAATTCCGTCCATTTAACTCATCAAGAGTTCTCGATACGTATGAATATCAATTATCCCACCTCTGGAATAATCGTCTGGCAAATATCAAATGCTTCATAGTTATTTCGACTGAGTTATTCCCCAGCTCGCTTACCTCCCATAAGAACCTCAAGTCGTGATATATCATTAATGATATTACTAGGACACATATGAGAATCATGATGAGAACTTCCATAACCCTCTCCTGAAGCTATTCTTTCTGGTTCGGAAACGTTTTGTATTTCTAGATCTGATTTGGAAACGTTTTGAATTTCTGGAGATTGTCGACCTCGACCTCGACCTCGACCTCGACCCTCGACCTCGACCTCGTCCTCGACCTCACTCGAACTTCGACTTTGTGTGTTCTTCTTTTTCGTTCGTTCTTCTTTTCGCTTTGTTGTTCTAAACCATACGCATCAACTCCATTTTAAAACGCTCTGGTATTCCACTGTTATTCTTTTTTAAATTGCCGGTGATTTCTTTATTAATTTTATATATCCATCCACCCATTGATTTTTGTTTATTGTGTTTTTTATACTCTTCTTTGAAAAAATCCTCCTGCTTATCATAACTTTTTACAGCAAAACGCTCTCCAAATAACGCATAGTCTTCTTTAGTTTTCAGCAATTGAAATCGTTTGATAACTTCTATAGCTTCATCAGTGAATTTCTCGCTAAAAGGACACGTTTTTTAGTGGAAACTTTTCAATAGTATCACTACGCATCTTCAACGGGTTATCATCAGTATCATATTCAATATTACCCATTTGTTGTATTCTCGCTGAGTTTGTAACTCACCTGAAAGCTGTTTTATTCCCTCGTGAGTTTTTTCAGTTTCTGTTAGCAATCTTTCTAATACATCAATAATAGGTACTGCCTCCCTCTTTAGGGATGTCGGCCCGTATAAGCACGTTCTGTTGCAAGTTTCATATTTTTAGGTTTGGGTTTTGTTTAACCCGGGGGAAAAAATTGTTTTGCTTCCCAAAAAGAAAAGGTTTAGTCCCGGGGCCCCGGGGTCTAATTGTAGTTTATCCGGGAAAGCATCTCGAATGGGATAAAACTTTTTCAGTAATGCCCAACCTTCCGGGCAGGTTTTGGTAGTTAATGCTTTGATTCATTTTTGGAAATGCTAAAGATTTTTCCCTTTTTTGGGGGTTTAAAAAACTTGCTTTAAACAAACGTTTTTAGATTCATTTCAAAAAACAATCTCTGAGGAAATTTGGGGGTGTTTCCCCCCAGTTTCTTTTTTAATTTCTTCAACTATATAAATAGCCCAAAGAATTTAAAATAAACATTGTTTTAAAAAAGAAGCATTAACCCGGTTTTTTTGGGTTCTTTTTTTCCGGAATACTTTTTTGTAAACATATCTTCCCTTTTTTTAATGTATATCAAATTTTTTCAAAAATTTTTCAAAATTTTGTCTTCATTCAAAAAATTTAGAAATTTCGATTCCCTTTATTCTTTAAAAATTTTATATTTCTGGATGATAGTGTAATTCTTGAAATTTCCCTTTAAAGAATTTATTACTAAAGTATTTTTATCTTTAAAATTAATTTTTTTATAACAAAAAAAAAAAAAACATATCAAAGCCCCCTCTTCCCCCTTCGGTTTCGAGGGAAGAAAAGGGGAATAACCTTTTAAAAACCCTTTTAAAAATACCCCAACTCCCCCCCCAGTTCCCAAAGGGGGGGTTATAAGGGTTAAAATTTGACGTGAAAAACCCAAAGGGGTTTTTTTACAAACTTTAAAATTTAAATTTAAAACCTCATTTGGAACCCCTTTCGCGCCAAACGACGTCAAAGAGGAGGGGGGACAGCACATTCTTTGGGAATATTATGCCTTCCATTATAAACCCCAAAGGGGCCCCAAAAAATAGATCTCCCAAATGGGAAACTCAAAGTAACAAATGCTATATTTGGTCTTCCGGAAGATAGTTTTGGGGGGACAGTACCCTTACAAAACCCCAAAGCTACAATGAAAGAAAAATTTTTCCAAAAGAATGAAATTTAAAATGGATTAAAGGGGGTTACAATTAAAGAATATTTACAAAAGCGATTTAAAATAGGTTTTCAAGAATGAATAATTTTTAAAAAGCGATACTAGGGGAAAAAGTAACATTACATATATACAAAGAAATATAGGTTGGGTTAATGTAGGATGGGATGAAAAGGGGGCATAAAGGGGATACAAACATGAAAAAGACGGGGGCCAAAACCCCAAACTGCCCAACAAAAGCAAACCCCAAAAAATTTAACCCCGGTTTTCGTTTAAAAAATTTAACCCCAAAACCCTGTCAAAAGGCCCTGGGAGGTTTGGAAAAGGTAAAAATTTGGGCCCTTTGTTTTTTAAAACCCCAAACTTATTACGACTCATATTTAAAATAAGGTGAATAATATGCAGGGGGTCAAAGTGTAGGGGTGTATTTAAAAATTTTTCTGCTTTAAAAATGAAAAACTGTGTTTGTAAATTTAAGGAAAGCAAGTATTTAAATAAAAAAAATTAAAAAAAGAAAAAACAAGTTAAAAATAGCAATTTTTTTTATTAATTTCTATAATATTACGATTAAATAATCGTAGTAATAATGGATTTACATGACAAGATAACTCCGTAATGGGGATCCCTGTCAATTCAGGACCTGCTATTTCTTGAATCGAGAATGATATTTTTCTGAATTTTATTACACGTAGCCACACTAAAAAAACTAAACTACATGTAGCGCGTTTTACTATTTTGACCTCACATACAATCTATTTTAATTTGTAATTATAAAGTAATTTCATTTTCATACAAACGCTGTTAACGCCGTCTTTGTAATTGGGATTTTTAAAAAATCTATTAATAGAACCCTGACCTCGGCCATACATAACTCTGTCAAATTGTCTACCTGCTGTTCTCAATACAGTCTTTAGAAACAAGAAACAATAACACAAAATCAAAATCCGTACATACCTGATACGTATAACCATTAAATACGTACATGAGATCACACACATCATTAATTCAATCCAATTTCACATGTTTTCTCGCACGAATTACATATCCGGGAATCAATATCGAAAGTAGGATAGTCACGTGACGATCAGTAGTAATGAGGGGAAATACGGAACAAAATAGTAATTATTAAGTCATTTCATGCGTATGAAAACTTTATTCTATGTCCATTTTTCTTTGAGATAGCTGTTTGACAAATCCCTTCAGCAACTTTTCGTACTGAAGGCATACATATTTCAAAATATTTCCCTGCAGCATTCATTGATTGAAAAATTCTTTTTTCATTCGTCGCTGTATCAAAAGTACGTACTGGTCTCTTTCCAACTGACTTATAAGTCCCTGTCTTTCCTCTTTTTGTATTCTCTCTTTGAGAAATACACTGTAAATTGGAAATCGCGTTATTTAAGGGATTGGAGTCAATGTGATCAATAACACAGCCATCTTTAATCGGTCCCATATAACACTCAAAGACTGCCCTATGACAGAGATATCTCTTTCCTCCAGCAGTAAAACACAAATATCCATGATTATTAACAAAACCAATTGGTTTTTTCAGTCTACAGTGTCTAACAACACCATTACGAGATATTTCATAATTAACAAGTATTTGATGTGGTCTGAATTCTTGCTCCATTTATATATAATAATACTATTTGTCTAATTCATTATTTGCTTTAATTATAAATCTATTAATGTAGTCTTGAGGGTTTTTTATGATTTTGTCTTTGACAGAGTCATGATTAGGGTCAATGATAGCGTTTTTTATTCGTTTATCATAATAACGTTTTAATTCTCTTTACCGCTTACCCTCACAATTGATACATAATTGTGATTTTCCTCTCACACCCACCCCACAATTATGCATGGGGGACGGGCCCTGTCGAATTATTTCTGAACACTCTGTAAGTGATATCCACAGGAATTCACCTCTACACGATTTATTGCATGGATGGGGTTACTGATCCAATCATAAGCCATTTGCAGTGATTCATTATATAATAACAAACTTTTCTATTTAAATAACTTGTCTTATTTATATGAATGAGAATTCAAGAGATTATCGGCAATCAAGCCTTGGAAAAATATTAAATCAATCTGATAGAACTCTCGAAGATGTACCAAAAGAGAGAATAAATAATCGAAGTCTGATTAGAAAAATACGAGATTGTGTTCATGAGTTTACAACAGGGCGGGCGCATCACACACCTGGTCAACATTAAAATTGATGGGTGTTGTTGATGCTAGAATGAATGATGAAACAGCAGCTATGATACTATCACAACTTGGCAATAAAAGGTATTTCTCAGAGTGAAATTCATTATCAATTTAAAATCGGGCGAATGGTTATAAGAGACAAGTTTGAAACCAATTCTCAAAGATAGGACAACAGTTATTGTTAGCCGTGATTCCAGATCAGGGCTGTTAACTGAATTGATTGATAAACCATACTATGAAAAAGCGTATCCAGAAACAGCAATTCGTTATGGATGTATCCGTTAAATAAGAGAACCTGACATTGAAAACTAGCACCAATGAAACAGTCAACGTCAGTGGAAAAGCCTCTCAACTGTGTGGCACAACGAGTCTTAGAACACTTTACAAATGCACTCCGTGGGAATAAATTAACCGATCTAAGACATAAAAAAATAGATGAATGGGAGCTAACAGTGAAAGAGAACGGAGCAACTATTTCCGATATAGCTAGATTGAAAAAGTCGTTGAGATTTCCGATAAACCGGTTTTAACGATAACTGGCGAAGTATTATACGAATCGAAATACAATAAAAACGGAGCTCCAATCAAAATTATTGATCATAACAAGCACGCATGGACATCCGCGGTTACAATATTCCCGTGAGAGAGAAAAGTGAAGTATATCCCAGAAGAATTCACCAAGGATGGCATTCTCACTGAAGAAAGGATTATTCGAATTCGATGCTATTGCTAGTTTGTGTAAACGACCCTGTATCAGTATGGCTACTTCATAGTTTTGAAGATGAAGAATGGTCATTCAATCATTTGTGAAACCTAACGGTGAATTATATCGCAGTGAAAGTCTACCTAATAGGATGAAAAATCTAGCAATAAGTCTCAGTGAAAACGCTAGCGTTTTTGATGAAATATCCGAAGATTACGAACAGTTTACTTACAAAATGTTTTACAATTCCATCGGTTGCAGCTCATTTTGCAAGAAAGAAAAATAATTGGAAACCAACACGAAAAGAGTTTTTACAGGTGTTCAATCCGGCTGTTTGGAATATATCATGGCGGTCTATGGAACGTTAAATACAATCGTGAGAGTATGATATCAGTTGATATTGTTGCCTGTTATCCAGGGAAGTTTTCTAGGATATGGATTCGCTGGGGAGTATTTTAAACGGTTTGGACACCCACACATGAAATGAAATGACTCGCGTTGCTATTAATGGACCACTGCCTGATTTTGATTTGACCGGTTTGCTTGCGTAGTATCATTTGAATTCGCTGAAGGACTTCATCCGTGTTGTTATGTTTGGATTGGTAGACACATGGGCTGAAAGATGTGGTTACCAATAGTGTTATTGCGATCTATGAATGATTGTAAGTGTTAGTTTCGTTGATTGTCAGCGAAGCGATTATCTCATATCAAAACAAACTAATGTCTGGTTACCCAGAACCAGAATGTCTTGCTAGTATAATCGATAAGTCAAGAAAACATATTGATGCTGACGAGGAGTACATTATTGAATGGTCAAAAAGATATATAATCAACGAATAGTGAAGCAAAGGATCTCGGCCGAAGAATAATCGGTAAATTTACACAAGGTGGAAAAAAATTCAACTTTAAAAGACAATCCTCACGATTGATTATAGATGATGCCGAATACGACTTCGTTATTAAAGATGCAGCAGAGAAA
This sequence comes from Potamilus streckersoni, assembly GCA_016746295.1. NCBI lineage: Eukaryota > Metazoa > Mollusca > Bivalvia > Unionida > Unionidae > Potamilus > Potamilus streckersoni. The sequence continues at coordinate 2,953,796 of JAEAOA010000257.1, forward strand.
AATAGAAACGCAAATTGTAAAACAGCCTTCTTGTCCAATTAAACAAAGTTAGGTAGAATTGTTACTTACAGTGATGGAGAAAGCTCGCATATCTACATTTGAGAGCTTCTATGCTGGGTTATGCATCTATCAATTTATTTGCAATGATAAATAGATTTCCTAGTATAGCAGTCAGAGTTGCAATTGATTCAATGTATGTCGATAAAAAATATATCAAAGAAGACTAAATTTACTAATCGCGAAGAGACTTGGGGAACATGGCGAATTAAACGTGAAATACAATGCGATTAATCTGAATCAGCAGACCCTTGAGATTAAAGCAGTTACCTGAAGAACGATAATTCTATCAGTGAAAAATCCGAAGGATTTTCTATGTCTAAAGCACCACCGATATCAGATCCAATTTGTAGATTAAAAACAGTTTATTTAAACGGGTTGTGGTTGGTGGATCTGCAAAGACAACACGTGCGATAGATAGAATTATATCGAGAGAGCAACGTCCATGGATTGTACTCTCAACCAACCCATAGACTAGCGAGAGAGATCAAACAACGAAATGTGAAGGCTTGTGCACGTATCATAGGTTTTTTTCGATACAAGGGTGATGCTTGTACTCCTGACGAATTGGGTGAGAATTTTTTCCAGCGGTTATTATTTGGATGAAGCATGTACTGTTTCAGAAGATGTATTAAAAATGTTTCTTGGGATTGGTTCTATTGCATAAATGATACAAAAGTTATATTGTGCGCGATCATGGTCAACCACCCCATTTGTGGTAGAAGTCCACATAATTGGTTAAAAGGATTTGTTGATTATTACGAAGAAATTGATACTGACTATAGAGCACTCGATGAGCAGTTACGCGAGTTTAAAAAACTAATTAGATTACAACCCGATAGAATTCAATGTGAAGTAGCGCGTGAAATAATTTCTGAAACACCTTTGAATTGAATGATTTTTGGGAAACATGGAGACCAAATGATTTTGTAGTAGCAAGTAGAAAGATAGTCAGAGACGCACTTCAGAAAAAGTTGTTTGAGCTACACAAGAAAAAACTCCCAACGTTTCCAGTGCCGTTGTGTTATAGACCATTGGATACACGAAAGCAGAATATTGAATTTGAAATTCCAGGCCAGACGGAGAAACAGATTCTAGTGTTAAATGATATTGTGCTAGTTGATATCAATACTGTAGAAGATGCATTATGCGCTGATAAATCACCATGGACGCTTGGTTATGTAACAACAATACACTCGTCACAAGGATTGACCATCACGGATACAATTGTTTGGATAGTTGATAATCGCATTGAATGGTCAAATTTAGTCTATCTCGCAGTGTCCAGAGTACGACGAATAAATCAACTACGAAGGATTGTTTTCGATGATGATTTTAATGCAAACGATGATAACACTGATATTAGCATCATTAATAAAAAACTCTCTGGTTACAAACAGCAGGACAAAAAAAACAACGAGAATTTGATATTGATGCTGACGTAATAATCGCATTAAAAGAACAACAGAATAATCACTGCGCCAGTTGCAATTGTATAATGCACTGGCAGTATTCGGATAAAGACCCTCGACAATTCACCGTAGACAGAAAAAATAACAGTCTTGGTCATGTCAGAAACAATGTGATGTTGACCTGTCTTGAGTGTAATAGACGTAACGGAGCTAGTTAAGACCATGTGGCGGTAATTGAGTATCGTCCGGAATGACTTGTAGTTGTTCGCGTGTAAAACCACGCTGAGGTGCAGTTGAATCCAATCTGTAGATTGGAGGTCTACCAGTTGATCGCGTTATGGTTGAAATTTTATGCGTAGTAACACTCCATATAGGATCAGTAGCTCTTCTTTTACCGCCTTCAAGCTTTCCTGGTTCGTATAAATATCTCACAGTAACATCACCGAGAAGTGGCTGAGTGCTAACCCGCTGCGGTTGTTCGGGAATATATTCTTTTTTTATTGCAATATTTGGTTTCATATTAATAGTTCGAGTAATCTCGTTATTTAACGCTGCAACTACACTCGGTAACCTTTGGACCCATTCACGAGATCGTTTTTCTTGGATGAATTCTTTTGCATATTGATATCCAAATAACCGTTCTGCAAGAGTTCGATTAAATCGTTCTACAATTGCCTGATCACGATGTAACGCAGTATGTCCCCGTCGTATTGTAACACTATGAGTTTTCATTGTTGATAGAACAGCACCTTGAAACTCTTTGCCAGGATCAACTTGTAATAGATTTGGCCATCTTAGAGGACCTTGTCTATAAATCCTTTCAAATGCAGAAGCGACTTCAGAAGCTGACTTTGTTTTCAATGGTTCTGCTTGTTTAAATCGACTCGCAATATCAACTACAGTTAGCGCGTATTTGTAACCATGGTCATGTGGTAAAAACAATAAATCAGCCTGATGAACTTCATTGGGTACGGTAACATCAAAATGAGAATAATTAATTTGTTTAGGCGGTGGTAGATAAATTTGCCATATAGCCTGTTTGGATAACCAATCTTTTGCAGTGGATTTTTTCACTTTTGCAGCGTTAGCGAGTTTACTGATTGCTGCTTTACCCCTCCAGTATCCTTTCGGAGAATAATAAATAGATTCCATACTATAAAAAACACTAGTGTTTTTAATTACCAGCACCTAACACCAATTTGCCTTTCATAGCTGATTTGACCAACCATGAAGCCAATTTTTCTTTGAAGGATTTATCGGGAATAGCATTTAAGGCATGAATTAATTTTACATCCGCGATATGTCTTTGTTGCAAATTATTGCTTTTATATGCAACATCATGAGCATGACATGCCTTATCAATAGCATTTATCGGATACTCACCAGGCCGGGGCTGATTTTGATCATCAAGTCTGATATCTAATCTCGTTCCGGGACCACAGTAGCTATATCCTGGAAGGTGTTTTTCTCCGGGGTATTTTGCCCATGGGGTTCCGGGGAGTTTTCCAAGTTTTGCGGCAATATCACCTCCGAGTTGCTTTTTTTAAAAATCGAAATTTTTTGTACCACATGTTACACACTTACCAGTAAGCGCTAGTCTATTGTTTTTAGTTGTAATGGTTGTCTGATCGGTTGTATCAGTACGCTGTTTACACTTAACACAATATAGATCCATAATTTATATATAGAGTTATGAATATAATTGATTTTTCAGCGACTAAAAGAAGAGAACCGGTAAAACACCACGCAGCGCTTCCGAATTCTGTCCGTGCCATTATAATCGGACCATCTGGATCAGGCAAAACACAATTGCTGCTTAATTTGATAGTGCGATTTATGAAGTGGGATAAATTATATTTAGTTGCCCCATCCGTAGATGATCAACGGTGCTATGAAGTGCTAAAAGATTTTAATGAAAATGCATCAGAACTTAAAGGTGAAAGTGTAATCGACTTTATTACTGATATTAATGATGCACCATCAGTAGAAGATCTCGATGGAGACATAAACAATCTTGTAGTGTACGATGATGTAATGTTAGATAATCAAAAGAACCCTGCTAGAGTATTTTCCCGAGGTAGGCATAAAACACTGACGTGATATATGTCACTCAACGATATACTCAAATTCCAAAAGTGATTCGCGATAACTGTAATATTCTTGCTGTATTCAATGGCGTTGATACACATACGCTACGAAATATTTGGCAGACATGGTGTTCCGATATGGACTTCAATGGATTTAAAAATTACTTTAGTCATGCTCAGTCTGTCCCATATGGATTTATAACAATAAATTTACACGACCCTCGGTCACGATATCGTATTGGACTTGATCAAATATTTGGTTAAATAAATTGTATTAATCAGCAGCAGGGAGGGTGAGATGACAACATATTTGCGACCGTAGATGGCAGCAATTTGAGGGTGGTTATGACAATGTATTTGCGACAAAATTGCTAAGGCTCCATTTGTAAAATGGGGTCTTTAATTTTTTTTTGGTTAAAATATGAGATTTCGTAGGAAGGTTCCATTTGGCATTCTGAGGCTTTAATCGATTTTGTCGCAAAAATTTGAAGGGTTCACCCTCTCTGACGTAGATGGCAGCAATTTGAGGGTGGTTATGACAATGTATTTGCGACAAAATCGCTAAGGCTCCATTTGTAAAATGGGGTCTTTAATTTTTGTTTGGTTAAAATATGAGATTTCGTAGGAAGGCTCCATTTTTACATTCTGAGGCTTTAATCGATTTTGTCGCAAAAATTTGTAGGGTTCACCCTCCCTGCTGCTCTTTTATAAAAAGCTAAGACGCATTTTCAAATAATCATTTCGAAATAACTCTTGTCAATAAGTTCAAATTCCCTTTTAGCTAGCCAATCAGAAGTTAATTGGTGATTAGGATTTCTTCTGCAACCTTCAATCTGAAAAGACCACAATAACATGCTTACTCCTGACCTGAAACTTTAATGTGTTTTACTCGAACGAAATGACCTCCTCCTAGAGTACACATCAACACCTATAAGGTATTAGCTGTTTAGCATGTTAGTAAATGACCCTTTCAATCTATAATCATGAAAATTAACACACATAATATAGATGTACCTAACAATATGTTAACGCGGGTCACTATTTTTGTGTCGTTGTTGTGCATTTGCAAAGACATTGCTTAATTTTTAATCTAGGTAAAGACAGTATTTTTATCCATCCGATATTCCAATTGTCGTACCGTTCTGATTATTTAATGTCATTATTATATTCCAGATGGTTGTATCCGATATACATCCTGACTAATAAATCATCAAAATTAATCTTCACAATACTAACATGTAAGAACATGTATACCACATTTTCACAACGAGTTTGTTTTTGAATGAAAAATCGCCCTTACGTCTATCGTTAACATTCAACCCACATACCCCGCCCACATCACATTTCCTCTCTATTACATATTTTACATTGTCATGTTGAAATTGGAAATCTTGTTGCATAATGTTGCGAAATGAGATGACATTTTGCATAGTCATGCGGACTATAAAAACATTCTGCAGTCTTGTTGGCTCTATAAAGACTCTTTACATAATCATGTGAATATGAGGACTTTTTTTACAATTAAATATTCAAGATCTAATTGGATCTTTACAGTTGTTTGGTTACGTCAGATGGAGTTATGGCCCTTTTCGACTAATACTCTCCGTTGGAAAAGAGTTCACTGAAACCACAACATTATAACTGCTAAACATGCTTGACATATAGTCACCAATTTCTCTGATGCAACGCAAAATGCCATGATGAGAGAACTTATCAGTTCTGCTTGAGTGTAATTTAGAATGCAAACGAAACGTTTTGCTGCCCAGCTAAATGAACGTATCTCTTTTAACATAAAAATATATCCAAACCCTACTCAATCACTTCATCTTTCATCGGAGTAATAAAAAGTGTGTGTGTGGGGGGGAGGGTGTTCCTTCAGACATGTTTGTATTTAAAAATAATTGGCTTTTAGAATCTTTTTATAGGTCTAAAAAAATACAAAGAAAAACATTCATGAAACTGATTACAATATGTTTCTCATAACCAAAAAATTTACCGAATGGTGTTTGCGGGCTATTGCAGTTTCGTTATCATTGGTATTACGAAAACTAAACATTAAACACGTTACAGAATGAGTGCCAGGTAACAAAGTAATTAACCGTATAGTGTCAACAGGTTTTTGCGACTTTGTATCATTGAACTGTGTAAAGCGTACCGATACCGTTACGACGAATCGGCTTCTTGTGGGTTACTTGGTGTACATTCAGTTTCAAGGGTTTCATCCAGTCCAAATTCATTTGGAAGATGTAGTTAATTAATATTTGTTATTGTTTTTTTCTTACGTCACAAATTATTAAATTAATGGAAATTCAACATTGATCTTTATAATTGATAGAATGCAGTAAAAACAATGTTTAAATATGCGCCATTGGCGGATTACAATTTGATATACACGCTGTTTTATACCAACACTTTAAAAGCCTTGCTATTTTTCATGTAATGTATTTTGTTCTACAATTCTGTTCCATTGTTGGGTTCCACGCTTGTAGTGATGGAGCCTATGGTTGAAATAGCAGATCCGCTGTGGAAGGTGTTGTCAGTTTGTTACTGGAGTGGAGGTTGTTGTCCAGGTGGTGATAAAGTTGATGGATCCACCTGCTCCGCTGATTGTTCGGAAGTCGGACTGGAAGTTGTTCTTATGGAGGTATTGGTAGGATAAATGGTTGTCACAGTCGAAAGTTGTTTTTATATTGTTACATGTAAGCTCGTACAACAGTAACAATATAAAAGATTGAAGCCAACATGCTGTGTAAAAGTTAACAAATATAATTTATTTCCCTAGAAAACAATGCAAAATATGAAAAAAATTTACGGTTTACGAATATAATCCAAATATTAATCCTAGAATGAATATTTTAAGTCCGATCACTAAAAGTTATAAATGAATCAAAGTTAGAATCCAGATGAAGTTTTCTCTAACCTGTCTTGTGTTGTTGTTTCAGCTTTTCCTTGTTGAATTTTATGAATCAAGAATAATATTTCGGCTTTAGAATTCCAAATAATTTTCAATAAATATCATTGTCCAAGAATATTGACAAAAGCACTTAAATTTCCAGGAAAAAAATAATTATTTTAAATAACAATTTCAACTCAACTGGTGAGAATACAAAATACTTTTGAGCTCTAAAAGGTATGAAATATGACTGACTCAAAACTCTGAAAGCGTTAGTTTTTAGCGCAACTTTAAATCACGTAACGGGGTCACGTTGTCACTTAACTTGAACAACACAGTAAAAATGGCGCTCTGAATGAAATTCAATAATAAAAATATGTAGAAAGGTTGTTTACAACCCAGCTGACGCAAACTAAGAATGACCTTGATTACGACCAATGATGTTCACTATGTACATACGAATTCTGAACCAAGGTCAGAAACTAAGTCAACTAAAATTACAATATAGCAACATGCTTATTTACTAGAACAAATGTCAAATCCAGTGAATACATATATCATTAAAACTTGCAAAATAAAAATAAAATAAAAAATTTAAATCTAGCAGGCAAGTAATTAAATTGCTGTAACAATATCGTTGTGGTGGTTGCGGTAAATGAGGTCTGTATTCTGAACGTTAGTACATACTTTTTATTTTTCACCATTTTTTTAACTTATGCAAAAAGAGCGTTCGATAATTTAAAGTTCAAGGTCTTGGAGACATAAAAACAAATCATCACTACTGTTCTGCTCCTTTTAAAACCCCGCTTTAAATCTATTCTTTTTTTACTAAAAAAAATCATTAAATGAGTTCTGATCTTTTCTGGTGATAGTTTCTTTTTAACTTGCTCAAGTTCTCTTGTTGTGAAACTACAAAGTAGAGAAGATTGTATATTTATAATCTCTGATTTTTGTTTTGTGTCAAGTAAATTTTAACTACCAATCATAGTACTTTTTCAATAAAAATATCTTTTAAATTTACAGCTCGTATGAATGAACATTGATCTCCTGTTTTAATAGTTTTCAACTTTCATTTTCAATAGTATTTGATCATATTGTCATTTCCTACTTATGATACAAGCTAAATTTCATTATATTTGCGCAATTTGTACTCCTTTCCTAGTGACTATTGCAAAGTACAAGTTAATAATATATGTGCTATTTTCAAAGCATATGAAAAGACGTAATTCTTTCAATTTATAGTACACAGTTTCTTATCAATATTATATTAATTCAACGGGACGTTTTTTTCTTCAGGCTACAAAGCATTAAAGAAATTATTATACTCTTTCCAATTGACTAGCGCATATTTATTGCTTTTGTACGACTTAAAATGTTTTTCTTACCCTTGTTTGTTGCCTATAGATAAATGTTTTATAAACAAACATGTTCCGTATTCTCTCTGTAAGTTTTCTAAGTCTGATTTTAAATATTTCGTCTGTAAAATTAAAACGATATAACTTTGCAAATATAGTTCTCATTTTCTATCCAAACAGTCTGTCCTATTTCATTAAGCTGTAGTTTAATTTACTTTTTAATACTTGCATATTCTTGCTTTAACATTTTTTTAGATCTCTCTATCGCAGATGCTGTTTCATCAGAATATAAAGAAATATTCTAGATATTGTTATTGCTTCAATGAATATTTAACCATTTTAATTATAAAATCCTTTTTTCATGAAACTGTCGTTTCAGTTTTTCGCTCTATATAAATTTTTACAAATGCTTTTTTATTTCCTCTGTTTTAATGTTTATAGCATGTTTATTTTAATACAACTATCCATCGTATAACAAATGCATTTATCTCCTTTTTATCGTCTTCATGTGAAATTATGTCAGCCATATTTGCCTGCCACATGTCTGGTCTGGCCGGGTGCGTCTTAATCCTGGCTTGGCAGTCTTCGGGGACATAATTTGTTGCCTTCTTAGTCAAGATTGCCAGGATGCCACTTTCATTTCATCAATAACGCATGTAGCAGTACCCAATTTTGGAAACCAAATTTTTTAGTTCAAGAGACTGAAAAAAAATCCAATCTAAAGCGAATTTAACTACCTCATTAAATGTATGGTAAACGAAACACTTTTCACTTGTAATTTGATCTATCTTACGCATCCTGGTACATGTTACAACGAACTGTTGAAAGACTGCACGTTTTCTCGTCTATAAGAATTATTAAATATAGTCGGCACATAATGATATAAAAGCAAACTACACATCGTATTTTTTATTTTATAGTTTTTGAAAGCTAAGTATTAGAGTTCTGTTTTAATTTAATTTATGTCTTTAGTATGTATTATTTTGCTCTTTCTGATATGTTGCGAATAATTGTAAGCCACCAGCCTATATAAGGATTTTTTGCTTGGCCTTTTACTTGTTATCTTGCCATGCGATCTCGATTGTAAGTCTCTACCTAAATACCGAGGTTTGCTTTAGCCCTTGGCTTGCAATCTTGCCATGCGATCTCGATTGTAAGTCTCCAGCCTAAATACCAAGGTTTGCTTTAGCTCTTGGCTTACAATCTTGCCGTGTGATCTCGATTGTAAGCCTCCAGCCTAATACGGAGTTTACGCGCAACCTTTCGTTGCGGGCTAAGTTGCAAGCCTCCATCCTAAATTCTATAATTATTTCGGTGCTGGTGTTCTGCTTTGTACTTTGTATAGTGTACTTTGCAATGTTTGAGCTAAAGATGCGTGTTAGAGCATCAAAATATGTCCCCGGCTTTCAGACACTAGCTCTGGGTTGTAATTTGGGGTTGTGATATAGATATTCGAAGATAAATTTGTCAGTTTTGGTATACTATGGTGATGGTTAATTGTGGTGGACTTGGAGGTTTGGCCTATAATGTTTGGATGATAGCGTGTAGCATATGTCCCCTACCAGGAAAATAAATAACCAGTAAATAAATTAAGAAAACACAAAAGTAAAACAAACAAATAAATAAATATAGAAATTAATGATATGATAGATATAGTAAACTATATGTTTATCTTTTTCGCGTTGATGATTAGGTTCGGAGTGATGACAAAAAGAAAACGATATATAGTTAAAAAACTCAGCACATGATACAGGGTCGCCATAACTAGTTTCCCATCAATCCCAGCCAAATAAAGCATGGACATCGATGAAAAATTATAAAAAGAGTTTTCGACATATGCGTTCTAATATAATTATCTATTTATTCTGTGATTGAAATTATGCTTTCATTTCTTACCCTCTAGAAAGATCAGATAACAACTCGTGATGGGGCATTTCTTTGGGATAGCCTTTCAGTTCTCGTGTTAGGATAATTTGGGCTAACCTTTCAGTGCTCGTATTAGGATATTTTGGGCTAACCTTTCAGTGCTCGTATTAGGATATTTTGGGCTAACCTTTCAGTGCTTGTATTAGGATATTTTGGGCTAACCTTTCATTGCTCGTGTTAGAATAATTTTGCTAACTTTACAGCGGAGCTTTTATCGACTTATGAAACTCTGGATGAATAAATGTTTGAAGTAATCTAATGTACTTTCATAAGCAAAGTGACTTCCATTAATCTGCAAATGCTATCATAAAAAGGTACACCAAGTTCGTCTTGTGTATATAATAGAACAAGTTAAATTATTGTTGAGGAAGACAGCTTGTTGTGCCTTATTATGGAATATGTATATTTTAAAATAATACTTTTATATCTCTCCTATAATAATATAGAAATAACTCTAATCTAACTTCTTTAGTATTAAAAAAATCTTTAATTAGATTTGTTTACTATGGAAATGTACCACAATAGGACCTTTCTAGAATACTGTTATTTGCAATTTAATTGGCTGATAGAAATGTCATGGAAACATTATTGCTTAGACATATTGTCAGGTCTCGCTATTTCTCGACAAAGTACTGAACAAAAATCTTTTTTCAAATTATAGTTCCAGTGCCGAGCATGAGGATGGGGGCGAACTCATTGGTTGGAAACAACCGATATTACTTCCATGTAATACAATGAAACACGTTAAATAAAAAAGACTGCATTTCTTTATTGCCAAATATTGACAATAGGGTTGAGATAACAAGTCGTCTGAAATATTGCAGAATGAATTGAATTGATGAATCCCCATAATACTTATTTATATTCAATCAAATGTAAGTTCTGGATCAATTGACAATCTCGTCAGTGGTAACGTGTGAACAAATACGAAACTTTACCCGACATGCTTAGCTTGTGGGGTATTGAGGATGTGTGCCGTCATATTGGTTGTGATCCTAGAATTTTGCACTATAGTTAAAACGGATATAATCATTTTATCATAATTTTATTATTTTTTCCAATTTGCATGAAATTTTAAATATTGAGAGCAAATGTCTCTTACAACCCCCTCTCCAACATTTTCTGAAGAAATAAATTGGTTCTGAAGACCAAACCACTACATTGGAGTAGGCTTGGTTATCTCGATTCTGGCGATTCGTCAATTTTCATCTTAAGTCGAACATGCTAACTTTCAAAACTCATTATAATAAATGTCAAACAAAAAATAAACGTTAATAATTATCTAGAAAAAGCATTTAAAATTAATTAATGCACAAACCTATTACGTATGTTCTATCAAATCGACTAAATAAAATATATGGATATATAAGTTCTCTTAATCAGTCTTATCACATATATAGAATAATCACCACTTAAGGCAAATATTTATGACAAAGAAGTAACTTAAATTTTGTGAAGCATTTTTTTCACAAGTAAAATGATTAATTCTCGACGCTGCAAAGATATCGGTTACACAGATCCTGCCACATTGCCTTTCTACGGGTTATATTCTTGCTTCTTAAAAAATAAAATCTTCGATTTTCTCTATTATGCACTTACATATCTCCACTGTATAATCTTCGATTCTTTAGAATGTTAGGATGGAGGTTAGAGAAAGAAGAAAGAAGTAATACGTCTACTTTGAAGCCGCCAGTATGGGCATAATCCATACAAATTTTAGGCATAAATGATAACTAATCAACGAGAGAAAGGAGAATTATGAAAGTATCGTTTATAATTTTAAAATAAGTAAGAAGAGGCTTGAACTACACAAATTTTTTGTAGAACATTTGGACAAGCAAATATAAAGTAAAATATGCGCTGTGATGTGCAACAGCCAAAGGAGAGAGTTGGGCAAGTCGAATCAGTTAGAAAGGCAGCAGAGATGGCTTTTCAGTCTAACGGCAGAGCTGTGTGTGTTCAAAGATCAATGACTACAACAGCAGTAATACAAACAGCAATAAAACCAAAAAGAACAACTACAACACTTAATTCTCAGACATGCAAGACCGCGGGTTTCAACAAAATGGAAACTTTTCCGATAACAAGGTCCAATAAAAACGATAGTTTCAACATAGATATGGAAATAGCGGAATCTTGTAAAACCTAGCAGCGACGGGCAGAAAATAAAATTATACCTAGCAGAAAAGTGTGTCCATATCAAACTAACCCTCTTAAGCTTTTGTTTTGTTATAAATCTCTGGTGCGAAAGACATATTGCAAAACAGCCACCCAGCATTTATTGTCATTTATAATTAACTGTTAAACAGATTTTTCTCTTAGCATTTTTATGGGCTCATTAGAATAAAAATTAGGTGTGCTACTTTAATTAGACTATATTTTCTCTTTTGTACCGTACAAATGCTTCTATTTTCAGCCCATATCTCGATATAATTCATTTGTGGAAAGACGTCTCTTGTTTAAACCGGCCCTGACATTTGATAATTACAAAACAATGACTGTTACAAATGCAATGCTTGCAGTTAGAAGGTACACAGATATCCAAGGGACACCATCACTCCCTCCTTTTGGTTGTGTTTCAGTTATGTTAGACGTTGTTCCAGTTGCAGTTTCGGATGTGGTCACTGTGTTGGTTAGTACTATCTCAGTGGAAGGTTGACTCGATGACACAGTACTTACTGATGCTGTTGTTGGTACCGCGGATGTGGAAGAAGTGAGTGCTATTGTTGGTTCGGTTGTAGTTATTGTAAGTCCTGCAGTTGAAGTGGAAGGCACGGTTGACGAAACAATACTTACACTAGCTGCTGTCGTTGTAGGTACCGAGGATGTTGAAGGAATGAGCCCTGTGGTCGTTGTGGTTGACGCATCTGTGGTTATAGAGAATGGTATGTATGTGGTTGTTGTCAATGTTGCATCCGTGGTCGTAGAGGATGGTGCGTCTGTGGTCGTTGTCAGTGATGCGCCTGTTGTCGTAGTGGATGGTGCGTCTGTTTTCATAGTGGATATTGTGTCTGTGGTCGTAGTGGCTGATGTGTCTGTGGTCTTGGTGGATAGTGCGTCCGTGGTTGCTGTGGTTGTTAAGTCTGTGGTCGTTGTGGTTGGTTGTGAAGTTGAAGTGGAAGACGTGGACGACGGTTTTAAAGAAGTAATACTTAGAAATAGTGCTGAAAAAAAGAAATTGTCGTGGTACTTTAGAGTTGTTTTAATTTAATTTTCAGAATTAATTTTTTTAATATATATTTTAGACATTACACGTTTACAAAAGTAATTCTCAATTTGAGAAAACAATTGATGTAATAAAGGAAATTTTCACTTAAAACTTTAATTATTTCGAATGCTACAGGGCAGGTTTGCTGGTGCGATATAAATGAATCGCCTCTTTTAAATTTATAACAGGAATCAGTGGGTTTAAAAAATTGTTTTATTCTTGATGTCTCCATCTGCGATCCATCTATTATTTATTCCCCCGTTTGCTGAGAAGACATGTCAAGTGGGTAAACGCATTCTTAATTAATCCAACATAGATAAAAATTCTTTCGCTATACTATAAAACATAATCAAAATTACAATTAAAATATCGCCTTCGATATAATAAAATCACGTTGGTGAAAACGATGCTAGTTACAGTACAAATCCATGCCGTTCAGGGAGATATCACTTGTTTTACTTACTTATGTCTCTTTGTTTTGGGTAAAACACAACAGACATATCTTTGGGAAATAATATTCAAATGTGCAGAGTTTTATTTGATTTCGAAGTTTTTTTAATTGATGTTTCTTTATGTTTAATGTTCACAATTTTGAGTTATTTTGGTTAATGGTGTCTTTTCTAAAATTTTGGTAGGACATAAGATATGGTCTAAAATATTTTGTCGCATGTTTCATACCTGTAGCTAAAAATGTGTGTAATGAGTCATATTTTGTAAAAGTACTTAATCTTCAAGTTGAATAAATTGTGCATTACATTTTTATCATAATAAAGCCAGAAAATTCTTTGAGAAAGGTCAATTTGATATTTCCCTTATTTCATCTCTGAATTATAAAAAGACCAACGTTAAGGTTGAGTAGAATTGACCAAGTCATCGTAACGGTATCTTGGCAGATAGTACATTAGAACTACCGACCGTATCTGTTTGTAAAGGACCGCATGTCAAAAAATTGATCTTCAAAGAAAAGTTGATCTTGGCTGTCAAAATCTGATGAAAGATGTAAATATCCTGGGGGAAATTTAGGAGCCACTGCTTTCGATTGGTCAGTTAAAATTAAGGCGTACACTTTGGAAGTTTTGGGAGTTTAAATTTACCAAACTTAGTCAAAATTAGTCAGTCAGAAATTTGCCTTGAGAGAAGACAGATTGACTCACTGGGGAACCTTAAAGAATAGTCTTTACTCTCGTTAACAAGTAAAGAGGTCAGTAAGCTGTTTTGTAAGGATAAGACAGGTTATAGTGCTAGGACGCACAATTGTGTTGAAAAGAAACAACATTATGTTTCACAATTTGAATTTCCATGTTATTTTCTATTGTATATGCATGTTTTATGCAAATGTGATTGATATGTTTGATCCATGCTTTGTATTGTTTAATCAATTTCATAGAAAGCAGTTGATATTTTAGAGCTGTTATGCAATTTATTTCTTTAATTTCACAGTTATTAGCTCATTAATAGAATTGATTGATTGCAAATAATCCAAATATTAAAATGTGTAGTATTTCATAGGGATTTATGAATTAATCCAAATATTAAAAGGTGTAGACTATCTTATGAGTATATGAATTAATTTCCTTTTTCTGTAGGATAATACTTCTAATCGTGAGTTAATGATAATTGCATATTTATATATGATTTGGTAATGCTTAAATGATCTTGCAGGTTATTGGTTACTGTGAGATAGAATTTAATGAATCATATGCAATATTAAAAGAGCATTTATCTTATTGAGTGGAACTGACTAGCTATGTGTAAGAAGTCGTGTAGTAATATACAGATATATACGGCAATATTGTCGTAAAGACCGCACGTATTAATTTCTAGTCAACCGCCGCGTGCAGCGAGGGCGAGGAACTATTAAATTAAGGTCAGATATTGTACATTGCAGTGGTCATTTGTAATTATAGATAACAATTATATCTTATCTCAAATACAGTACATTTGTAAGATCATCTTATGTCAGAATGTATGCAGTGTGGATAGCTATATTCGTTTCTCAATAACGAAAGAATGAGAATTTTATAATTACGGATAGGTAGTGAAACACATATAGCTTTAGTCGTAATCTTGTCATTTAAGGGAACGGCTTTCTATATCCCTCCCCGAGAACCCGATGAGGACAGTCCAAGAGAGAATTCCGCTAATAGACAGTTCAGAATAGAAAAGGTCATAGGAAAAACCAAGCACACACGCTAGACGTGAAATACACGAAATCAATAGAGAAACTACGCCAGGGATGCAAATCAAGTGTGGACATTGTACTCTTTTAACCACTCGTTACTATGATGAACGAATCCTTAAATTAAACACTGCTTTTAAATTCCATTAATGTCAATCTATTTGAATGAAATTGTAGTTTTAGTTCATGTATTAATTAATTAAATTTTATTTATTTTTGTTTTTTTAAGAGGGGTCGTATTTGTCTATTTCTTCTCAATAGTCTCGCTCAGTTCTCTGTCAATGTTCTATCTACCAGCCTACACTGGGAAATAACATCCTCCAGATAACGATCGCCAAATCAAGTAAAGAGGGTCGCTCACCATACGACACCCCTTTATAAAGTGTTCTCGACAGTTTCCTTTTTGTCTTTTTCTCAGTCTATAATCACTAGGATAAATCCATCCCATCGATAAACTGCTAAAATAGGTAAAGGTAAAAAATCTAATTTGATCAAGTCGTAGTCTCTGTATATTCCAAATTAACAATGTAATTATTCGTGCTCCATCTAACTAAGCTAATTATGTTTAATTAATAAGTGTCTAATGCATTAGAATATCACAATATGTCGAAAGTACCCATATCGATCTTTCAAAAATTCTGAAAGCAAACACCTCCGAAACACCCCCGTGGCTACTTCAGCAACCAAGGGTATTTTTCACGTTACACGATGGAAAAAAGCTGAGACAAACCCTTCCATTTTCCACAACTCTGACCATGAACTTCTCTCACAATTTGAAAATTATATCAAAATATATACCGATGGATCAAAAGATGAGGAAAAGGCTGCTGCAGCCTTCGTAAATGGAAAACACACAACCAAAGTTCGCTTGGCAGATGGTACGTCAATTTTTTCAGCCGAAATTAGAGCAATAGACCTTGCTTTGCAATACATTGCAAGCAAACGTATTTCAAATAGCATAATCTTCTCCGACTCACTATCAGTACTTCAGTCACTACATAATAGAAAACTGGAGAACTCCCTATTGGCTAATGTTCTTATTAAGCATACTGAGTTGAGTACCTCACATAATATAGTATACTGTTGGTTACCCAGCCATGTTGGAATTAAAGGTAACGATAAAGCAGACAGCGCTTCTAAAATGGCCCTATCATTAGAACCATCTGATTTTAAAACACCCTATACTGATTTTAAACGTTGTATCAAAGACTACGTCTGAAATGGCAGGCATCATGGAATGATGCCGTGAATAATAAACTTCATACCATCAAGCCAATTCTAGGATAATGGACTCCTTCCTACAGAGCCGACGATAGGGAGGAGGTAGTCATTGCTAGAATTTGAATCGGCCATACTTATTTAACCCACTCCTACATACTAAAAGGAGAAGACCCACCAGAATGCATATCTTGCAATGAACCATTCACAGTTAAGCACTTTATGCTGGAGTGTTTCGACCTCCAATCTACACGTAATCAATATTACAATGTGCAAGACATGAAGGAGCTCTTTGATACAGTTAGTATTTCTTATGTTATAGACTTCCTTAAAGAAGTAAATATATATCATAAGTTATAACTTTTATGTTATCTTCTTAAACATTTTTATGTGCTATATACGGTTGCTAGATTTTAATTACTTTTCATATGTTTTCGTTGTCATACAATATTTGCAATCCCCGTTGATCGGGAAACTTTATTTATTATCACTGTTACCATTTGTATCGTTTTACCTTTAGCTATTTAGTTTCGTATCACTAGCCGATACAGACCCTTTTTACCATTTGTACATAATAAAGGATATAACCTTTTCAGGGCGCTAAATGGCCTCTTTGTGCTGGTGCGCCGTAAAAATTCAACCAACCAACCAACCATCTAATGCATTTTACCGTTCAGAAGGTCAGTGCGGTTAGAGCGTCCGCTTCGGTTGTGGAAGGTCGCAGATTCGAACCCCGGCCGAATCATACGAAAGACCTATGAAAAAATGATTCTAGCAGCTGCCTCGCTTGGCACTTAGCGTTAAGAAGTTAGTGTTAGGAAGGTCGACCTGGTGTCAGGATAATGTCTGCGGCAAGATGTCCCAGTGCTAGGCATCACTATAAACTGCCACACTGCAGACATCGTTGCGATATGACTTAAAAATTGTTAAAACTACGTTAAAAATCGAAGTCACACATACAGACACACACACACTCTCTCTGTATCTGTCTCTGACTCTTTCTCTCTCTAACTTAAATTTTCTGTATTTGGTGCATTACAATAAAACGAGTGTCAATGTCTGATTTGAGGACCTAAAGGACATGTGATCGCAAAGAACCAGAAAGAATTTATTGATGAGGAGTGTTATAGAAGACAGTTTTCGTGAAACAATCCACTAAAGCTAAAGTTTCGCTCTTTTTATATCAGAAATAGTTTTTAAAATATTTTTAATAAATGAAATTAAAGCAATAAATTTACTTGTCTTCAGTTTCGCAGTTGAAGGAAATTATTTTCTGGAACTTAATCCATGAATCATGCAGTCTTTGTTAAGAAAAAGGCAACAATGCAATTTTAAAAAAACCACCTTAAGTCCGATCATTATGTTTTAATACTGTACTATTAAGAACATACTTATTGTAGCATTTTATGGAATAATTTTTGAATAGTACATTTTGTTAAGATATTTAATAAAATGAAGACAAATAAAATTGAGCGAACATTCTCGTCAAAATCTATATGCGTTAAACAAGCAGACATTATGTGTATTGGAGCGTGCATTCGTGTTTTTATTGCATCGCTGACAATCTAATTTGGGGCCCCGATTGGCCGAGAGGTATACAGCGCTGTCCGTTACGGATCACTGCCATCTCACCTCTGTCTGCGTGGGTTCGAGTCTAGGATTCGGCGAATGTGGATCTGTGAGAAAGCTTGTCAATAGCTTCTCGTGGGTCGGTGGTTCTTTCTGTTGATTTCCCGGTTTCTTCCTCCACCATTAATACTGGCCGCCATGTATAGCCTATCATGTGCTGAAAAATGGCGTTAAGCCCAACAACAACAATCTAATTTGTTTCACTCGTTGCACTAGCATCTGTTTTCAACGAACTTTGTACCTATATGCCGGTATGTCCTATTACCGCATTACTACCTATAAATCATAGACCTCCACTGGAACATTCAGTTTACTGACTTTTTCAATTTTGCCATGCTGCATCAGTAATGAGAGTGTGATGGATTGGTCATAGCGATTGATTTTATTTCTGTGTTTTTTATTAAGTGTTGGATATTTTGAGGTGACTCTGCGATATGAGGTTTAAGAAATATCAGGCATTCGAGAAATACAGCGACTGTTTGTCGTATTGTATCAACGTTAAAAAGGTCGGGCTATGTTATATAAAGGCAGCACATTTAATAAAGTATTTCAAAATTAAATTCATAAATTGGATTAATTAAATTTATAAATTAGATTAAGATCTGTGCATGCTCATATTGAAAATAAACGATTTGCTGACGTTGTGCTTAACACAATTTTTTTGAATCAAAAGTATCTGTTAAGAAAGGATTCTAATATTATTTTACTACAAATCATCGCACCAGACACATTAATGGCGGAACATTTCCTTTCCCCGGTATACTGGTTTAGAATGGGTTCTCTAATGTATTGGCAAAACGCATAGCAATGCCATGTTTGGGTTGTTTCACTACAAAATGTTTTAAATAAGAACAAAAGCAAACGTATGAACGATAAATAGCCTTTTGCCATGAATAATTCTTTCATTTATTGTCAATTTTCACGGCTGTGCGAACTTCCTGACATTATGTTTACCTGCGAGGTATTTTCAGATGATGACAAAGCTGAACTGAAATCAAATTACGCGCCAACAGTCCAAAGAGAGGTTCAGAGCAGTCTGGGCCGACCCAGATTGTGTATAAATACAAACTTTGCAGATGTCAGTTAATGAAAATACGGTTAGAAACTGCGACCCTCTGCGGACTGTTCTAGTCGGAGGTTACATTTTTATTTAACCCCGTAAGTAAGTGTTGACATCATCAAAATTATAACGTCACGTGGTGCATGATGTCAGTAATGACGCTAGCCGAACGAACATTCCTCCTGGCTGATATAAGTTTTGGTTAGTTAAACTGGAAGATATGACCTTGACATACTTTATTTTCTTCATGAAATATATATCGCTCTCTTTTCATGGAGCCTGCAGCGCCGTATGCGTACCCAAAATATTGCGCGCCTCATCTTGTTTCTTCTGGTTTTTCTGCTTTTCTGCTTCTTGTTTCAGGCCATTGTGATGGATGCCGAAGAGCACCGAGCGACTCTAACTAAAAATAACTTATGCTACTTCAAAAAGTAAAAGAGGTAATCGTCATGATTAAAAGTTCATCGGTAATGTATTTGGCTGATGAACGTCTGCTTAATGTGCGAAAGAATATATTCCTATACAACGATAGTTGTTGAAAACAAAACATGACGAAATATCAACAATCAACATTTGATTTTGAATGTTGTTCCTGTTCATTTACAATGAAAGAATTTTGAAGAAATCAATCTGTTTCAACAGCCTGAAACTATTGCTTACGTTGCTGTTATTGACGAAACGTTGCTTAATAAACCACGGGTTTGAGGGCAGTTCAAAATGGTCATTATTGCATCTGACTTGATTTTTGTTTTTCAGCAAGTGATGGAAAAGGCAGACAACATAATGAATGAGACTTCCTCTAATACATTTTGGACATTTGATCTGTCTTGAAGCCGGTGGTTGCTGTCAAGTCATAATAACTTAATCGACGTCCCTACTATCAACTTAGTGCCTATGGTTAATTTAAAAACACTTATTTCTTAATATTTGCCATTAAAATATTTCAAGCATAACATTAAAAATTACAAGTACAGGGTTTTTTTTATAGATGGCTGAAACGACAGTCAGTATTATTTTTAACACCCGTCAATTCATAAGTATCTGCTCTTCAAACGTCTAGTCGGATATTTGTCAGTCCCAAACGTATCAATTTGGGAAGTGCACTAAGATTATGTCCACTCCAAATGTATCATTACTATTATCACCAATACTCTTTCAGAAAGTAATTTTTTTATCAGTCATAAAAAGAACGAATATCTTCCAATTTTATTACTTACCTTACCATTAGGGATGACGTGTGACGTAAAACAGGTACGTGATTGATGACTTTTCAAAAATAGCTGCTATTTACTTAATATATCTTTTTCCTGCATGCGATGAAAAAGAAAGAGCACATCTTGGTTGTAAAACAGAACACACAAATGGAAGTCTTGGATTGTGTAGCGGAAGTGCCCAAAACGTTTTATTTGTTTGATTTTATTAAAGAGTATGCGATGCAAACTCTTCTATGCCACAACGGCCGCTTTGTATCAATTCTTTAAATTAAGAACTTAAGATTTTACGACTTTATTAAAATCAACAAAAATGCATCATGAATTTTCCTTCCAAAAACACAGAAACTATAATTGTATACTCCAGTGTTTATGACTGACCCAGCTGCGTGGAGTGTAGATAGAGAACAATGCCTCATAATGTTCTGAGAGACAAGGGTTTATTCTCTCCATATTAGTTATATTAACAATGCTGACATCTGACTGGTCTATGACTTGTTCAAGACCTGAATCATCTGTCAGAGTTTTGAGTTTAAATGCGAGTGAGAATGTTTTGTAATCTTTAACTTTGTAGTGCATTGTGCGAAGGCAGTAGAGTTAGAAAGAGTAAAATACCCCTAACTATAAAATCTAAAGTGTTCAGTTTGAAAATTTATTGCAATCTATAATGTACATTGGTTACACAAATTTCTTTTCTATTTTCTTTTTCTCTTTCATATTCGACGCTCATTCAATAAGCGAAGATCTCGTTTAGTGAAGGATTCATTTTGCATTGTTCATGCAAATAAGAATATTTATGGCGAAATTATTTCATCTCTCATGCAATTTGTATACACACACTCCTGTCATTTGAAGACTGCAGAAAAATGACATTAAATAACAGTTTATAGACGAAAAAAATAATGTATGAAACTACAATTACATTGACCAGATAACCAATAATGTTCTAAAAGTACCACATCAGGAATCTTTCTTAGAAAACTTCATGTGTCAGGAAAAACGTTTACCATTCCACCTGTATAGCATATTGCCATAATATGCGAGTTATTTTCTTTATTTTGCTGCATCTTTACACTAAATAGAAAATGAAGGTAATAAATCGTTACGTTGTTAAGATAATTTGATACGATACCTGAACTCAGATTTAGTTTTATATGGAAAACGTATATGTTTGAATTAGACCCCATACAAGCAAAATGTATCAATTTGAATCAGATTTGATACAAGTAAACAAAAGATAACTGTTTGAACCAGACTCGATACAATCAGTGTCTATTTGAATCAGACTCGACACGAGGAAAATGTATCTATTTGAATCAGACTCGATACGATCGGTATCCATTTGAATCAGGCTCAACACAAGCAAAAAATTTCTATTTAATTCAGACTGTACAATTACTCATACATCCACCTACCGTCTATACTCGCATATAAGACGAGTCCAACTGCAAATTGCACTAACATCTGCTGTCGCATAATGCACATGCAGATCTGGATCTGTGCAGTTTCTTAGGAGTAATCAGTAGAACAAGCACCATAGACGTTGATCTGCAAGCGCAGGATCATACGACAGATTAAAATCTTTGTTGTTTGTAATTTAACTCGACTTATCTGTAACCATACCTAATTATGTTATAAAATAACCATAAGAATATTAAAAGATAAACGCTTTTGCTTAAAAACAAAAATTTACTTTGAATATCGTCTCTACATTTTAATTACCCTCTGTGTACTGATTATTAGGAGACATTATTATATTTTGCTCATAAGGCAGTTGAATACTTTATTTATTTAATTAATTATTGTGTAAATTAATATATATATTAAGTAATTAGTTGTTACCGATTATAAAGAAGGTTTGTCTCACATCCCATTTCATCTTGTAAGCAAAAGTCTCCATCTGGAATAACAAGAATAATTTCTTTAAAAAGGTATACTCATCTCCATTCTCGTAGAACAGAATGATACATTCTAGAAAAAATCGTTTTCTAATTTGCCCGTATATTATGATGGCCAGCTTATATATTTGTATAAGTAATAATTATCTTGTTTTATCAGTGTTAGCATGTTGACATTATAGCAATAAAACGTCGTCATTTACACAATAATGTCAAATGTTTTATTTTTTCTGTCGAATTCTCGGAAAATTATTCCTATCGACTGGTTTGTCCAATTTTCAGTGGTATTTTGTAATTGTTGTTGAAGCCAAACTACACACACACACACAATTAGCTGTAATCTCTAATCTTAGCAGCAAATGTATGAATATTTGCAATTTTCAATATATATATATATATATATATATATATATATATATATATATATATATATATATATATATATATATATATATATATATATATATATATATATATTGACAATTGTAAATATTCATACATTTGCTGCTATGATTAGAGATTACAGCTGGTTGAAACTCTATTACAAAATAAATCTAAAATTTCGACAAATGTGCTATCTTTCGATACTAAAGAAACAATTGTGTCATTATTCCTATAGATGACGATACGGCAGTAGGCTACAGCTGAATGCTGCTAGGTGAGCGATAAGACGGGTATGAAAAACTTGACTTTATCCGTAGTGTATCTGGTAATTAGGAACAAAAGGTAGAAGGCGTGCCTAATGTTAATATAATGAATACAATAATAACTGTGAATTACATGTCATAAGAGTCAGCATTTTACCACACAAGGATTCTCAGTGTAAACAACTACACACAACTGCATGTTGTCAACAATTTCTATCCTAAACAATTTTAAGAAACAAAATCTCTCGAACGGTTTCTAGTGTTCAGTCTGACCAAATTAGTTGAAGATAACTGTAAATGGCTAGAAACATTGTATGCTTTGACAGCTAACTCTCAACACGTTGATGATGTTTTCATACAGCAACTGTAAATACACGAGTGACGCCAGAACAGGAAAGCACGCTGTTCACAAGGCCTCTGTGGCACTGTCCGACTGAGCTGTTTACCCTATAATACCCTATTCCCGTGAGGCCTCAACAACAGTGTCCGACTGGGCTGTTTAGACACGAATGAAATATAATTTGCTGTTCCCATGAGGCCTCAGCATTAGTGTCTGACTAGGCTGTTTACGCACGAATGAAATATAATTTGCTATTTCCGTGAGGCTTCAGAGGCTATGTCTGACTGGGCTGTTTACGCACGAATGAAATATAATTTGCTATTCCCGTAAGGCCTCAACGACAGTGTCTGACTAGGCTGTTTAGACACGAATAAAATATAATTTGCTATTTCCGTGAGGCCTCAACGACAGTGTCTGACTAGGCTGTTTAGACACGAACGAAATATAATTTGCTGTTCCCGTGAGGCCTCAATGGCTATGTCTGACTGGACTGTTTACGCACGAATGAAATATAATTTGATATTCCCATGAGGCCTCAACGACAGTGTCTGACTAGGCTGTTTAGACACGAATGAAATATAATTTGCTATTCCCGTGAGGCCTCAACGGCTATGTCTGGCTCAGCTGAATGAAATATAGTATGTTCATAATAGCAGTCAATCAGTGGCTGTTGTTTTAAAGTGACTTAAATATGATTTTCCAGATGGTAAATCAATTTTATAGGAATGAAAATGATTATTGACTCCGAATATTTTTCTGTAACAAATTCTCAGGAAATGTAGAAGAAAACATTCTTGAGTTCTTATCATCATTTTATACGATGAATCTCTGAGATTTCGGGTATTATTGTTTCTCTTAAAGTCTAATAATCCGTTTCAGCTCATGGAATGAGAAATATTCTCCTCTGGTATAATCTGAAAATATTATTGTACGCATTCCTTACTTGGAACTGAGGCCCCAGGTGGCCGAGTGACCTAAAGTGCTCGCATTTACCACCAATGCCATCACACTTTCGTCTGCTTGGGTTCGATTCTTAGGCTTGGCCAATGTGGATATGTGGTAAAGCTTGATTGTAGCCATGTAATTTCCAGTGGGTCAGTTGGTCTTTCCGGGATTTTTCCGGATGCTTCCTCCATTAGTTATATTGGCCTCCACGTATAACATATAGTGTGCTGACAAATGGCGTAAGATCCACAACAACAACTATATCTGACTAAAGCCATCTCGATACAATAAGGAGGAAAAATGTCCAAAACTTTTCGTATTAGAACCTATAGTACGTGGCAACGGAAATACTAATGAAAGATATTGGTATTTCTATCATTGTGGTGTATCTATGAAAATGCCTCAGTCATGATATTGATCTGATCAAGGTCAAAATTGTTTCAAATGTTAGCCATCTTTGGATGCCTGTGGCGTCGATAATAAGTATCCATCATAATCGCTACATCTGTTACTGCTGATACTGACTCGCTACTACTTGCATTATTGATATTGAGGAAAAAGTAAGCGTATTCAAATAGATAATGCCAAAGGCTACACAACTGACCAGTGAAGGCAATTTGAGAAGGCTTCAGACAGTATCATGTTTCATCCAACATTGGACAAGGAACGCAATTGACTTTAGTCATTGTTCTTGTAATTTTAATTTTATTTGGTGGCGGAATGAGGCGAGGAGATCTTAGATACGGTTGTGTGACGTCCTTGCTCAGATCAATGTGTAACCGAGGTTTATTTTCGGTTCGATAAAATCAAGACTGGCAGATATAGCATACGAATTAGGTAATCATTTGTGTGTGTGTGTGTGTGTTTTTGTGTGTGTGTGTGTTTAATATGGATTTTTAACATAGCTTTAACAATTTTTCAGTCATATTGCTACGATATCTGCAGTGTGATGTCTAGCACTGGGGCATCATGCCGCAGACATGTAGCATGATGTCCCACCTAGTAACATTATTCTGACACCAGGCCAACCAGTCCTAACACTACCCTCATAATGCTGAACGCCAAGAGAGGCAGCTGTTAGTACCGTTTTTATAAGTCTTTGGTCTGTCTCGACCGGGATCGAAACCAAGACCTCTTGCATCCTAGGAAGACGCTCTAACCACTATTCCACCGAAGCGGTGATCATATTTTCCCAATTTCGGTCGTTTATGTAAATGGCCAAGATAATGTGTTTAATTTATCCTTCTTAAAAGTATTCACTTATCCAGATAACCAAACAGCACCTTTACAGGACCTACAAGAGGTGGGAAGAAATCGGGGATATATCACCAGGGCCGGGCCTGCAAGGAGGCCGGGCCGAAGAATACTTATTAATTTTATAAAAGAAACATTATTTTTTGGAACAAGATCTATTAAAGGTCAGGGTGTTTCTTAACCCAGGGCCCGTGATCGGTCTCTACTTCCCTGACCTCTTATGACATCCCTGAGGAAACTATGTGTTATTGTGGTTTCACAATATTAGGTTTCAAGACGAGCGAATTGGATAATGGAATTTCCCAATAAGACTTCTATCTCATGTTTGATCTCAGCTAGATCGGTTGAATCTTAACGCTTGGTATTATAATTGTTGATGATAATGAGAACTTTGCAATTGTATTTATTTTATTCTTTTTTGGGACCGGCTTGCGGACCCATTGGCAATAAGTGACAGACCCAAGGGGTCTGCGGTCCACAGTTTGAAAACCTCTGGGCTAGAGTAACAATGCCTGAAACCATGTGATCTCCCTAGCGGCATTAACTGACCTGATTTCTTTTATTAGTCTGCAATTTAAATGTTATGAAACTAGCGAAATTTGTGTTAAATATGACTCTTTATACATCTGACAGATATGGTGGAGCTACGCTTCTGGGAAAAGGTCAACAGAAGATGATGAAATAGTCTAGCAAAGACACCCCCACCCTTTAACCCCCACCAAACAAAACAAAATAAAAGTCAAAATTCAAAAAGATGCTTTGGAAAACAAGAGCGAGAGAAACAGACAGATAGAAACAGAGAATTGGAAAGGTTCACTGGCCAACTCGAAATAAAAATCATAAACTTGCAGAATTTTGTGTGTAATCGGTATAAGGCTTTACTGAAAAAGACGGAAAAATAATTCAAACGGAGCCACTCCTTTGCGTAGTCAGGAACGAAGAAGTCTACGTGGAGAAATAATAATAATAATAATAATAATAATAATAATAATAATAATAATAATAATAATAATAATAATAATAATAATAATAATAATAATAATAATAATAATAATAATTTGCTACATTTTCAGTGTTACTAAAAACTTTCTCCTAACGGAAGCGAAGTCCTCATGAACTATATTCCAAAATTAATACATGTATCACTCATTGCTACGTTTCACCTTTTGCACCACAACTCACACGTGTATTTGGAACTGCCTTGGCGGGAGTCAGGCTTCTATTTCACCCTGAAATTTGTTGGACTTTATAAAAAAAACAAAAATTACCTGAAATCTATGGAAACTGGCTGTCACTCGATTTTGTTCTTAAATTGTACTAGTTCTTTTCTCTTTTGTATTTTGAAACCAGGTAAACCAGACGAAAGATACTCTTTTGTAAGTGAAATGCCTTATATGTAACAGTTGTAATGATTTCTTATATACAGGATGTTTAAAATATCCAACAATATGTACGATATATAAAACACAATGATAATATTCTTTACTGCAGTGAAGGAGAATTAAAGAAAAAATGTTGAACTTACTTTCTTCCCTATTGTCGATCATAAAGTTTTCGAGATTTCTTGTATGTACAATGCGTTTAATGTTCGCTCCTGTCTAATTGAACGCAGTACTTTACAACTTCTTATTGATATTAGATGTCTTTTTAATCGTTTGCAGGAATATCTGATAGAAACAACCAATGGACTGGAAGAGGCAGATGAATACAATAGTAAATCAAATATTGCTTTGACAAAAAAATTAAAACAGTAGACCAGTGTTTTCAGGTAAGTTGGTCCTCAAACTTGTTGATACTCGTTATTTTTTTGATGTCATATTTATCTACACCTGTTCACCTTTTTTTCTTCCGATGTATTTATAACTAAAATGTGTTATTAACATGAGTTTAGTTTGATAAAAAAAGAAGATATTTTCATCCAGGTCACATAAAGTGCTCCATAATAGAGCTTTAGGATTGAATTATGGTGTTTAAAGCATTACTTAGAGAGAACATGTTTTTTCCTACGTAAATACCGGCTATATTTCATGGTGTGGTACCATAAACGTAATATTTTAAGGAGTGTGAATCTCTACTACAATTTTGTTTAAAAACGGAAAGTTAAAAAATTGAATGGGGAAAATGACAGTAAATAAATTTCTAGCCCTAGTGCGATAAATACCCTTTACGTGCATCATGGAAAAGGTTTCTTTTTAATTATTTGTGAATCAAACTTCAAGGCGTAAACAAAATTTAGAAATATAATCCGGTGTGTTTAAATCGATGCATCGCAAAATGCAGACGCTTGTCACATAACATTTAATATTTCTCTTTATAGAAAAAAAATGAATCTTAAAATAAGGAGGTTTAGACTTGCACATTCTAGGATCTTCAGAACTTGTTAGATATTTTACAAAACATACTATTAAAATTGTGAACTTAACCATACTTTGGCAATGCTAGATAATTTAGGGTATATTCATGTACATAGAGTCCAATTTATAGACATTGAATATTGTGAAGGATTTCCAATGGAATATTTTGATTTGCACAATTATATCATTTGAACTCCACAAATATCGTGTACGTACCTTAAAAATACAGTCGATTTAGTGATGAGGTCAGACACAATCCGTTTCATTAATATACTTCTTTATAGTTATAATAATTGAGATCGGGATTTATTTGGATCAGAAAATTGACAAGGATTCTACTCAGATTTTGCTGTCGTAAAGAAAGTGTGCAAATACCGTCAATAATTACCCAGTACAACTTCAATAACCCAAACATCTATCACTCGAATAATCGGCAACATTGGAATGATTCAACCATTTCAGTTCCTCAGATATTCGACATCAATGGAATGATTCGACTAGTCCAGTCAATCAAGTATTTGACCTCAATATAATGATTCGACTAGTCCAGTCAATCAAGTATTTGACATCAATGGATTGATTCGACTAGTCCAGTCAATCAAGTATTTGACATCGATGGCATGATTCGACCAGCCCAATCACTCAAGAATTCGACATCAATAGAATGATTCGACAAGTCCAGTCTCTCAATAATTCGACATCAATGGAATGATTCGACCAGTCCAGTCACTCAAGAATTCGACATCAATGGAGTCATACTCCAAGTCCAGATATAAAGCGCTCATTCGTTTCTCACTTCTTAAAATGTGGATTTGTCATATAAGCAATATTTCCCCGCGGTGGATTTTCCTCTGGAGATAAAAAAGTTGCATAACTCTCACGAGCTACCTTTTTTTCCCGCCATGGAATTTTTTTTCTGGTGGGCAAAACTACCCTAGAACCGTAGTTTGTTTTGCTCCATTGAGAATAACGGGTTAAAATATATAGAGGAAAAGTTAGCTCCATAAGAGTTTTTTTTACTATCTGGAGAAAAACGGCTATCGGGTTTTAAATATTGGGTAAGAATGTCTGATAACGGGATAACAAGAGTTTTATTTTTTATCTGGAGAATAATGGCTCTGTGTGTGTTCGTGTGTGTGTGCGAGTTAAAGATTGAGTAGAAAAATAAATTTTTATGCATGCAGGTGAATTTCTATTAAAAAGTTGGGACAATTGTTAACAGACTAAAGAGTAGAATTTCATTTCTGCTCGAGGAGGAAAAAGAGTCCGAGACTGCCTTTACGCTGACGTTGATTGACCGCATAGTATCATTTGCCTGCTGATAAAGAATATTAAAATTTAATCGTACAAATGTCTCTGGGTGGGAATGGGTCCCGCCTAATGGGTAAAACTACTGCGCGATTGCCGAATTGATAAATTATATGGATTGTTTGGTCATATTTAAATTCGTGGGTAATCTTTCTATTTAAAGATTTTGTAGTTTGTCAATATATGGAAAAGGATCTAAAATCTTGGTTTTGATTTAACTTTCATATTGTATGTTGCGGATCAAAGTGAATGTAAATGATGTCAAGTTGCACGTAAAGATACATGGTTAGGAGAGAGATTCATGGCAATTATGTTATTAAAACAATTCTTATTTCACGTACAGCGAGGTTGTTATTGCAAACCTTTCAAGAGACATACTTCACGCGCAGCCAATTTTTTTTCCGACTTTAGTGGACACTTAGATAAAAACAATAGTATGGATTTGTCATCAAAATGGTAAATTAATGCTCTAAACACAAATTTATGATTGCATATTTTGAATTTCTGTATTAGATTGTCTCCTGCTCACAATGGGCATACGCTATAAAATCTTCAAACCATGAAACACAAACACGCATCTTCCGAAGACAGAGTCGTTCAGTATTAGTTCACTGGCGCGTAATGAATGTAGCAGCATCGTGGCTGTGGAAATATTAGTGCCGCCCATCCCTCTCTTTTAACCTTGAGGTCATTGGCTACAATTTACTTTATATTTTGCAGGCGCATATATTCCAATAAGATTAAATTTGTAGTAAACAAGGACAAATCTTGACTGAAGCCAAGATAATATGCTTTAAAATTATAAGTGTCAGACACTGATCTTTCATATTTCTCTCACTGGGAAAGAATATTTCCTCACACTGCACAGAAACGAGTTTCTAAACCATATTATATAAACAACATGTCTTACAACTAAAAAGTTGATGAATGGAATTCTTTGAATTATATGTACTGAATGACATCACACTGAGGGCATGAAATTAGCTCTATTTACTCCAGTTATGCCTTGAAAGCACATCAACATATGAAAGTTTTTTTTTGTTTTGCTTTTTTAAGTAATATACACTTCTAGGAAGTTAGAATATTTAAACAACTTTTCTAGTTCTGTATTATGAAACCAGCATTATAACATTTAGTTGTTATTTTCAAATACAGCCAGGTTTGCGAGTAACATGAATTCCTCCTTTTGTTGTTGTTGATGCTTCTATTGTTGTGGATTTTGGAACTCCGTTTTTAAGGATATATAAGAAACAAATCCCACCAGCTAACGTTAATCGTCAACCTGTAACCATCGCTCAAATATGCTTCTTCTATACTTACCTTTTACGTTACTTGTCTAGCAGGACTCTTATCCCAAACGGGACAAATTCGGCATTGTGAATGTGGCCGCGTGTGCTGCATGTTGTAGGGAGTACCTAATGATGTAAACGGCAGTTAAGTATTACTTAGATGATTGAAATCTTATGGCCTCTGCTGAAGATTTTTGAAGATTCTGATAAACTGCTATGAAAAGTGCTGTTTGTCATGGTCATTGTCAAAAATGAGTCGATTTGCAACCGCTGTTTCTACAATTTTATTAGATTGCTTTGTTTTACTTAAAAGCTGGATGCAGTATATAGCACAACCTTGTGATCAGAATTAATCTCTCGGTTCTTGGTCGATTGCTATCATAATTGCTGAATATTAAGGACACGATGATTTGTTTGTACAAGTTACTGCATTTTTCGACACAAGGTTTTATGTTGAACAGGACATAATCGCATATTGCCGTTTTCTGATGAAATGAGGTCAATCATATTCATACAAAACTATGCTTGCATGATCTTTGCAAGAATACAAAAACATGTTCTTTATTGTCATCATTCATGTAATAATAATAACAACAACAGAGAAGGAGAAGGAAAAGAAGAAGGAGAAGAAGAATGAGGAGAAGAAGAATTAGAACAATAAGGAAAACAAGGAGAAGAAGAGAGAAAAAGATTTAGAATAATAATAATAATAATAATAATAATAATAATAATAATAATAATAATAATAATAATAATAATAATAATAATAGTGGTAGTAGTAAGAAGGAGAACAAGAAGAAGAAGAAGAAGAAGAAGAAGAAGAAGAAAGAAGAAGAAGAAAGAAGAAGAAGAAAGAAGAAGAAAGAAGAAGAAGAAGAAGAAGAAGAAGAAGAAGAAGAAGAAGAAGAAGAAGAAGAAGAAGAAGAAGAAGAAGAAGAAGAAGAAGAAGAAGAAGAAGAAGAAGAAGATGAGAAGGAGTAGAAATAGTAGTTTTTTGTAACCTGAAATCTATCTACACCGATTGGTGGATGGAGATGATAGTTAAAATGTTTCATAACGAGTAGAAAACTACAACGCGCCCTTATCATGAATGCAGTTCCAAAGAGTAGAATGAACGGAGAGATGGGTCGGGAGAAACATGTAACATTTTTACAGGAAATATGCAATATTTCTTTGTGACCGAATTCCATCTACGCTTGCCAAGGATGAATGATCATATTTGGGAAAATATGTCAATAGTGTGAGTAGATGCCCATTGAAGGTTTTAAAACATGACCTGCAGATAATACACCTCCGTAACGTTCTTTATGATTAGCTGATGCAAGAGATAATACACATTTTTATCGTTCTTTGTGATTGGCTGATACAAGATATGAAATACATTCTTGGATGTTCTATGATCCCCAAGTCTGGATGCAACCCAAGGAAATCATGGGTAGCAGGGCAAAATAGAAGGGTATGGATGTTTGGTGCATTCTATCTCTAGTCTCTATTATTATTATTATTATTATTATTATTATTATTATTATTATTATTATTATTATTATTATTATTATTATTATTATTATTATTATTATTATTATTATTTAAAGAAAATAAAAAGCATCACAATGGGGATAATATCTCTGAAATACCATCATATATTAGAGCTGTTATTATAATTGTTGTTGTTGTTATTATTATTATTATTATTATTATTATTATTATTATTATTATTATTATTATTATTATTATTATTATTATTAAGTTTCAAATAGTACATGCCAGTTTAATTTAGATACGTTTTTACGTATTTTAATTTAAAGATAAAATTTCTGAAAAAGATAAAAGAAGTTTCTAATTGTGTGCATGGACAAGATCGAAAATTCAAGACTTACCCGTCAAATTAAGAAAAAATGGACCTAGTTCAGTTTATCTGACTTTTTATCAGAGTTATCTGAGTTTATGTAATGTAAGGGAGATGGTTTAATATGGCACTGAAATAGTCATTCAGATACATGACTAATTAGCAAAGTATGGGACTATTGTGCAGATTATAATATTAAACATCACGAATTTTAGATTATGTTTAATTATACTATTAGTCGTTAGCCTGTAACATGAACCCATCCTCATATCAGCACCATGTGCGATTGTGACTATTCACCATATCACGAAATCTTTATTTCTCTCCAGACCTTGTTTTAAACAGAATAAAGATTAAGGTATGGATTGCAAATTCAAGTCGCAGCTGTACAGTATCTATCAAGGACTAGTTCCGGTTACGTACTTTATATTTGTACAAGGTTTATCAAGGACTAGTCCTGATTACGTTCTTGATATTTGTACAGTATCTTTCCTAATTCATATTTTTAAAAGTAAGCATTTAACAAAATTAGAAACGCACTCGATATAAAACAGTTCAAATTCTGCCCAGTTTTGCCCCAGTTGGACGATCCCTAGTTACCAATAATGTGTTAGTTGCATATTTAGTTATGACAATCTTAAAGCTGCAAATTTCATTAATTATTAACGTTCTAATTTTAATTTTGTTACATCAGTTCTAGCTAAAATTATATTCAATCCTATAGTTTTGGTTCGTCGTCATTAATTTAGTATGAGGCACTTAAATTCATGAACGTATAGTTGCATTTTAGACGGTGGCAGAAAATATCAAATTTGTGATTTGAAGGTTATTATCAAACTAGTTTTTCAAAATGCTGAAACTAACCCCTCTCCATACAGTGAGGCAATTCTGGTCAGTCCGCAACGTCTCCGGTATTGTACTTTAGACTGGCTGTACCAATTCCAGTCCCGTTTTCTGCAATCCTAATCAACTTCTTTTCACCTTTATATCGGTATTTCTCCTGGGTTGTTGCACTGGAGTTTGTTACAAATAAATTTGGTAGCCTAATAATATAACAGGTTAGGCTTCCAATTTTAATTGTAACGAGCCTCTGTGAGCAGTTGCATGCGTTTGTCTGTTATTCGCAGGTCACCTAAAGTTCTTTTCATATTTTCTTCAAATCTTCTTCCATGGCCGGCTACACTCCTAGACTGGCATCAAAGCAATTAACGATGGTTCCCCAATTGTGCACTGGTCCAGTCGTTCTTACCCTAGATTCCGGTGGGAGTGGGATTATGTCAATTATCTTGTGTCGTACTGCCATGTACAAACATGTATGCCCCTAATATCCTCGTATCAAGCGGTAGGTTGGTCATTAGCTTCACATGGCAGCACGGTGGTTTCAAAGTTGACCCCCGCCCCTGTTCCAACCACAGCAGGAACTCGCATGATGTTGATAATTGGATGACTGGTGTCTGCCTTCTGGTTGGTAAATTGTCACTTGGGCGAGTTATATATTTAAGCAACTGACGCTTCGTTGCTTTTTTAAGTTATTTTATTATTTGGACTTGTTCATTTGAGCACTTTTGACCAATCGAATTTTTCAAACCAATTATTTTACAGTGACAAAATGCTTTTCACTTCTTAACCATGTCCCTTTTCATAGCTTACATCTGAACAAGATTTGAACAGAAAGCCTAACTACAAGTAAAAAAAAAATCCTAAATGAAAGCCTAAAAAATATAAGTTCAAACTGTTTAGTTATTTTTCCACAGACGTTATGGCATTTAAATTCTACTGTAAAATCCGCCGTTGACTTGTTTTAATATAACACAACGCTGCTGTCTTTCAATTTGAAAGAGTTATTATAAAACGAGTTCCTCAAAAGGCCAATACGAACCACTCTTCATACAGTCAGGCATTTCTGGTCAGTCCGCCTGGAGAAATCCGACTCCGCAACGTCTCCGGAAATGTACTTTAGACTGGCTGATCCATTTCCAGTCGTCCTGTGTTCTGCAATCCCAGTAAACGTCTCTTAACCTTTATACTAGTATTTCTCCTGGGTTGTTGCACTGGGGTTTAATACAAATAAAATTGGTAGCCCAACCTGTAATAATATAACAGGTTATACTCCCAAGTTTAAAATGTAACAAGCCTCTGTGGGTTGTTGCACGCATTGGTCTGTTATTCGCAAGTCCACGAAAGTTCTTTTCATCTTTTCTTCAAATCTTTCATGGCCGGCTACACTCCTAGACTGGCATCGAAGCAATTCACGATGGTTCCCCAAGTGTGTACTGGTCCTGTCGTTCTTATCCTGACCACGGTGGGGGTGGGATTAAGTTGATTATCTTCTGTGTCGTACTACTACGTACAAACTGCTGTGCCACTAATTTCCTTGTATCAAGCAGTATGTTGGTCATTAGCAGTACGGGGCAGCAAGGGAATCCACAGTAGAACCCCAGCCCCTGTTCGAACCACAGCAGGATTGCACGATGTTGATTGGATGACTGGTGTCTGCCTTCTGGTTGGTAAATTGTCACATGGGCGATTTATATATTTAACCAACTGATTCTTCGTCGCTTTTTAATTTTATTATTCGGACTTTTTTATTTGAGCACATTTGACCAATCGAAGTTATTTTTCAAAACATTTTACAGTGGCATAAAAATAAATGCATTTCACTTCTTAAGCATGTCCCTTTTTATTGCTTACATCTGAACAAGATTTGAACAGAAAGCCTAAATAAACTCTTAAAAAAAAACATCCTAGATGAAAGCCTTTAAAATATAAGTTCAAAGTGTTTAGTTCTTTTCCACAGCCGTTATGGCATTTAAATTACACCGTAAAATCCGCTGTTGACATTTGTTTTAATATAACACAACGCTGCTGTCTTTCAATTTTTGTATAATTCTTTTTCTCCTTTTTCTTATGAACAGGTACAAGTGTCCCACATTTGACTGAGGGTGAACAGAAAAAATAAAGTTTTTTTTATATTTTATTATTATTATTATTATTATTATTATTATTATTATTATTATTATTATTATTATTATTATTATTATTATTATTATTATTATTATTAAAGAAAATTAAATTTATCGACATGGGGTGTATATGTCTGAACTTCCAAAATGCATCGGATTATTATATTTGTATATGCAATGACATTAAATATCACTTTCAAAAGAATACACGACATATCACTAGGATATGTTTTCTACACGAAAACAGGAACCAGTGAAGCACCATCCAGCATTGGTCTGTTATTCACATGTCCACGAAAGTTCATTTCATCTTTTCTTCAAATCTTTCTTGGCCGGCTACACTCCTAGACTGGCATCGGAGCACTTCACGATGGTTCCCCAAGTGTGTACTGGTCCTGTCATTCTTATCCTCGACTACGGTGGGGGTGGGATTAAGTTGATTATCTTCTGTGTCGTACTGCCACGTACAAACAGCTATGCCCCTAATTTTATTTAATCGAGCAGTAGGTTGGTCATTAGCTGCACGTGGCTGCACTGGAATAAACAGTCGATCCCCTCTCCTGTTCGAACTACAGCAGGATCACACGATGATGATGATTGGTGTCTGCCTTCTGGTTGGTAAATTGTCACTTGGACGAGTTATTTATTCAATTGACTCTTCGTCGCTTTTTAATTTATTTTATTATTCGGACTTTTTCATTTGATTGCTTTAGGACAATCGAAGTTATTTTTCAAACCATTTATTTAACAGTGACAAATATGCTTTTCACTTCTTAACCATGTCCCTTTTCATAGCTCACATCTGAACAAGATTTGAACTGAAAGCCTAAATAAAATCTTTAAAAAAACACATCCTAAATGAAAGCCTTTAAAATATAAGTTCAAACTGTTTAGTTCTTTTTCCATAGCCTTTATGGCATTTATATTATACTGTAAAATCCGCAGTAGACTTTTGTTTTAATATAACAACGCTGCTGTCTTTCAATTTTTGTTTAATGTTTTTTTCTCCTTTTTCTTATGAACAGGTACAAGTGTCCCACATTTGACTTAGGGTGAACAGAAAAAATAAAGTTTTTATTTTATTATTATTATTATTATTATTATTATTATTATTATTATTATTATTATTATTATTATTATTATTATTATTATTATTATTATTATTATTATTATTATTATTATTATTATTATTATTATTATTATTATTATTATTATTATTATTATAGAAAATTAAATTCATCGACATGGGGTGAATATATCTGAACTTCTATAATGCATAGGATTATTATATTTGTATATGCAATGACACTAAATATCACTTTCAAAAGAATACACGACAGATTCACTAGGATACGTTTTCTACATTTTAATATAATGTATATAGGTTACTGCATTTGTATGGGAAAATATGAACGAGTTTTTCGGATGATTATACTGCACGACCTTGCGAGTTCCTTTTCTCACGTGCACATGGTATGAATGCTGCACGAGGTGTGCAATATCGGGAAATACTGAACGATTCTCACACTGTAAAGTTAAAGGAGAAATAAATGAGCATATAAGATTTCGTGATATTGTGAACAAAGTCACACGACACTGAAAGACGACAGGATGCTACAAGTTGATAACTTATAGTATAATTGAACATATTCTAAAGTTGATTGTGTTTTATTCATATTCTCAGTGTCGAGCGATAACCTTCACAATAGTTCTGTCTTTCTCTTTGATATTGTGTCGGATTGAATATTTGATTTCAGAGCCCTAAAACCCCCTCCCACTTGGATACATAAATTTTTATAAAAAGATCAGCTAAACTTAATGAACTCTACTTCCTTGTTCATGACAAAAGTCTGCTTCTTTAGCTTGAAGGATTGGTTTTGGTAGTTGCTATTGACAAGCAGTATCTATTTGTGACACGGTGCTCGTAGTATACCTTTCTATTATGAAATAGGTGGAAAAGGTTTCTCGTTACATACAGAATATAAATTTGTGCTGCTGCTACAGCAACTACCACCTCTTCAACTATTACTGTGATAAGTAATAATACTTAGTCTTGACTGAAATGCTACTAGTATTCCTAACAAACCGCAATCTGGAACTTTATCTCGAAGAAAGAAACAAAGGGATCTCAATGAAGACCAATGATGTTCCGATCATCTCACCCAGATTCCTAATCATAATATGAACTTTCACCCTCAATTCTTCATTCACTGCAAAATAAACCTGAACATATTTCTTAAAGAAAAACCAATGAATTTTAATCCTGCATACAGTTCTTGCATCACCTTGTGAGACTCCCTTTAATTAGTATTGCATTCGATGTGTTGACGTAAACTGTAAAGGGAGACAACTTTAATAATGACATTGCCTTGCCTTATTAAAATGATTGAGCCTATTCTGCAAGTTAACATAACCTCCTCCACACCACCATGCACACAAATAGGGACGCTATATTCTTTAACATGTTCTTTGGCAAAGACTTACCTTCATTTCAATGTAAACCAATCCAATAGGTACGCTGTAGTGGTGACAATAATATTAAATGGCGTTATGACAAGGAAAATAGAAACGAGTTCATCATACAAATAAATATTTGAACAAGATTTGCATAGGAAACCTAAATGCAGATAGAAAAATAAACCTACTTCAAATCCTTTAAAAATATTAGTTGAAACTGTTTAATTCTTTCTCGATAACCTTTCATGTTCTTGGAATGTTATGTTCCGTTGATTTTCTTTTCAAAATAAAAGTACGTTGCTGTCTTTAAGTTCTTCTTTCATTCATTTTGCCCAGTTTTCTTCTTAACAGGTACAAGTTTCTCACATCGAATATGAGCCTACATCGCTTGACATTTCTCTTTGTGAATACAAAGGATCAGATACAAGAGGTAGGGTTTCCTTTGTCGTACATGTATTATCTCATGGTCAGATTTGCGTTATTTCATTGTCCGAGATGTAATAACTGGTTATAATAATAATAATAATAATAATAATAATAATAATAATAATAATAATAATAATAATAATAATAATAATAATAATAATAACAATAATAATAATAAAATAATAATAACAAAAGGAAATGGAAGCCATCACACATTTTTACATTATTTAATTTTGACGCACTCAATACTCCAACCCTCATCCATTGAACTTCATCCATGCTTGGAAATCATAAAATTTGATATTGTGAAATAGCTTTATTTCGTTTCAGCCAATAAGAAAGAACATTACATTTGTGATGTCAGATTTGATTGGGTGAAAAGTGGAAACTCAGTGTATGTCTTGAGTCACATGATCTTAAGCTCCGGATCCAAATTATTCGTTCGACTCACCGTAGTAATAAATCATACTAAATTTACCAATCATCTATAAACGTTTTTCTTCTTCTTCTTCTTCTTCTTCTTCTTCTTCTTCTTCTTCTTCTTCTTCTTCTTCTTCTTCTTCTTCTTCTTCTTCTTCTTCTTCTTCTTCTTCTTCTTCTTACTACTACTACTACTACTACTACTACTACTACTATTATTATTATTATTATTATTATTATTATTATTATTATTATTATTATTATTATTATTATTATTATTATTATTATTATTATTGCGACGAAATTCATCCAGCAGCATATAAATAAAAGTTGCAAAAAAACTTTCAAAAATCAAGGAAAACATACTATTTGATTAGCTGCGTACTTACATCAAGTATCACACAAATTTACGTTTACTAAAATTAACAAAATTTAATAGGGTCCAAAAGACATTTTTTTTATCTTTTCAATGTCTTGAACGATAATCTTTCCAAGAAATCACGACTTGGGCCCTTCATTTTTTTTGTTTAATAAATTTTTTTATTTCAATACCATATTCAACATTTCCGCATATCGCTGCACAGCCTAAAGATACAGGATAGGTAAATAACCCATATACATTTATGATCCTCACTTCTTTATTTATGACAAAAGTCTGCTATTGGGATGAAGTAGTTTTTAGGAACGAGTAAAAAAATTCTCACACCCTGGCGATCAAAGTATTGTATACATGTATATTATGCAGTTGGAAATAACAGTATACAATTTGTTTCCGTTGCATACAAGGTGGAAATTTGTTGTTGCTGTTACCCCTACTACTACTACTACTACTACTACTACTACTACTACTACTACTACTACTACTACTACTGCTACTACTACTACTACTACTACTATTGCTCCCGATATTACAGCTACTGTCAACACTACTGTCATTGTTATCAAGATGAAATAATACTAACATTATAACTCCTGTTAATAACTGACATCTTCAAAAAGCACTATAACTAATGAAGTCTGTATCAACTGTTAGTGGCTGACTCCATGTCCTCAAGGATTAAAACGTTTTCTTTCATAGTTCAAATTATAACCGTCACAGAGACAAAAATAATACATAGCCCAGGGCTATTTTGTTTTTATTGCATTTGGTCTTGGCGATTTTCAATTCACTTCTGTTTCTTACAAAAAAATGACTGCAAAGTATTTTAAAGAGTTAAGCATCAGTTCTAGTTTTCGTACACCTGGCTCAGGCAAATATTAAATTCCGTCAAGACGACACGGAGATTAGACTTAACTTTTATTGCTGAAAGACAGGCGAAGAAGGAACTCCAATATTGAACTTTCAATTTTAAGAATATTCTTTAAAATTCACATGTTTCATTTATAATTGCTTTTAATGGCAATATCAATATTTTGAGAAAAAAAATGCACTGATTTCAATAAGTGATAACCTAACCGTCTGATTTCTAGACTGGTTCTTTTGCGCTCACTTGGTACAATAACCGTTTAACCTTCTGACCTCTAGAACGGTTCGTTTACGTTCACACGATCTATTTGTTTCCGCTGTGCCAGCCGATACTGATTTTATTGATTATACACGCCATCATCCCGTGCGACTTTAATGCACGAACCTAATACTAAATCCCGCTCGTTCCTAGAATAATATTGACAACAAGGTTGTTTTATGTATTCAAATGGAAACTTTGCGTTTTGTCTTTCATGGCGAAATTTCAAAGTATCAGAGATAGTTATTTATCTAGTGGCGCGTGTTCCTTTAATGTGGTGTACTTAATATATTAAGGCTATGTGTGTGCATAGTGGCTGCAAAGACAACACTTGGTTTATTAGACAAAGCCCGACATTAGTTCTTATATATACTTTAATCCATCATTCTCTCATGGTTATTGGTGAACACACACACACACACACACACATACACACACACAGTTTACACTAATTTGACTACGCATGGGCTGAATAAACGTCTGACTATTTTTTAAAATACCCAGTGCAAGAAACTACTTTACTTTCTGAGGTCATTGGTGTGCATCAGAGACGCACAGTCAACACAAGGTTTGCTGGGGCAAAGACCGATATTGAGTATGAGGTTTTTTTTTGTTGTCTCTTCGGAAACCCCTGATACACTAGTCCACGTTATTTCGATGAGAAGTTAGCTCATTACTGTCCCAGCATATTTTTATTGGTTGGAGCTTTAGAAACTCACCCCACCTCATTTATATAGCCGGAATACAAATTATACAAAGGCTTTTATGTGATTTTCTGTCCCATCCGAGGTTTTCTTTTGCATTAAGTTCTGTCTTCCATGCAAACTGGCCCCAATCCGAATTTTGAGAATAGAATTTAAATTAAGATTGTTTTTCTTTTAATTTAAATCTCTTACTTTCCTCTCTAGATGTCATAGCCTTGACAAATTTTGAATTATTCGGGCCGTTCACTCCTCATCACTATTCCCATGGTGGTAGATAGTCCTTTAATATGAGTTTGGTCACTAAATCCTTATATGTCACAACTCCTTCTTTCACTACTCCCTGCCTCTGACTGAATGGAACAGTCCGTTATCATCACAGCTCCCTACTTTAGTGGGGGAGCCTTAATTGATTTTTTTTTGACTGGCCGTTTAAGTCTGATATAAAATAATAATGATCCCTTTTGTATATGAAGGTGTGCAGATATGCTGTGCATTTTGCATACCAGAATTATTGCCACGGGACAGACACTAAAAGTATCAGATTATTCAGAGTTAATATACGAAAAGGTACAATGAGATATAGATGCTTTATTTTATGTATGCTATGTGCATGACAGTGTCTTTTAGATCCGGATCCGCTCGTCATTATTTGTTTATAATTGCTTCGTTTTGATAGCTGTTATGATCATACCTATGTGCCGCGTCTGCTCTATGCGCTTCGTGCATGCAACATCAGTGTACCTGGTATTTGTGATATATATGTTGATCGCGTGTTGCATGATGGAAAATTTGTTCGAATTACTGGAATTTTACATTACGTATAGCATGTTGTGTACGAGTTCCGTCGTCACTTCGCTTTTGCCTGGTGTTTGTGTTTTTGTTTTGTTTTTTTTTTAATTTTTTAATTTGGACACCTTTACATCTACAGCTATGATAAACTAGAAGGCCTTGAAGGTGAACCCACCACCATCTTGTTCTAAAATTAAAAGGTTGATATATTTATTTGTCTTCTTCCCCGTTCTATATTGTGCAAATCTGTTCAGAAATAAAATATTATTTTGTAAAGAGGTTCCTCTTTTTCTGTTGAAAGTGACATACTGTATAATATACCTGTTGCCAGATATCCATTAGTTTAAACTCAAAGTCTAAATTATATCTCAAAATAGGCAAAAGATGAGAACGAAATAAATGTTAGACCTGTTTGGGCTCGACGTAACGTAATACTCATATTTTTTCTGACTAGCACTCAATTTGAGGCATTCCTAATGACTCATAATGAAGTGTTCAGATCTGCAATAACTTGTATGTTACTTTAATAAATGAATGTACAGATTAGTGGATATTGAATTTTGCGGATAGATTCTCTGTTTCCTAGAAAATATTCAGTACGCTAATAGGATTAAGTTTGCAGTAATACCGCAGTATTTCTAGGAAATACATTTCAGATAGGGATCGGTTCTGTAATGCAAAACATTATGATAGTCCGAACTTTTTCAAGGTCAAACATTAATTTGTCACTTATTTCAGTTTATTTGGGTTTACAAATTTTGGACTATTACACCTTCCAAAGTTTATTGGTCGATCAGACTGTTTGATTTTTTTTTCTAAATGCACGTGGAGTTTAATCGATCTTACTAGGTAGGAACGTTGTGACAGAATATTATACGCCCGTCTTAGAAAGTGTCAACACAGTATTTTGTATTTGGAATCATTTGTAATTTGTTTTCTGAATCATTTTTATCTAACTTGTGATAGGGTTAAGATAGCCTTTTATTTGGGATATGATTGACCTTTCTGATAGTCCATTAGGGACTTATTCTGCGACTAGTCGATCAAATAAATAACAACTTTAAGAGAAATAATGGCAGAAAAATCTAATAATAAAACAAATTTTAAAGTAGAATTCCATCTTAAGCTAAAATCTTATCCAATATTAACGGGAACAGATTTCATGGCGAGGTTACCTGATTTGTTTTGTTGGTTTTAAATTCCGTATTAGTACTAAAACCCACTGAATCAATCCCGCTGTAGCAAGATTTGATAACACCTCATAGCTGGGCTTTTGTTTGAGATTTTTGTATTTGGTTATCTTGGAATATAGCTTTAATCGAATTA
This sequence comes from Potamilus streckersoni, assembly GCA_016746295.1. Classification (NCBI taxonomy): domain Eukaryota; kingdom Metazoa; phylum Mollusca; class Bivalvia; order Unionida; family Unionidae; genus Potamilus; species Potamilus streckersoni. The sequence continues at coordinate 2,996,502 of JAEAOA010000257.1, forward strand.
TGAAACACATGGATGGATAAATAACTGAAGCTCATATAAAGCGACTTCCGTTGCTTTAGAAGACGCTATCGTTAACGTTTATTCCATTTTCGGCCAACCTAGCAGTGCGCAAACTGAGCACGTCCTATTATGTTAATATATCTTGTAAAATGTAGCTGCATGTCTCTTCTCAAATTGTTTAGAGATTGCCCTTGGGTAGCCTCTGCGATATTCTAGAATCTTGAATTGTTTTATTAAACATCAAAGAGTGCCAAAATAAAAAGATTTCAGAGTAATGTTGTCTGTTGTTAAATAGGCTGCTGTAACGGTCACATAATTAGTGAGTGATGTGGTCAAATGCTTTATATAGCGTTATACCGTGTGGAAGAATGGGAGCTGGGTGGAGGAAACGATGTATATTAATGAAGAGTAGCAATAAAGCATATTTCAAATAAATCTGCACTTTTACTGTCAAATATTGACTCGTTTTTCGATGTTATAAATATATTAACAAAGGAAGTACAGGATGCCAATGAGTTCATCATATTTACATACAGACATACAGACACACACACAGATAGATAGATAGATAGATAGATAGATAGATAGATAGATAGATAGATAGATAGATAGATAGATACATACATACATACATACATACATACATACATACATACATACATACATACATACATACATACATACATACATACATACATACATACATACATACATACATACATACATACATACATATGATTACATTGGCGAATCCACAAATCAAGCCTATCTATAACCGTATGTCATTCAATTGTTGTTTAATAGAAGTTCCAATAAGCAACCTTGTCAAATTTTGCATGCTGTGCTTAGCTTGTTTCACAAATAGCATACGTGCCACTCCAATGCTCAGACACATGTACATATAAAGTGTAAAATTTCAATTTGTGAAAACTTTATTCTTTTTCAACCGGTCTGTTTGATAATTTTAATATCCATTGAAAATATGTCAGTAAGAAGGTGACAGTATACTATAAACAACCTGAACAAACAAATTGTTAATTTCTTCATACGGGCTACAACAGAAAGGTGTCAACACTTGGTTTACTCTGGCCTTATCCTTCATCTTGCTTAATAAGTTTCTAATATCGTCATCATTCATCATAGAATTTCTCAGAATGAATCTGGGAAAATTTCGGGAGTACATTTTAACATGTTATTGGTTATAAATATATGTTTTTAAAAGAAAAATAACATTGAATGATTTTGTTCACTATCCAAGACAAATATCTAAAAGTATAGAAACAGTCAAATCACCTATTCCAACGAGTCAGATAGCAGTGTTTGATTGGTTGAATGCAAGTGATGACGTCAGTGTGAAATGATCAATTCATTTTAGGAAACATATGCGAATGAGTAAATACGATCTAGTGGTTCGTCAATTTCACGAAAATAACAATTTTCGAAATCCATTACACTAACAGACACGTAATTAGTAAATAAACAAAATCATCTGTACCCAGCAACTGTATCAACTACAGATTACCACGCAAACCCGTTAAGGGTATTCAATTAAGGGCACTAAATAAACAACATGGATATGCATGGTCGCTGATTAAGCCTAATCACTTGTGTCAGACAATCACCATTTGAGATATACGTTGATGTGAAATAAGTACAGAGAATGATAAGGCTACAATTAAATTTGATTCTATCTGTTGTAATAATCCTTGCACGTGTTATATCTTACCACTGGAATATTACCAACATTCACAGTTTCCACATGTAGATTACAACCTTGTTTTTTTGGTATTGAAAATTCGGTATACTTAATGCTCGTTTCCAGTTCCACTGTATAATCTCAACTTCAGTAATTGCTTAATATTTCTAATAATTCGGAAAAGACTAGACTAATGGATGATATCTGGTCTGCAACGAAAGATTTGGTTGATGCCGGTATGATTATTTCTACACCAGGTTTTTTTTTTGTGGTTAAGTATACAGTGCATAAATTTTATCTTGATTGATGTCACCACCGAATGCCGCGTAAATTTGAGGTTTGCACACCTCAGATTAGTTTTAAAGCAAGGGGTCCTAATGGTAGAGGTCTGCAAGTTGAAAGCATAACAACCATAGCAACTCCCACCCCTAAACAATAAAAGTTCTTAGACTTGTGTATTTTAAAGGACACAGTACAAACAAATCGCAATTCTTTTCCGGTTAAGAAAGTTAAAATATAAAAAAAGAAAAGTGGTAACTAAAATATGAAAATAGCTAAGTCATGCAGAACATGGCGTTGATATATATATATATATATATATATATATATATATATATATATATATATATATATATATATATATATATATATATGCAATAAACTGACGACGAACAGTACGAAACTAGTAACTAACTAGCCTAAGCGCTTTCGACTCTTAATGAGTCTTTTTCAAAGGCAAATACAAAACATATATACGACAAACAAATAAACACATAAACGTTGTGTTTGTAAACCTCTACATGGCTGTCTTCACATGTGCTAAAACTATAAATACAACCAGCTTGTATAGGTTAGTTGCGGACACTGAACACGTTGTATAATTCCTAAAAGTCTACAAGCCAAAGCGACATCTATTTTTACTTTTTGTACATTTATGTAATGCAGATTATATCCCGGATATGTAATTCTACACCGGTTAATTTTTATAGTAAAAATTGAAGGATAATAAGAAAATTTAAAAAATGTTAAATTCTACTAGTGCATTGTTTTCATTTTCTAGTCTTCTTGGTTTAGACCGCTTGGTTTCAATATTCTAAGGCGGCGTATCCAGTATGATTCCTTTTCCTTCCTGGTTTCGGAACTCCAGCTGTGGTTGTTAGCAATAGCGATAAGTATTATATCACTGAAAGTGTGGCATGGGGAGGAGAAGTGTTCTGCGACCGGGCTTCTGTACAGCTTTTTTGTCATCCAATCAGATCTATGAAGGTTTATCCTTTTGTGTAGCTTTTCAGTTTCTCCGACGTACTGAAGGCCACAGATCTTACATGTGATGAGATAAATCACATTCTCTGTTTTGCACGTTTTGTTTGGACCATGTATGTTTAGTTTTTCTTTAGTCACTGTGCTAGTGAATGTCTTGGTCTTTATCATATGTTGACAGGTTTTGCATCTTTTATCGCCACAGGGTCCAGATTGACTAGGTTGGTTTTGACTAGCGATTGGCGTTAGCTTTGCCCTGACTAGGATGTCTTTTAGGTTTTTTTGGTCTCCGGTAAGCTACTACAGGTTTGTTCGGAAGTACTAGGTTTAGTATGTCTGACGATTGCACGGTTGGCCAGTGGTTTGCGATGATTTTACCTACTTTGGGATTGTCTGGGTGATAGGTCAGAATAAATTTTTATCCTATCAACCATTTATTTCTGTCCATATCTGAGTAGGTCATCACAGTTTGTTTGTTTGGCCCTCTGGATTGCCTCCGCAATCAGGTCTTTGTCGTAGCCTCGGTAAATTAAATGTTTAGCCAGCTCTTCAGACCTTTCTAGGAATCTTTCATCGTCGGAGCAAATTCTGCGTATCCTCAGTGCCTGGCTATATGGAATGTTCTTAATGCAGTGTCTTGGATGACAGCTGGTTGGGAGGAGATACTGGTGTTTGTCGGTTGATTTCGAGTAGATGTCTGTGTGTAATTTGTTTTCCACCAGTCTGGTTGTTGTGTCCAGGAAAACATGGTTTGAGTTGGAAATTTCTGCCGTGAATTTTATTGAAGGATGGAAGTTGTTTGCCTTTGATATGCTACACAAAAGGATAAACCTTCATAGATCTGATTGGATGACAAAAAGCTGTACAGAAGCCCGGTCGCAGAACACTTCTCCTCCCCTGGCCACACTGTCAGTGATATAATACTTATCGCTATTGCTAACAACCACAGCTGGAGTTCCGAAACCAGGAAGGAAAAGGAATCATACTGGATACGCCGCCTTAGAACATTGAAATCAAGCAGTCTAAACCAAGAAGACTAGAAACTGAAAACTATGCACTAGTAGAATTTAACATTTTTTAAATCTTCGTATTATCCTTCAATTTTTACGATAAGAATAACCGGTATAGAATCAAATATCAGGGATATAATCTGCGTTACATAAATGTACAAAAAGTAAAAATAGATGTCGCTTTGGCTTGTAGACTTTTAGGGAATTATACAACGTGTTCAGTGTCCGCAACTAACCTATACAAGCTGGTTGTATTTATAGTTTTAGCACATGTGAAGACAGCCATGTAGAGGTTTACAAACACAACGTTTATGTGTTTATTTGTTTGTCGTATATATGTTTTGTATTTGCCTTTGAAAAAGACTCATTAAGAGTCGAAAGCGCTTAGGCTAGTTAGTTACTAGTTTCGTACTGTTCGTCGTCAGTTTATTGCATCTATTTTAGATAATCCCTGACACACGTGATCCCTTGGTGGATCCAGTACGCTTGAAAGGGTTGTTATTCGCCATATGATTTGTTCTCTCTCTCTCTCTCTCTCTCTCTCTCTCTCTCTCTCTCTCTCTCTCTCTATATATATATATATATATATATATATATATATATATATATATCTGTGGCAAGATAATATAATTAGATAAGTCATGGAGTCATCATTTACTTCCAATATTCCACCCCAATAACGTCTCATTCGTCATGAAATGTTTCAAGGCGGGTGGATAGGGAGTCGTCTTTGTTTTAAAACCTCATTCTTCTTTAACTGTTAGGTCTTCTATAATATGTGGATACATTTTTTGTCGTTTTCAAAATACTTGTCGTTATTTAAACCAGCCCTGGCAATTGATGATTACAATAAAATGATGGTTACAAATGCAATGCATGCAGAAAGAAGGTATAAAGATCTCGATGGGACACCATTACATCCGCCTTTTGGTTGTGTTACAGTTATGTTAGAAATTGTTCCAGTGGTGGTTTGGACTATGACAGTTGTGGTGGTTACTGTATTTGAAGTGGGAGTGGAAGACGGTGTCGATGAAGCATTACTTGAGCTGATTGCTGTCGTTGTTTCCACAGCGTGTATTGAAGAAACGGTCACATTCGCCGTAGTTGATGTTGGTGTGGTCGCTGTGGCGGGTACTGTGGTAGAGTTTGAAGGCTCTGTTGATGAATCAGTACTTGCACTCGTTGCTGCTACAGTGGGTGTTGAAGAAGTGGGCAAAGTCGCTACAGTTGTTGTAGTTGGTGTTGATGTGGTCACTGTGGTAAGCACTGCAGTTGAAATAGAAGACTCTGTCGATGAAACAGAACTTGTATCTGTTGATGCCGTTGTTGCTACAGTGGGTAATGGGGAAGTGAATAGTGGCGTTGAATTTATTGTGATTTGTTCGGATGTGATTATTGTGGTGGACCCTGTTGTCGAAATTGAAGATTCTGTCGGTGAAGCAGCACTTGCATCGGTTGCTGTCGTTCTTGCTTCCGTGGGTGTAGGAGAAGTGTACACGGTCAAAGTAGTCAGGCTCAGAAGTAGCAGTACTGAGAAATAGAAACACCGTCCTGGTCATTTTTAGCTAATTTAATGTTCTGAAAATTGCTCTATTTCAAATAACAGTTTTACAAATATTGCATGTTTTAATAAAATTCTGTATTTAAAAAAAACAGTCAATTAAAAGACAGTGTTTGAATATGTTAACCAGTTTTATTCAGTATCGCTTATATCTCGATTAAGTTCTCTCTCTGTTCTGTTATGGGTGAGATGGTTTTTCTTCTGGACAGCTAGTAGTCATATCTCCGACCATGACTGGATATATGAGATAGATAAATAAATAAATAAAACCACCAAAAAAATGAATAAATAAATAAATAAATAAAAAATGAATAAATAAAACAGGAAAAAAATACATAAATAAAACAAAACACAATACATAAATAAATAAATAAATAAATGAATGAATAAATACATAAATAAAACAGAAAAATAAATAAATAAATAAATAAATAAATAAATAAATAAATAAATAAAAATTCAGGTGTTCGGAACACTTTTAAAGTGTAAGCTTGATTTTTGTCGTGAGCATCACGAATATTTCCTCTGTGTTGGACCTTGAATTCAACGCGATGTTGTTAAGTACACCCTTTAGACAAGAAAGTGACATCAGCTTGCTGGCAAATGTAGTACAAATATAACACATGGAATTGTCGTGGAAAACGTATCATACTTAAATTCTGGTAACTTATTCGGTATTTTTTTCGATTTCTTTTACATGATCAATTAGGAATAGGCCATAATGGGTTGACATTGGGCGGGGCGGGGAGACAAGGGAGGGGGCGTCGTCCTTTGTAGTGTTGGCATCATAAGTTTCAAGGAGTCATGAACATAATGGCCTAAAAAAGCGGACATATTTTTTCTTTCTCACTCTCTTTTTATTTCCATTTTTTGTGTTGAACATCCCCACCCCCACCCCACCGCTCCGATATATATATATATATATATATATATATATATATATATATATATATATATATATATATATATATATATATGTATATATATATATATATATATATATATATATATATATATATATATATATATATATATATATATATATATATAACATTATATATAAACATTTATCACAAGTATCATTCTTTTGGGTCTAAAAGTTTTTTCCCGCCTTTTCATTTTCTTTTTCTCTCAATGATCACGAAAATGCGAATATCAAGCAATACGTCCGCGTTCTAGGCTATTTAAGTTATGTACAAATACTAAGGCGAACATGATTTAACTAAAAATATCTCGCTTAAAGTGTAAATTAAATGCATTTTAAAGAAAACTGCTTCTTTGACGTGTTATGCTGAATACATTATTCTAACTTAATTCATCGTCGTCAAAAACCCGGCAGGGTTTCATTCTTGTTTAAGAGGAGGATCGTTCTCATGACTTGACCTACCGAAACTAAACGTTAACTGTTTTCATTGTTTACTTTGAACCATATTTATTTTGATAAACTTTGACAAATGCAATTATAAAATATGCTTTTGGGGATTTAGTGGATAGCATGGGCTTATTTGAACACTGTCGTACCAGCTAAAAAAATGTTTACCATCACAATTCGGGTTTGCAGTAAAATTAGTTGCAAAGGAAACGTATAAATACACATACAAATGATAGGTGCTAAATTATCGTTTAAAATGTGAATTATATGTACGGTTTAAAACCTTTAGACATCCTAATAAAATATTGTACAGACAATAATATTTACGTTGTATTTTGGTACAGAGATCATACAGTTGCTAGATAATTACAAGAGCAAAATAGAGCGTGTACAAGATATGAATTTAGAATGTTATGCACAATCTAAATGAAATTGTTTTGAATGCTTTATTTCACTGCACGAGCAATCCTTAGACAGATGATTCGTATTTATTTAAACTAGTACGCTTTTTTAAAGACTAATTCGCAAAAACATGTATTTTTTGGGACCTGGATTTGCCAGTACATTATGAAGCAACATAGCCTAGTACATGTTGTTCCCTATCGTGCACCTGCTTTATACTGTTACACGAGATAATGAAATCTCTGCATTATGGATTCAAGCATAGTTTGAAAACCCCTATAACAAAACAAACATAATCATTTATTTTTTTATGCTCCTCTGCGAATGGTGAAGTTTCTAAGAGAAATAATAGTAAACTATCGATTGTTTGGTCACTCCAGAGTTCTTGTCAACACAGACATTGGAAACATTATGATCAAGGAGTTTCATATGCCTTAGTATCAATCTCCTTGCGTGTTGGCGGTATATCGACGTAGCATGGAAGATAACAAGAGTTCGAATCCCACTAAGAACGTAACACCTTTTGTATGAAAAAAGTCAAATTATTTATTACCCTGAATGAGATATGGTTGTTATGTAATTAATTATACTGTCTGTCCGAATATACACGAAACACAGTAGAAATATTGGGGAAAGACAATATTATTAATGAAAAGTGATACTTCAGTCTGGTATTCACTTTAGGTAGCCAAGACGTTAAAGATTAAATACAACAATCAAATTTATAAGAACTACATATTTAATCTCTTTTGCGTAAGAACTCGGTATGTTCACGAGTTGTTTTAACCTTCGTGGAAATACAGTGTTTCACCCACTGTTGTATCCTGTATTGATTTCATAAAAGCAAATATGATTGATGTAGTACAGGATTTTCTATGTCAGCTCCATCGCGAAAATAATACAATTTGAGAACAAAGAGACAACATCAACAACATCAACAACAACAAACGCTGATGAAAAAATTATCAAGTAGGCCTAATTAATAAATAATTACCTGCTATAAAAAGATCTCTTCTATCATGGTTCATTTTTGTAGGCATTAAGCAGCAATCTCCTTCTATAATTACAAGGAAAAAAGATATTAAGATAGATTCTAATGCCTCGAAATCACGATGAATCATACTGCCAAAATTGTTTTTTTTCTTCTATATTATGAGAAACAAAAATGACAAGCTTAAATGATGAAGTAGATAACAGTTTTTGTATGCTCACTGCCTGCCATTTTTGTAGGGTTTAAAACATCGTCATCTATCAAAATATTGACAAATGCTGTGTCAAATGTACGTTTTGTGTTTGTGTATGTGTGTATGTGTGTGTGTGTGTGTGTTAGTTGGATTTTTAACGTAGCTTTAACACCTTTTCAGTCATATCAGTATAATCTATGAAGTGCGGCAGTTTATAGTGATGTCTAAAACTGCGGCATCATGCCGCGGACATATAGCATGATGTCCCACCCAGTCAAATTATCCCGGTACCAGGACGACCAGTACTAACACTATTCTCATAATGGTGAGCGCCAAGCGAGGCAGCTGTTAGTACCATTTTTATAAGTCTTTGGTGTAACTCGAGGAGGGTTACCTCCCACATTCTAGGCGGACGATCTACCCACTTATGCCACAGGAGCAGTCTCAAATGGACACTAAATAGTATTGCCCTATAGTCCACTAAGGTTTGGTAACATTGATGTTTGACTATTCACCAAAGCATTGCTTTTGTCAATAACTGTGAATAATCCAAAGGTGATATAAAATATGTTTGGTCGGACAAACTACAGGTATCTTGGCTGGTTGAAAATTTTCATGTTACGCCCATTTAATTTTTTCTTCTTCAGTTCTGTGTTAAAAAGAGTAATATATGCAAAATGTTTCTTATCAGAAATACAGCGAGTTCACGATGCACTTGGAACAGAAAGTCACGAAGTTATAGAAACTGTACGAAGTATACGCATACGGCATTCTGAAAAACATTGTCCTATTTGAACATGAACAATTCTTTTGCTCATCCAGAAACGAACAAATTCATTACGAAGAAGCAATAGCGAAAGATAACAATAAAGGAAACAATTTCTATAAAGGACTACTACTACTGCTGTTGCTGTTACTACTACTACTAGTACTATTACTAAAATGAATAACAACAACAACAACAATAATAATAATAATAATAATAATAATAATAATAATAATAATAATAATAATAATAATAATAATAATAACAACAACATCAACAACAACAATATATTGTCACACTCGTTGTATGTAAACAACTTCCACAAAACGATTCGTTTCCCTCACCCTCCCAACTAATACGGATTTCTCTAATTGCAGAATCTACTGTCATGTACCATAACCCACTTGTTTATTCGTGTTATTTTGAAGTGCATGAACCCTATCTTTTTCCTTGAAATCTGAACATTTCCTTAACAATTTCAAGTCGAGACAACCTGTATTAATCTATTTTATCTGTAGTCATTGATCATTTTCTATTTAAGGGAGCAAACACATCATTGTAAAGTAACCGCGCTTCACAATATTGACTCAAGGCCGCCGTGACGAAACAAACGTCTGTAGATGTGCATTACATGTAATAGTAATTGCAGTGGTAATTGGAATAGCAGTAGTAATTGTAATAAATTATAATGGCAGTAGTAATTTTGACAGCAGTAATAACTGCGATAAATTGCGATAAATTGTAATAACAGTATTAATTGTATTAGGAATACTGCTTGGATTAGCAGTAGTAATTATAATAAATTGTACTAGCAGCAGTAATTTTGACAGCAGTAGTAATTGCGATAAATTGTAATAACAGTAGTAATTGTATTAGCAGTAGTGATTGTAATGGATGACTCTTGAATGACGGTTGTTAAAAAAAGCAACGTGAAAGGTAAAGTTGATTTATTTATAATTTTCAGTTATGTAGTGACGGAACACTTAAGAAAATATTTTTTCTTTCACTTACTTTTTTCCCTGTTGTCGAGATGACAGATTTTCAAATTCTTCAGGTGTATAATACCGTTGGATGGTCTCTTTCGCCTAACCTTATGCAATATACATAGTAATGCTATGATATCTCAGTATGGATCACCAGGTATTTATCATAAAACAACCGATACAGCCTTTGCAAGTCAAATGAAAGAGAGAAACCAATGAAAATTGCTTGTTATCCGTTATTAAAGATGCTCCTCCCACCGTAGACGTTATGTATTATCTCCTTTTAGTCACTGATTATCTTCATATATATATATATATATATATATATATATATATATATATATATATATATATATATATATATATATATTTGTAAGTAAATACTCAAATTATAAACGTTACTAACATGCCTTTGTTTGTTTTGTTTCATAAAATATAACTTTTATTACGTTACGATTTCAAAATATCTGTTTATACTAATTGAAGGGGATTGGCTTTGGAACGTGGGAATGGACCTTCCTAAATGACTGACAAAAATGTGTAGATAGAATGCATTCATTATGTGATATTGTTTATGGAACGAAATGTTTGCACTAAAGTTAAAGGTGTGGCATAATTAATAAACAATGGGCTTGTGTTAATGAAGACAAATGAAAAAACGGACCGAAAATGCGCAATTTATATACTATAAAAGTTTGATTGGACGGAAGCAGGCAAGATGTGAAAAATGACACGTAAAAAGCAAAAAAGAATTTATTATCTTTATCTTGACACCAAGCCTGTACCATTTGATAACTACCTGATAAGTTTGCTTCTCATACATACATCAAAAAATTACGTCACATCAGTATATATTCCTAATCTCGTTATACTGAACAATATCACAATAATCAGACGCATTTCTTTACCTTACAACATAAAGTACGCAAATCTTCAAATATCCATGCTCTGCTATATGCAAGCATAGGTACGAGTTAAAATTGGTTTTTTATTTGTTCGCTTATCTAGAATTTAATATTTCAGAAAACTGCATCTATCACAACCACTACAACAATCTGGTCGTGGAAAAAGGTATAAGACAGATACACCTCTATTATGACAATCAGACGCGCGCGTGTGTATGTGTATGTGACGTTTTCTGACAGAGCCAACTCAGATCTCTAGGGATAGAGTGAGAGTATATCTTATACCAACTTAAGGAAACAAATATCTACAATAGAAATTCAAGGATGCGCTGATAACGAAAATATGTACACTGGGATACGGTACCGGAGTACCTGAGATCGTCTAAGCTATACTCCTGAGTCGACGAGCGATATTATGAGGAAAGATGAACTCTCTTCCTGTATTAGATTATATAGGCTAGATTTTAATCTGTCCTTGCGATGATAGAGATGTTATATAATATTGGCATGTATTTCAATATTTGATTTTCATTTTATGATTTCTTTAATTATATAATAAAAATGTAATATCCATTATATAACATCATGCCTCTGCGTTGAACACAGAAGCGTGTGTGGCTACTTCAGGGTACTACGGAAAGTGTAACAAGTCCTGTACGAGAGATAACTGCTCTCAGAATTATGCTTTGGGATATCATTCGAGATCAACTCCAAGTGTATCTGGGATGAGGAGGACGAAACGTAAATATTACTACGAAAAGCCAGAACAATCCAGAAATCCAAAAGTCATTCAGAGTTATTCAACCAGTTCTAGTTAAGATGAAGCGTGACGCAGTGGAAACCATGTTTAGTCGTTATGAGGCTAACGAGAAAGGAGAACTGCGTCGCGTACAACACGAAATTCGGGCACGCGGTGAGATTTAGCACCAGATATTCCATCGTTTGCTTGTTTGTCAATGGAGTGAGAGCTACGATGTACCGTCATCGTTTCGTGTTTCAACCACATCGGGGAGTGCTTCTCATAAGATATTCCGTCTTTCATCTCAACGGAGATATCTCAGATAATAGGCGCTGCAGTATTGGATATAAGACCTGACGGATAGCAAAACAATATTTAATTTTTTTGAGCACTATATTTTCTCTCCAGTTTTTTTTTATGCGAAGGATCTGTACGGCAACTTGAGAAATTTTTCATGATACATGCAGGAAATTCAATTCTTTATCGTAGGTAATGCTGAGCGGGGCATTGTTGTAGCGATTGTCTGCTGAGCCTCCGTGAGCAAGACGGGATTTTGCCCCATGCCCACGACTTTGGTGAGCGTGTGATCCACGCCGATATCAATGATGAGATGGAATGGGTTGACGATGGCCTCTTGGAGATCTTCTCGAATTTCCTCGATGACATAGGTAAGATACCGCCTGTGGCCTGATACGTTCGCAGCCATCTCTATGTCCTCAATTGTTCTATACTAAGATAATTTTAAGATCTTTTTCAACGTTTTTTCATTCTCACATCACATGCAGTGCTGTCTAATCACATGTTCGTCGTAGATCTCTACTACACCACCATGAGCCAAGTCCGTCCGTTGATTTCCTGTGAGTAATGCCTGTTCTCATTTCGCTGATCAGTAACGGCATGTCAAAAGGAACTCCGCCCGGAAACGAACAGATCTTATTGAACATTTTCTGATAGGTCAGCAAAGCCTGTTTTGTACTATTCTTTTTGGTCTCCAGTCGCGGCTTGAGACGTTTCATCAGAGTCTGCATGGCATATCCTGCTCTGGACAATATCAGCATCATCGGATTAGCCATTGCTTGAGAAGAAATCACTCCCGTGGCTTTCCAGATCAGCGGAATCATCGAAATGATTCTTACGATGTGCATGTAACACCGGTACTCATGATTGTAAACGTAGACTGGCCCATGAAAATAGCGATAATACGATTCTTGTTCGTAACCTTGCTCTATATTTAAGTTTTCATCGGTATGGTTAAAGTCAAGTATTTCAACTAAACTCTGCATGAGCAGTACAAGTTGTGGAAAGTTTTCCTTTAAGAATTTGATGTGCATGTCAACTTTATCGTCCTCGATCTCAGGCACCTTGTCTCCAACGAGTTACAGTGGATATATGCTTAAGCCTTTTGTGATTTTCGTCAACTGACTTGACCTCACAAGATCAGACAGCGTATCAGGAGTCGCTTCAAGTTCCACATGGTCCATATATTGTTGTAATTCTTTGACGTGTATTATCTCATCCGTGGAATAAGTAATGTTTCGATGATCCTTGTAGAGGTAATAATTCACAAAGGCGATTTTATGTACGTTGACTTTTGTTGTGGTGCCCAAAACCACACTCTTGACCACAGACATGCTCGAGATGGAAACGACGTTAGCTCTATTCACCAGCAAGCTGAAATCCAAATAACACAGCATTTACAAACAACAGTTTATTGCAGCTCCGACTTCTACTTCATGGAGAGTCGCCACCAATTCAGAAAGAGAACTTCTAAGACCTGTCTTCGTATTCACATCCGCATAAACTCCACATAATATAAAAAGCTACTCAAAACGTCCTGTGCAGTTTCACGCAAACACGACGTGCTGGACGAAAAACAAACAGGATTTCATATAACATCATGTCGTTGTACGTTTCAGCCAAAGTCACGCTGTCCCACTAGCAGAACAAAAGTATCGTTGTGGCTGCCACTCATAAAAGACCTGTCTCCATAGGACTAAAAATCTCAACACTCATCGAACCTAATTGGATCTTGCAGACCCATCCTCAAGCCACTTGAGTGGCAAAACATAAGGCAGATTGGAAAAGTATCGTTCTGATATTGTCAGCCATACAGCTGTCCAAGCAATGATAACTTATCGGTCCTCTGTTAGCAGGTATTAACATTACTGACAGGATTGCTCAGTATTGGTAAAGTACTCCAGCTGCCAGGAACAACGTTGAGTCAATGGCATGATAAAAGAAAGGTCTTAAGCAACTTTAATATTGAATATCTTTTAGTTTATATCCACATTTCAGTCTATTTCAAACATCAACTTCCAGAATAGATGAGACCTGACGAGAGCTGTTACATTAATCTCCAAAATTATTATGATGGACAGCCATCATCAATGATTCCCAATCCAACGATCTTGAGTATACTTTTTATTTTCTCCCGAGAATGTCGTGCGATATCTCCACAAAACGCACAAATGAGCGATGTTTAACTAGTTACCAGTTCAAAACGTCGATGATAACACCTCTGGTACTACGTTGACTACATGTAAAAGGACGTCAAGGACTCTCTCGTTGAAATAGTTTTGCAACTGTCAAAATAATATCTACTCCTCATATAACCATTATGGAATCATGGTGTCTCAAGTGTAAAGCCATCATGGACTCGTGGTGTCTCAAATGTAAAGCCAAGACGGAGAGTGCAGACCCCGTCCAGGTGGTCACCAAAAAATTAACGCCTCATGATCTAATCCATGTGTGCTGCATGTGGTTCCAAAAGTCACATTTCATCAAAAGCATGACCAAACGTGCATCTTTGCAGACACTGCCATCTCGATACGTGCTTCGAAGAACTTCTTGTGGAAAGAAATTTGCGTGGGGAATTGTAAAGTAAGCAGACATCAACAGATTTTTTGGGAAAAGCTATTGCTGTCCATGCTCTCATCATAAAATTCCCGCAGCTCAAGGCGGATTGACGTTGCCAAGATATAAATACACATAGCTGTGGAATACCCTAGAATAACAACTGGATGAACATGATCAACATGTTCAGAAGGGGATACTTGGGAAGTAAGTGATAAGCAAGTTACTCCTTGTTTATAAGGAATTAAAAAAGTTCTCATACACATTTCCTTTCAATCCTAACTGTCTTGTGTTGATGAACAACTAATAGTGTAAGTCTGTCATAAAATTGTTGTAGGTTTAACGCCATTTTTTTAGCACAAGATAGGCCATACATGGCTGCCATTATAAATAGTGGAGGAAGAACCCCATAACGAACATCCGATCCACGAGAAGTTACTGATAAACTTTCTCACGTACCCACATTGGCCGAGTCAGAGACTCTATCCCACGCAGACATAGGTGAGATGGCAGTGATCCGTAATGGTGAACTCTTTAGACCACTCGTCCACTCGAGGACACTAGTCTGTCAAAGAAGGGCGTGGTTTAGTAATTGTAGGGGCATTGGCTAGCGCTAGTATTGGTAACTGTGCATTGCTCAGTCAAAGTTCATGTTAAACATATGGTCGCTTCTAACATTACTTTGCCCGTACGAGGTAAGAGAGGACAAACGTTACTAAATTCAGTTAAAAAGGGGCAGTTAAAAGCTATAGCACCCTTTTAACCTTAATTCCTGTATGAAGACACATGTATGTAAAACTAACGGCATAATGTTAATTCCCAATAAAAGCTAAAGGACATTATGTATATCAAAGAGTTCATTGAGGTCAACCACTTCTGACAATGATGTGATCTTGACAGTATGAATGTAAACTAAGGAGCCATAATGTGACGCCTGTTGATATTTTAAACAGGACACAGGATTTCCCTATTTCCCCAGAATCCCATAAAACCGAGGCCTAATATTAGGTATATACCCTGTATTGCAGCAAAACAAAGCAACCTTTTGTTAATGTTCTCTTATTCCCATCATCTGAAGACCCTTTAGAACTTATAGTACCGGGTAATACTTTTCTTTTTAATATTCTGTTATCTAAGAGACTGAAGAGTTTTCGTTAATATCTGTCACTTGCACTAGTGCTACTCTTCTAAAACATGATTAACAATCCGAATGAGTACACACACAAGAGGGCGCTCGGACACAAACACGGTGTTTCACTAATCTAGAAATATCAACTTTAAAATTAAATTTTGTTGTATGTTGTACAAGAACCAGTTAGTTATAAGAACGTGATTTCAATTCTATTGTCCTTATCTGTGTATGTTGATCTTTAGTTTATGTTTAATATATTATCATTAACAGTAAGATCAATGAACACGTCCATATGGTTGTTATTAGCGAAATGAAATGTATGTTTGCTACATTCCACACAATACTTCAGTTTTTGCAAAGAATAATTGTTGTTTTGCCAATCGAAACATGCGTAAATACACGTATAATCACAAATGTAAATATTTGTAACTACGAAAAAACAAAATGACTTTCTATTGTCAATGTGAACCAACGTAGTCTGCCTGGGTCTGACTCTCTCTGCCTGTCTCTGAATGTCTGTCTGTCTATCTCTATGTGAACCAACGTGGTCTGTCTGTCTGTCTGTCTGTCTGTCTGTCTGTCTGTCTGTCTCTCTCTCTCTCTCTCTCTCTCTCTCTCTCTCTCTCTCTATATATATATATATATATATATATATATATATATATATATATATATATATATATATATATATATATCTGTGTGTGTGTATGTGTGTGTTTATCAGCCCCATGCACCGTTTGAATCTTGAATTTGGTATAAGGTTACGGTATAACATATAAAATCACTTGTTTATCTTTTGCTGCCTAATTCAACAGGATCAACACTGCAAACTGTATGGACGATAGTCCCATGTTATGGGATAATACCACTTATCTCCATGGTTGCGCAAACGTAAAGAACTCATATAATCTTAAGTGTCAATATTTCCCTGTTGATAATAATCGAAGGGCATTTTAGTTTGTTGTGTAGGTCTTATTGTGGATAATTACAATAAGTATCAATTATCACACACAAAACATGCGTGCCGGAAATGTGCATTTTTATAATGTCTTGAAACGAGATAAAGATGAACTTATTTTGTATAGTATAGTGAACACTTGCTACAACTACTGCTACATCTACTACTACTACTGTTGCTATTAGTACTATTTTACTACTACTACTACTACTACTACTACTACTACTACTACTACTATTTTGACAAGTAACGTAGCAGCAATTGGTGATGATTGGAGCTAATGTTTATGACTTTTTTTTTCAAAGAGCGTGATACAAGTAGAGAGCTAGACTCAGGAACCGTCACGCGATCGTTGGTGCGCGCACACGGACACATACACACATGCAGAGAGAGTACATATATAAGCACATTTCTTGGTCGCTTATATTTTCCTCATGCTTCTGTTAGTTATGAAGGAGGGTATTGAAAACGTTCCGAATACCAGTCCTAAATACAGCATAGCTTTTATCATGACACAGTACGTCAGTGCATTTTTCTCAGACTGTTAAATTATTTAATGCTATTTTGTATTCACCTTAGGGTATGTCCTTCATACACAATAAAACTGTTCTTCTAATTGCATGGAGACTTTGATCTGGTCCTCATCGAATCTTTGAAAACGGAATTCAGCAAAATATCCCTTAGAGCTAAGCCACGGCTGTATAGAGAATGTGACAAAGTTTGGATGCTATGTCTGCGATGTACCAATGCGATGTAGGGTTGTATATGAATAAATGCCAGAGGAAGATGGATGGTTTGGTGTGCTTTTAGCAACATTTTGCCGGGACACGAATGTCTAGTGACAGTAGCCGAGTCAGGCATACGAACATATACTACCGGCCTTCTGCATCGAAACATAAGGCTCTTAAAACACTCTAGACAGTCAGAATTAATCGAATGCTTTGTGGTGTCTGCTCGTGTTATCCAATCCAAACGTGATTCATTCTCATAATTGTCTTTACAAAAAGGCCTATCCATGGTTCGTTACATCATTCAAAGTCTCTGGTCAGTTTTTCATGTACTGTTGCGAATATCTGTAAGGCCATTTCAACCTTAGTCTCGTCGGATCAGTGATCATTTTAATGCAGGATCCATCATGTACAGACAGCGGGATAATTATGCTAGTGATAAAAAGGTATTCCACCACGAACCGTTCGTCTTCATGAATTGGCCCCTTGGATGTAAGCACTTCCCGCTCACTATATCTTCCAGAATGTGAGTTATCAGACCATTTTTATAAACGATGAAACCACATCAGAAACTGTAGGATATGATAGAGAATTGAACTGGCAAACTTCGTCCGTGTCGGGCTTGGTATCAGGATGAGAATACCCAAGAGCAACCGGATTATGAAGTATCCTCTTGGGTCAGTAGCAGAATTGATCTTCATCTACAAGAATTACGTCACTGCCATTTACCATATCACGTACACGCATATCTGGCAAGTTGCACGTGAAGCTGCAGATCATTAAAAAAACAACGTTATTTTGTATATCGATAGGCGTTAAATTTATTGACAGGTTAACACAAACAAAAATTGCAACAAAATATTTGGAACTGTTCACATAACCCTATTAACAGGGCCAAAGTTTAATTTATCTATAGATCCCATATTATTATGTCTAGCACGGTTTAATTGCAACTGAACCTAATTTGATTCTGATTTATTTCCTATTTCCTTTTTTCTCCTGGTAAAATAGTAGCATTTTGTCTCTGTCATTCTTCTTGTGCCTTTCTTAACGTTTCCTCTGTAGGCGTATGTCTCAGTTGGATTTGTTACAATGGTTCAAGTCCAACTTGGTCAACAGGACACAAATTGAGTCTGCACATTGAAAACACGCCAGTCCAGTTGATCTATGTTCTTAAAGCCCATCTATTTCAACTGCAAGAACAGACATAAAGACCAAATACTATGTCCTTATAACCTACCCTTGCCTTAAAAATTTACAGCATGCTTTTCCGTTTCTAATATTGTTGTGGTTGATTTTATTTTTAAAATCTTATCATTATATATATATATATATATATATATATATATATATATATATATATATATATATATATATATATATATATATATATATATATATATATATATATTATTCATTTTATGTGTTGTCAAATGTTGCAATGCTCTTAGAGCTTCTAATGATTAGACACTATACAAAGTCATCGTTATTATTATTATTATTATTATTATTATTATTATTATTATTATTATTATTATTATTATTATTATTATTATTATTATTATTATTATTATTATTATTATTATTATTATTATTATTAACAGACTCCCCGTTCTGGAATTTTTCCCCAGCTGGCATGAGTCTTTATTGGGAGTGTTACCAGATTGCCCGTTCTGAAACGTTTCCACAGCAGGCATGAGTCTATTGTCAACAGATTGCCCTTTTCGGAACAGCGACAGTAAATAGACAGGATCACAATTATTAGATTTCTGATAAAGCAACTAATCTTTTCGCTGTATTCGATCTTTAATAGGCAATGTATTTCATGTATCATCCAAGATTCCCTTGCTCCTTAGTTCAATTTTTGTCCGAATGATCCATTTTAAAGATGTGCTAGGTTTGCTGTGAGTTCGCACTTTATAGTAATCTATGTATGGTTGTAAATAACTGTCATACAATAATTTCATGTGTCTTTCTTCTGGAAAGTGAAGATAAACGACATACAGCAGTCGGCTGGGGCTGGCCCAGACGGGTATATAACCACCGCTTTTGAATTATGACTACAAACTGGGCACTTGTGACTCTCTAATACGATTGCGATGAAAGGTAACAATGCAATGAAATGCAGAGAGAGAGAGAGAGAGAGAGAGAGAGAGAGAGAGAGAGAGAGAGAGAGAGAGAGAGAGAGAGAGAGAGAGAGAGAGAGAGAGAGAGAGAGAGAGAGAGAGAGAGAGAGAGAGAGAGTATAGTTGGACTAGAATTGAGAACCTTCGAATTTATCAGGAAACGCATCCACCAATTAACTGGCACCTCAAATATGTAAAAATCACCTCTTTCCTAAATATTTTAATTGTTAAAGTTGAAAGCTGTATAAGCTTATGATTCGTGTAAATCAATACAATGGCTACGCTGCGATGAAGACAATGACATTGCTTTATTCATTACAATGTGATGCTTACTTTATGTCAATGACAATGGAAACACTATTTGTTTAGACAATGTGTTGGCAACGCTATATCAATGGAAATGACAACGGCCTATTCATGACAATGTGATGATTACTTTATGTCTGTGTCAATAGAAGCGCTCTATTTATGACAATGTGGTGCCACCACTATTTCAATGAAAATGACAACTCTTTATTCATGGCAATGTTGTTGTCGTTGTTGTTTTTGTGGGGCCTAATGCCAGTTTTGAGCACACGATGGGCTATACATGGCGGCTAGTACTAATGGTAGAGGAAGAAACCGGGAAATCCACGAAAACAACCACCGACCCACGAGAAGCTGATGGCAAGCTTTCTCATCATGATAATATGATGCTAAGTCTATATCAATGACAATGAAAAGGCTGTCTGACAATGTGATGCAACGCGATATCAATGACAATGACAAAGATATATTTATGACCATGAGATGCCTACTTTATATCACTGACAACGACAACGCTCTATTCATGACGATGTGATGCCAACAATATATCAATTACAATGACAATGCACTATTTATGACAATGTGATGCCAACACTATATCAATGACAACGACAACGCTCTATTCATGACGATGTGATGCCAACAATATATCAATTACAATGACAACGCACTATTTATGACAATGTGATGCTAACACTATATCAATGACAACGACAACGCTCTATTTATGACAATGTGATGCCAACACTACATCAATGACAACGACAACGCTTTATTTATGACAATGTGATGCCAACACTGTATCAATGACAACGACTACGCTTTATGTATGACAAAGTGATGCCAACACTATATCAATGACAACGACAACGCTCTATTTATGACAATGTGATGCCAACACTACATCAATGACAACGACAACGCTCTATTTATGACAATGTGATGCCAACACTACATCAATGACAACGACAACGCTCTATTTATGACAATGTGATGCCAACACTGTATCAATGACAACGACTACGCTCTATTTATGACAATGTGATGCCAACACTATATCGATGACAATGACTACGCTCTAGTCAAGACAATATGATGCCAACGAAATATTATTAACAACAACTATGCTCTGTTTATGACAATGTGATGCCTACCCTATATCAACGACAACGCTCTAGCTCTGAGAAGGTGTTGCCAACGCTATATCAATAACAATGACAACGCTCTATTTCTGACAATGGGATACCGACATTATATCAATTACAACGACAAGACTATATTTGACAATGTGATGCCTACGCTATATCAATGACGATGACTAAGCTCTATTTCTGACATGATTCGTAAGCTATATCAGTGACAATGATAACGTGATATTTATGACAAGGTGATGCCTTCGCTATATCAAAAATATTTTCAAACTTTTTTGATTGACCACTGGTGCTTATATGTCTGTATCGTCCAAGTTAAAGCCGTTAACGCCATTTTTTACCATCTTGTTATTGATTGTTATTTAGCAGCATGTTACACCTATCGGTGTTTGTTAATTGCTGTTTGATATTAGTACAATATTGTATGTACAATATTCATAAAAATCTGCTTTTGTTATCTCTTTTGTCTTTTTCTACTTATTTTAATTAGATTATATATGCAAAAATATTGATAATAAAGAGAGATCTAAACAAATGGTATTGTTGTTTATTTCTTCGAATCTCTTGAGATGTGCTTGATTGAAAATATATACTGTTTAAGCCAATTATTACATTTTTCGTTGATATTTCTTTGACGATTAAGTTTTCTTTGTAAATATTCATTATTTAAACTGCCATTTCAATCAAACACTCCCTTTCTCCGGTCAGTTTAAAATTAAATAGAAATCTAAGCAAGAAACAAACACAGTGCCGTAGTTGCTAATAAGTGGGTAAGTGAAAGAGAATACGTATGAATGAAGGACAAAATATATCGAACGAACAATAAATGCATGTAGGAAAACAGAGACAAGCATGCTAATTACAAAATATATGAATTTACTTATCAATATGAATAACATGGAGAATTAATAAATGACCATTGCAAAAGTGTAAGAATATAAAATCCAATTTGAAAACTGACCAGCTTTATCTCAGAAAATTGCACTTCAGTTAGCAGGAGTAAGTTCTTACCATGTTGAAATAAATATGGGAAATGCACAGGTGAACATGTGTTACTTTTGAAATCTTTTTATATTTCTAGCTTCGGTGGTCTAGTGGTTAGAGCGTCCGCCTCGGATGCGGAAGGTCGTGGGATCGATGCCCGGTCGAGTCATACCAAGTCTTACAAAAATGGTACTAACAGCTGCCTCGCTTGATGCTCAGCATTAAGAGGTTAGTGTTAGGACTGGTCGGCCTCGTGTCAGGATAATGTGACTGGGTCTGCGGCATGATGCCCCAGTGCTAGACATCACTATAAACTGCCACACTGCAGACATCGTAGGGATATGACTGAAAAATTGTTAAAGCTACGTTAAAAATCATAATCACATCACATCACATCTCATCACATATTACTTGTTTCTATTAGCATGAGGAATACAAAACAATTATTTTAGTCGGTGACTCTCGGCCGCACATAATATAAAATATCAACATAGCTGACAAACTTCTGATCTATTTAATTTTGTGGCTAAGAAGTAATAAAACAAGACCGCATGTTATTTAAATCTAATTTGGTGTTTAAATTATTCTTTTTTTAATACGATCTGATATGAGCAGATAACACAGGTCAAATAGGTTCTTTCGTGTTTGTCAACTAAAAAGATAAATATCCGTCTAGGTTGAAAATAACTTCGGTAAATCAAAACTTGTTTATCTGTGTTTGTTTGGTTTGGCGTTACACGACATAGCAACACAAACAGTTTACTTAGCGACAGGGCTTTAACCAACGACCTACCGCGGTAGGGTAGCGTGGTCTGAAGGTAGGAAGCGTTGCTGCACCCTGCTGGGGCGTTACGTACTTAGCAACAGTGCCTCAGGCGATAAATCGATTATTATTAATTATATTTGTTACATGAAGTAAAATGTTGCCCTGTTTAAAATAATTAAAGCAGAAACAGGACAGAAACAGGGCAGAAACATAAGTAGCTGAAAATAGAGCGACATATGAGAATATTAATAAATCTGCACCAATAACACAAAAACCTCAAATGCTACAAACACCACAACTACTTACCATGTAACAAATAGAAATATAAGTTGTTTGACAAGTTGCATATTGTAGGATTTTTAACGCATTCACTAATTTGCAACAGACTGAACAAAATGCCAATAATAAATAATAATAAATAGAAAAGGATCCGGGATAAAGAACAGATCAAGTGGAAAGGAAGAAATTCATATAACTTTCTGATGTTTGTTGGTATCCGTTATGTTTTATACAACTTGGTCACATCGCCAAGCAAACGGTACTTCTAGAACTTTAAAAAATTATCGACTCTAATACGGAACAAGGATACGGAGAATCTACCACAACCACAACCGTGCAGTAATTTTATGTAATAGATATATTCACAGATACACTAAACAATTAAACCTAGAACATACGACACAAAGAAATTTATTTATCGGAGAATATCTAATGCAATCAATACGTGCTCATTAGAGCTTTATACCCGTAACGATAACAGTGTTGACCCCTTCTGTTGGGCGATTACAGAGTTATCACCCTATATACTGCAAGTTTATTAAAAAAAATGCATCCAATTAAAACAAATACAAATAGCGGAATAAAAATATTCTAGTAACATAAAGGGCACACATCACACATTACGCACGGAGACAAAATAATACATGACACAAACAGCATAAACACTGACGTTAGAAATCCGTATCCATAGTAATCAAGCATAATATATCCAGTCATTAGATTACTAATCTAACGGTAATGAGATGCAGTGTAGACCAAACAAGGATATAAACGAATTACTATTAATAATATAATACTGCAAGAATAAGTTATACGTATAACTAAATACTTTAATTATAAAGTACCACACAATCATAGAAAACCGAGAAATCGAAAAAAAGTTAAAAGTTTTAAAACCCGCTGTATTAAAATTTAATTTAATATAATTATGATTATTTGAAATCTTGGTAGTTTTCAAATACTTATCCTACCTGAGACTGAAATGTTAAGTTTTTATTTTGGAAAGGTCAGAGACGTATCTAGGGACCATACCATACAAGATCTTAAATTCTGATGTTGTTACTGTTGTTACTGTTTTAGGATTTACGCCATTTTTCAGCGTATAAGAGGCTATACATGGCAGCCATTACAGCTGGTGGAGGAAGAACCCGAGAAAACAATCGGTAAGAGTCACAGACACACGTGACTCTACTGGCAAGCGTTCTTACACACCAACACTGGCCGTGCCTGAGACTCGAACTCAGAGAGACTGAGATGGCAGTGATAGGTAAAAGATAGTGGTTTACATCCGGGGCCCCTATAACTGATATAGAGTTAACTTGAACGTTTATAATTCTGTCTTTGTTATCATCTGATCTTAAAGCTGGTTTAGTTTTAATTAATGAATCGGAAGTTTCTTAGTTGTTGCTGATGATGTTGTTGCTAACGATGATGTCGCTGTTGTTTATGCAGTTTTGGGGTATTCTCCTTATTAAAATGGTTCCAACCTGAGGAGCGATTGTTTAAGTTTAAGAACGTTTGTTAAATTTTAAGAACTTTTTTAAGTGAACAGACGGGTTCTTGAAGTTAAAGGACTTCTGCTAAGCTAAAAAGGTAAAAAAGAATAGTGAAAGTGAGTCAATATTCCATAATGCCAATGTGTTTAATTATTTTTGATTAACATGAAACTTTTTCACATATATGTAATTTTTCGACAAAATTGCTTAAACGGTACACATAGATTTCCAATCTGCCAGTCACAGTCGTTATATATAAAAGATATAAAAAAGATACGGTTGATAACGACAGTAAATAGTAAGGTCTCAAGCACATTTTTAGACATCTTCGCTTGCCAAGGTTCCGATATGTTAACCCAATCAACACCTTGGAGAATAGAGCAGATATTTAAGTGCTTTGTCCTAGCGACATCTATTGGTACTCAAGAGTTGTCTCCCTTATTAGAAGAAGATGAAGATATTAAATAGTAAGGTCTCAAGCACGTTCGTGGATTATTATCGTGATGATGATTAAGCCATGTTCCTATGTAGGTGCCACGTTTTTCCTCTAGTTTATATGCGTGTTGTATCGAGGTGCCAAACAGCTCAAAAACATACATAAATTTCATTGATTCATATCAACCAAAAATTTGTGACAAATTACACTGAATGGGGTAAGGTAAACGTACAGTGCATCAGGAAGTAGCATCCAATATATTTTCTCACCAAAGAAGCATTAGTTAGAAACAAATACATACACTTACAAATAGTTTCAATTAAAATATTGCTAATATTAAAGCAAACCTTCACTATGGTACACACACGCACGCACAAACTTGTAAAACAATATAGTTCCATGTGAAATTTACCAGTAATTTAACAATCGGTTGACGAAGGATAGCTCATATGCCACATGGAGCTGAGGCTAGCTCCAGGAGAAAACACACCACACCCGTATATTTGTCCTTATTTTAAAAAAATGATTTAAAACATTTCATGCAGCGATCAGGTTCCTTTACTGAGCTTTGACGAGAGTCGCTAGCACGTGGATAAGTTAGTCTTTACAAGTACTGACTTTTTCCGTAAGTTTCAGAACCATAATAAAATTTATACAGTAAGCATCTTTAGCAGGAAAAAAGGCATCTACCAGCTAATCACCAGCAAGAAAGGATGTCCACAAACTGTGGACTGCTTCTTCTTTCAAACGTGGAAAAGAACCACTAACCAAAGCCTAGTATGGCATAATGGCAGACAAAATACATTGAAGCATGTTTTCCACAAGTAAACACGTTTTCCACAAGTAAACACGTTTTCCACAAGTAGTTTTCGCGTCTTTAGAAGCCCATATTAAAAGACTGTTGTTATAACGGAAATCCCACTGCGCATACTCTTACCGAGACCATAAAAAGCAGAGCAAAATAATAAATAAATAAATAAATAAATAAATAAATAAATAAATAAATAAATAAATGATCCCCCAAACACCAGCTGTCGTTTTAGAGTTCAGTCAATTATCTATGCTGACCATGTATCACTTATTATATCTATGTGATCGATCAACCAGCGAGCAAGCGATCCAGGTAAAAGCAACACGCTAAGAAATGGTGACAAGGTCAACAATAATTCGGTGTTATGCCTAGGCGAGAAAACATTGGCGATCTTCACCCCGTACGATGAGGTGAACTCGACTGAATCCCTTGGAAAAGATCATTTGGGAGATGAGAGTAATAAATTCAGGGAGCGAAGGACAGCCGTTTCAGTCGATGGAGGCCTTTTGTATCCACCATACAAGATGAAGAGTCGAAGCAAAGGATTACAAGTAGGTAAATGGTGTGTGGAAGGTGTTTGGGTGACAAAACCTCGGCGACTACCACTATCTCTACCTGAAGACCGATGTGGTTTGGTTGAATGACGGAACACTGCGTGCAAAACTACAGCCTGGCCAGGATCATTACCAAAGCTCTATAAGAATGAACTGATGAGGACGTGTGTTAAGCCCGAGCTACTTATAGACATTGACATGCATCTGTTAGCTTAGAAGGGCCTTCGTGAAGGCATTTCAATGGTTATCCAGCGTTATAAGAAAATGATTACCATGAAGTCAAACAGCTATATAACCAACCTTGATTCCAACAACATCAAGGCAAGGACATGGTTAAGTCTGCCAACTGGCAGTTTTAAGTGGATCGATCTGCCTGCACTCGAGCTTGAAACAATAGGTACAGATGTATTTAAGAGCTTGTGCTAATTAAGCTCGATAGCAATTATTTAAAATGTTTGCAAGATCCCATCTCTTCATACTCAATCTGTCAGTCCCTAGGACAACGGACTGAGTTAGTTGGGTGCAATGATTGTCATATGACAGGGTCAGCTTTACTTTCTTAAATTATATTGAATTCTATGAATTATCATTTTATTGAAAAACACTGTCAACTACAACCCCTATTGGATAATACAGGGTTCAACCAGCCCAGAAATTCCAGAAGTTAGTAAAATTGAAGCAAGTTTAGGATTACTTAAGGCCTGTATTCACTGGTAAGACGTAAATCGCTCGTATTTCAATGAATCTCACCTCATAATTTGCCAGATTATTTCCATACTCACAGCACTGGTTGAGCCGAGAGCGGCTAGCTAAGACCAATTAACAGAAAATAATTATGTGGGTTATAAGTTGAACAGCTAACATCCCCTGAGTGCTCGGTAGTCTGTCTGTTGTACATCCCGAGTCTAGACCATAATCTTTTATTCATAACAACCTCACTAATACATTTTAAATAAATAAAAAAGCAGAAAAATATGTTTATGCTTACAGTAGGAGGGTTCAAAACTGATTTTGAGCATGTTTAATCACTTTCATCACATCAAAACCTAGGTGAGTACATTTCCGGCTCATTTGTAAAGTACGTTCATAATGTTGTAAACTTCCTGGTTTTAGATAGATGGGTAAATAACTAACTGGATGTATATTCAGTGATATTATCATTAATGATTCGAAAAGTTATTGACTACACTTTGAGATTAACGGGGACAAGGATACCTTCATCTGAAAGGGTCAGTGACACGCAGTTTTGCAGTTACATTCCAATGTGTGGAAAGCTTATGGCCGAATAGTGCAAACTATAATTTTTAGCTGAGGGCTGAGCTGCTTGGAGTCATGCTTCTGGGCGACGTTATGGCGCTGGCTCAAATAAAGCTTCTCTGGGTGCGGTAATGAAACATTAGCGTGGCTGGCGTGGCAGTCTACCTTTTTTTGGGTGCGGTTGAGAAAAATCTGGCCTAGGTTACGGCATTATCTGAAAACCCCTTTAACATGTATTGTTCTACTACTTTAGGCCAAGGATCACTGCTAATAAAGTACGCGATGGTCAAAGCAAAATAATAGCATTGAATAATCGTACGTACAGTGTTTGCGTTTTGAAAATGTTTAAAAGGTAAGAATGAAAATTTCGGCATCAAATTCTCTTTTGTCCTGTTCATAAAACATGTTTAAGTTTTTAAACAATGCTTATATATCAGGTCAATGCACATTTGCATATTTATTACATGAGGTATTATTATCCATAAAACTTATACAGTATATTCCTCCTATGCTCTTTATTTACTGTAGTGTTCAAAATAAAGGAAGGGCATGGGTAGGAACTGTTGATTCAATATCTGAACAAATAATTGGTTGTAGACACATGCAAAAACAATATCAGTGGATTTCTGTTTAAACGCACGAACAGGAAGAGATATTACACTAGCATTGTTAGTGAACTCAAGGAAGGTGCATACTAAAGGTTCTAAAATGGTTGTATTCGTTGTATGAGCAGTTGAAAATAAAAGCCACACAAACTAAGGAAAGTTTTAGAAAATTGTACTAAGAATAATACTAGTCATGTTATAAGAGATACTCTGAATGGGAAAGTTGGGCTACTGTAGAAAGCATTTCTGTTTTGTAACCACTAGAGGTTGGCGACTATCAGATGTAAAGTAAGATACTTACAAATTGTTTTCAGATCTATAATAATAATAATAATAATAATAATAATAATAATAATAATAATAATAATAATAATAATAATAATAATAATAATAATAATTGGCTGACTTAGAAGTAGGCTCGAAGCCATATTTAAATATGTAATCGGCAACCGATTCAAGATATATAATCGGCAGCCGATTTAAGGGAAATAACTCGATTACGCAGTTCTTGCATTTACTCATGAATAATTTCCCTTGGATTCGGCATATCTGCAGTCATTCGGAGAGAGAGAGAGAGAGAGAGAGAGAGAGAGAGAGAGAGAGAGAGAGAGAGAGAGAGAGAGAGAGAGAGAGAGAGAGAGAGAGAGAGAGAGAGAGAGAGAGAGAGAGAGAGAGAGAGAGAGAGAGAGTATCTATTTTGTAATGAAATAGCATCATATTCTTGCACATAAAGAAGACAAGTCACCAGTTTGTCTGTAAGCTGATTGGGTGTTTGCAGAATTTAAGTGAATCATCTATTTCTGTCTCTTCTTCCTCATCATTTCTTCTTCTTCTTCTTCTTCTTCTTCTTCTTCTTCTTCTTCTTCTTCTTCTTCTTCTTCTTCTTCTTCTTCTTCTTCTTCTTCTTCTTCTTCTTCTTCTTTCAGTAACTAAAATACAATAAAATTCGTTATCCTTTTCATGTATTATATATATATATATATATATATATATATATATATATATATATATATATATATATATATATATATATATATATATATATATATATATATATATATATATATGGCGACTTAGCGGCCTTATACTTGTGAGGTATTGTTTCTAAAAAAATTGTTTAATATATGCGACGTTATTTTTTTCAGTTTGGGTGACTTAACTGAAAAGAAAATATACGTTTGATTTACATTTTAATACAGCACACTACTGAAATTTAAAATGGAAACGATATTTCTAAAACTATTCCAACTTAGCTGTGTTAAAACAATGAAATAACCAGATAATCGGCAGATCAAACAGCACAACTAATTTTTACAAATAGTCATTGCTGTGTTTGTAACAGAATCACATTACTATATACCCAATCACATTACTATATACCCAATCACATTACTATACCAAGTCACATGATTGCATGCCCAATCACATTAGTATAAACACAATCATATTACTATAAACACAATCACGTTACTATATACTCAATCACCTTACTGCATACCCAATCACATTACTATATACCCAATCACATTACTATAAACGGGGCCCCGAGTGGCCGAGTGGTCTAAAGCGCTGTCCGTTACGAATCACTGCCATCTCACCTCTGTCTGCGTGGGTTCGAGTCTAGGATTCGGCGAATGCGGATATGTGAGAAAGCTTGCCAGTAGCTTCTCGTGGGTCGGTGGTTCTTTCCGGTGATTTCCCGGTTTCTTCCTCCACCATTAGTACTGGCCGCCATGAATAGCCTATCGTGTGCTGAAAAATGGCGTTAAGCCCAACAACAACAACAACATTACTATAAACACAATCATATTACTATAAACACAATCACGTCACTATATATCCAATCACCTTACTTCATACCAAATCACACAGTTCTCTGACCAATCACGTTACTATACCCAATCACATTATCATGCACAGTCACATTACTGTAACCAATACATTTACTATACCGGCTTTTACTAAACCTTCAGTCTGCTGGAATGAAAGGGATGGGTGTGATCTGGTGAATATATATATAATGTTCAAAAGGCAATCTGCCAAAATATGTAACGCATGCAAATAATAATTGACATACGTATTCAAAATGTAGAGATTTTCTGGTAATACAAACCAACTGTAACAGTGAAGCATTTCTGATTTGCAGAAGAGTACACTAGAATAGCCCTTCAATGCACGTTTGATGAACTGGATAGGTGTGTCGTTTCACTCAGATGAGTTTGTGAGCCTTAGGCCATTTCTTGTGTTTGTACGTGCCATTTCCTCATTCTCATATATTTTCTAGAGTTGTCATATGACCCAGATTAAATGATAGGTGCAGCTGTTTGATTGTAGTGACATAGTCTAATTTAAACTTTCTAAAGAGGAGACCTGGATTTTACAAGTAAGATTTTTTTGAGTGTGTTGTCCTTCTTTATGATTGTGTTGTCATTCGGTAGAGAGGAAGATAATTAGTAACCAATTTAATTAATTAGTTTTTAGAAAAATATATAGTTTGAAGCTTTGTATTCATTTATTTATTTGGATTCCTTTGGAGAGTCATACGCGGGCAACTCAGTATGGGTGTTGGTATATCATAGTAACGATTTCGACGGTTATATTCATGCCTAAATTTGTAGCGTAGAGTTTACTGCCCAAGAACACTCAATGGTACCCAATCCTGACTGATATTATGGTGGAAATCGAACCCCAACGTTCTAGTCACGAAGTCAAATGCGATTTTAGTTTTGCAAATAATAATACATAAAAAGTCTACCATCACTAATTTCCTTACACCGGTTATCATATCCTATAACTTGCCACATATCAGCACTGAAACTAGATTAGAGGTAATGGCTATCGTTATCTAGTACATACATATATATTTTTTGATTGTTTATAAAGCTACTATATCACGATGTCTTGAGACTTATACAACTAGAACCGTAGTGTAATGGAGGTATTCCAAGAAACTTTACAAAAATTTAAATGAGACTCACTCATTTCCATAGTTGTACATATATACGAACTAGACATGCGATTGGACTGCATTTGTACACAGTCGAACTAGACAAGTGATTGGAGTACGTTTGTACACAGTCGAATTAGACATGGGACTGGACTACGTTTATACACAGGGTCGGATTGGACATGTGATTGGACTACGTTTATCGGAGAGAAGTAACACTTACGTCAGCTACTTTATTTCTAATATGTCAGATTATGAACGAAATTATATTGGAGTGAGAGAGAAAAAGAATGAAAAAATCCAGAATTTGATATTGTGTGCAACCAACGATGTATAACTTCACTTGTTAACCACAATCGACTGATATCTCCACTCTAAAAGGTAGTCACCACTCTGGTTTTAATGCACCATTAGATCACCACTCTGGTTTTAATGCATCATTAGATAACCACTCTGGTTTTAATGCACCATTAGATCACCACTCTAGTTTTAATGCACCATTAGATAACCACTCTGGTTTTAATGCACCATTAGATCACCACTCTGGTTTTAATGCATCATTAGATCACCACTCTGGTTTTAATGCATCATTAGATCACCACTCTGGTTTTAATGCATCATTAGATCACCACTCTGGTTTTAATGCATCATTAGATCACCACTCTGGTTTTAATGCATCATTAGATCACCACTCTGGTTTTAATGCATCATTAGAAGATTTCTATGCGGCCAAATGCTTGCTATTGGGAGCGTAATTTACATGCAATCGTAAAAGTGTACAGGGAAAAATTGGTTTAAACATACATATTTACTTCAATGGACGCCGTATTCAAGTCTGCACTGGAAACAGGAATGTAGATATTCCCAGAAAGATAAAAATCCCCAAAAGGGCCACGCGCTACAATTAGACGGCAAAATATGAGTTTATGCCAAATTTCCAAAGTGGTCGCGTGAAGAATTTTAAAACAGTACAGTCAATCATCGAGGCATAGGTATCCGGTCCTTTTCGTACAGAATTCATTCTGTACACAATGATCGGACAACATTTTATAAAGAATTCATTCTGTACACAATGATGGGACAATATTTTATAAAGATAAAATTAGTGATTCTTGACAAGTTCAGTTCCTCAATGTTTTGTTGGATATTAAAACTCTCATCAAGCAATCGATGAAGGTTTGCAATCTGTTTTTAAATCTTTTGAAGGAAAAATGGTTTATAATGTATTTGTGAACAATCTCTTCCATGAATAAATTCGCATCTTGATTTGAATATATACGCATCGTTTTCTCTTTTTTCAGTTATGTTGAATGTAAGTACGGGTTTGATTGTATTCCTGCTTCTTAGTTTTGTCATGGATACGATAGCAGCAAACGGGAATTTTTACATATCTCCTTATCCTATTGGCTATAACACAGTAGTTTTCCCAGCAGGTTGGAGAGTTACAGGGATTTTTGAAAACGGCATGTCCTCTGGTAAGTTTATAAATTACACATATTTGAGAATCTGTAAGATGTGGATACAATTTATTCGGTTCTTCACTTCCATCTTTATACATCTCCATCATCATCGTCGTCGTCATAATCCTCCTCATCATTGACCGCTGCATACATTACACTTTTATTTTTCATAAAAAGGCTACTGTTTAGTGTTAGACTTGACTGTTTGTTTTTTCTTTTATTTTTCGGGGGATTGTAAAGAAAAGGGTGAAACAAATCAAAGCAAACACATTTTCGTTGAACGTAAGGACAAGTTCAAACGGCTCAGAATAGAAAGCCTTCCCCTGTAATGTAGATTATTTTCCATCTGTTATTTTATGGTACATTTTTTGCCAGCTGTCATTTTCTGGTCCATTCTTTAATTTGCAATGATACTATAGTGATATCAGCGATCTAAAACTTGTGTTTACACACACACACACACACACACACACACACACACACACACACACACACACACACACCTACCTTTAAGGTAGACATATCATTAATAAAATACATCAAAAATGATTCTTGTGATGTTATACTTTTTTCCTGACCTCAATTGGTTTGGAGGCTAACGACATGTTTAACATAGTCAAATGAAACACTCGCTTTGTAAAAAAACCCCAAACAAACAAGAGCTTCTTCTTATATGTAAATTACATGACTTTGAAATTTTATTGTGAGAGGTTAACTGTCGATTGCCTATGTTATAATATTTCAATCTATTCACATATTTTATATTACTTAAATACTGTATTAATTAAATTGTATTTATTAATTTTAACATTTTCAGCTGCTTTCATCATTCTGCTGTTTTGCCTTATTCAAGGAATAATTGGTTAGAGTTAGGGTATCGGTAAGTAAATGCAAATGTTGAAAAGCATGTATATCACAGCAAAATCAGATGTTTTTCATCATTTTGTTGTATATTCATCTTTTAATTGTATAGTCAGGTTACAGCAGGGAGAGACGTTTTCACTTTTTCTTTTGTCAGTATTTATCAGAGATCTTGAAACTCAGCTTTATTCCAATATTCTTGGTAGAATTTGCATACCATCAACATGTTTTTAATGCTATTTTCTGACTATTCATTAGATAGGCTTCCAGGTTGTTTTATAATCGGGAATTATAAGATATAATTAATGGGTTTCATGAAAAGAGTGCTTGCAAGGAAAATAAAATTAGATATAAGGAATTTTATGGCATATTTTAATTGAGATAAGTTATCATGACTGAGTCTTGAATTATACAAGGGGATTTGGTATTTCACATCAAGCACGTGCCAGTAGTAGTTAAATGCATAGATTGATAATTAAACAGACTTAATATGAGTCCTAAAATTTATAATATCTTCAGAAAAATGTATTTACATTCAGCAACATGTATAGAGAAAGAACACAATCAACGTTTTGGAAGCAATTACTTATGATTTTAGTAGTACACAACCAACTGCAAGTGATACTAGATATGGGGAATAATGTAAAATGAACATTATTTAAAAAGCGTCCAGAACTATCAAAATATGGTTTAATGTATAGAATACTAAATTAACTTATAATAAGAACAGTTAAGATATGCTATATACTTTGTGAGGCAGCTAAAGAGGGGAACTTGGCCTGTTTGCTTACACGTATTATTATAAAATCTTGTTTCGGTGAACTCGGGCTGTAGGTATCATCAATTGACGTAAAGTCTTTTTCTACAAATACATGAAATTAAAACTCTAACATACAGTGCACGCAGCAAAGAGGATATTTACGTTTTTAAGTAGATATAAGGACATATTTCTCTCGTGAATTGTGAAATATTGTATTGTAGCGAATGGCAAATGAATCCACTTTATGAGTGAATTTTTTTTTCTTCAAATCTAATCAAAAAGACAATAGATTTTCTGTATGTTTATATATATATATATATATATATATATATATATATATATATATATATATATATATATGTATATATATATATGTATGTATGTATATATATATATGTTGTGTGTATGTGTGTGTGTGTGTTTAAGGCAAAACCCGTCACTTTGCATGGATATTTACCAACTTTGATGAAAAAGTTCCGAAATTTACGATAAGATTTGACCAGCAACCTTTTATAAATATCTTATAAAATAATTTTTCTGTCTCTGCACTTTGTTAATTTAGTGACTTATTAGAAGAATAAAACTATGGAGAGTTTTTTTATTTGCGTTAAACAATTTCTTGAGCTCATTAATACGATAAACATTGTAGTGGTAGGGATATTGTATAAAAATCATAGAGCGGTCACATCCCACAGCTTTAAGAGCATAACATCTTTAAAGAGAAACGTTTAAATGTGTATGAAGTTACTTGTATATATTTTGGTCATTTATTTTGTTCATTTCTTTATTAAAAAGTGAATGTTCGACATTGGCTACCTTGCAGTCTTGTTCAGTACCTGAGGCTTCACCCAAATGTTGATAGTCACTTCATTTCAGTTTCTAATAAACAGTTATCAATGCCCGATTTCTTCACCGTTTTCAAACGCGATTATGATTGTGTTGATAGTTGGAAAACCTATCTATACGATTGTATTGCTATATTTACCCACATATTTTCCTAAAATTGTGTCTGTAGTGACATAACGTGTCTCCCATTGGTATTAAAGGATATTTGCTTGAAACCGTGGAATATGGGATATATTTCATCAGGTACGACCTTAGCAAACACGGGGCCCAATTTGAATCATTTAGCAGGGATTTACCCATGAGCCCTCTGTAAGCACGGACTTTGGAAGAAAGTTTTAACAAGTTTTATATGATATTTAACTTAAATTATTTTTTCCATCGCTTTAAAATTACATTCTCTCTCTCTCTCTCTCTCTCTCTCTCTCTCTCTCTCTATATATATATATATATATATATATATATATATATATATATATATATATTACTGACGCACGGGATCCCTGTGAGCGGGGTTGGGTGGGCCCAATTGAGACAAATCGATCCAATCAGCCTTGTCGCTGGACATGTTTCATCGAGTAGGTAAAAAAGTCGGTATTTCAAAAGTTGCAAATCCATGAGTGAAAAATAATCAAGTTTTTCACTGAGATAAAATATTACCCATATTCAAATTTTTAAAATTTATTTTATGCTTCAATGTATTGGCTGGCAGATTTCGTATTGGATACAATAATGCTGTGCTTTGTGATTATTCGCATATAAAATGTAAACAGTAACACAATTCTCATTCCCCATCCAAAGAATAAATAGCACACTAAGAAGGAACAATACATATTTCGTTCCTCGTTGTATTTGAAGTTAATAAAAACAGTTTTTATTTTCACCTTTACAATGCCAACCGTGTCTATTGACGGCCAGTGAAAAAGTATGATGTTTTCGCATTACTGTAAAATATCGAGATATCTCAGAACATCCAGTAAATTACGTCCTGGAATACAATGAATTTCAGTATCCCATTATGAAATATATAATAAAGGATATATTTATCTTGCAAAATAGATACATCTTTTGGATGTCAGTACGTGTCACCAACATTAACGTTATGTTGTGACGTTGCATTTGATGTAATCACGTGAGAGCGCAGGCAGTGGACGTGCGAGACGCTATCATGCTATAGGACGTAGTCAACAGTGTGTGTGTGTGTGTGTGTGTGTGTGTGTGTGTGGTTGGATTTTTAACGTAGCTTTAACAGTATCTCAGTCATATCGCGACGATGCTTGCAGTGTGTCAGTTCATAGTGATATCTAGTACTGAGGCATCATGCCGCAGACATGTAAATGATGTTCAACCCAGTCTTAATATCCTGACACCAGGCCGAACAGTCCTAACGCTAACTTCTTAATGCTGAGCGCCTATTGAGGCAACTATTATTACCATTTTTTAAAGTCTTTAGTCTGACTCAGCTAGGGTTCTAACTCACGACCTTCCCCATCGGAGACGGACGCTCTAACCATTAGGCCACCGGAAAGGTCGTTAATAGAGTCAACAGAGTGAACTGTTAACAGGAAAAATTTTGTTTGTTTTAACGTTAGAATCTAAGTAACGACTGAAGCTCTCGGGAATTATTTTAAACTGCAGCAGTGAAAATATGTATTTATCTCTTACGCATCTTTTCAAAATCACATTTCCTAAGTAAAGAACTTTTTTGTCAATTGGTATAAAGTCTTGATTTTACCTCTTTTATTATTCTATAAGGATTCTTTTGTTTTAAAAGGGATATGAATAAACTAGAAACAAATGAATAATAGGCTTGCTTTAATTATAAAAAGTTGATTGGTAATGTTGTAGTAAGGGGGACAGTAATGAAACACGGTGATTAAATCTAAAATGAATTGGACTATTTCTTTGAAATAATTTGTATGAGATAACTTTATACGAAAGTTACTTTTTTCATATGTATGTTTAAATGTGTTAAACATATACACATCTTAAACGATAGATCAGTGAAGAATATGTCAGAAAGTTCAATTGACACGCTTAACAGTAGAAACAATAGATTTGGCAATGATCCTATAGAAAAAAAATTAATCTTTACGGATTTGTCTAAACTGTATACCGATGTCCCAACACATGCTTCTTGTTTAAGATATTATGTTATCATTGCATGTATATGTATGTATGAATGTATGTATGTATGTATGTATGTATGTATGTATGTATGTATGTATGTATGTATGTATGTATGTATGTATGTATGTATGTATGTATGTATGTATGTATGTATGACTGTATGTATGTATGTATGTATGTATGTATGTATGTATGTATGTATGTATGTATGTATGTATGTATGTATGTATGTACGTACGTACGTACGTACGTATGTATGTATGTATGTATGTATGTATGTATGTATGTATGTATGTATGTATGTATGTAAGTATGTATGTATGTATGTATGTATGTACGTACGTACGTACGTACGTATGTACGCACGCAAGCACGCACGTATGGTTGGATGGATGGATGGATGGATGGACGTATGCATGCATGTATGTATGAAGAAGATTATCTATTTGAAAAATTGTAAGACAGTTACGTTCAGCATATTGGAAGAGCTTTCCAGGTAATAAATATATATCAAATGGAATTTTACTTCCAAAAATCAATTATTTGTATGTATCATCTTTCTGATTATATACCATGACGCAAATTCGCTTACATTAATTTGATATTATTATTATTATTATTATTATTATTATTATTATTATTATTATTATTATTATTATTATTATTATTATTATTATTATTATTATTATTATTATTCGTAATAATAATAATAATAATAATAATAATAATAATAATAATAATAATAATAATAATAATAATAATAACAATAATTTATTTACAGGTGCATGAAACAATTAACTGGACGGTCCTAAACTGGCAACGATCTTAATAATAATAATAATAATAATAATAATAACAATAATTTATTTACAGGTGCATGAAACAATTAACTGGACGGTCCTAAACTGGCAACGATCTTAATCTTATGTTGATGTTAAAAAATGTTTATTTTCGCAATACATCCTACGACATTCTAATATCATATCTGATACTACATTTGTCCAATAAACGATTTCAATGTTTGAAAGTGTACTATTTGTGGGAATAAAAATCGTCATAGTTATACATAGTTGTTGTTATTGTTGTTCAGGGGCTTAGCGACATTTTTCAGCACACGATAGGCTATACATGGCGGCCAGTATTAATGGTGGAGGAAGAAACCGGGAAATCCGCGGAAAGAACCACCGACCCACGAGAAGCTTCTGGAAAGTTTTCTCACATATCCACATTCTCCCAATCTTAGACTCGAACCCACGCAGACAGCGGTGAGATGGTAGTGATCAGTAACATAGAGCGCTTTAGACCACTAGGTCAATTGGGGTCCCGTTAGACATAGTTATTCATTATTAATATATTTTGGTGACTGGAGTATGAACCATGTAATCTGTGATTTTAATTCAGTGTAAATACCGTTGAGCCAAAAGGAAACTTAACATTTATGCATTTTGAGTGCACTAACAATGCACAAGTAGAGCAACGATTTTAATCTCTATAGTGGACCTGAACGTACATGGTGTTGCAATATAATGAACAAAGTAATGTACTATGGTAAACAAGATAGTGCACTGTGACTCACAGTGTAATGCACTGTAATAAACTGCGAAGCTTACTATAATGAATTAGGTAGTGTCCAGTTTTCTGTAATGAACGATCTCACCATACGTCACTGTTAGGAGCTATAGAACGTTTT
Source organism: Potamilus streckersoni (assembly GCA_016746295.1). Classification (NCBI taxonomy): domain Eukaryota; kingdom Metazoa; phylum Mollusca; class Bivalvia; order Unionida; family Unionidae; genus Potamilus; species Potamilus streckersoni. The sequence continues at coordinate 3,035,513 of JAEAOA010000257.1, forward strand.
TAATGAATGCTATGGTAACCATCTTGTTGAACTATTGATGGGGGTCTACTGCAATTTATTTTCCAACAATTTACTTTGCTTTTTTTTCTCCGTTTAATTCCAACAAGTTTTAAAACTAATCATCTGCCGAATTTAATAAGGCTTAAAATAACACTTAAAGACGGTTAAACCTTGACGTACTTTGGGCTTTCATAATCTAAACACAGAGGTTGACTGCGTAAATACGATCTCATTACCAAAGAAAGTACCACTCTAAGGCGTAAACGGAGTGAGAGTGGATGTTCATGCTTTCACATTAATTTATGTGATAATGTGTGCGTTGGATTTTTAAATTAGCTTTATGTTTTTAGACATATGGCAACGACACCTGTAGTGGGGCAGTTTATATTTATGTCTAGCACTGGGTCATCATGCTGCGGACATATAGCTTAATATCCCACCCAGTCACATTATCCTGACACCAGGCCGACCAGTCCTAACACTAACCTCTTAATGTTGAGCGACAAACGAGGCCTATTTCTACCATTTTTATGTCTTTGGTATGAATGTGTCGGTGTTCGAACCCGCGATCTCCAGCATCGAGAGGGGGACGCTGTAACCACTGGGCCACCGCAGCGGTCAATTTATCTGATAACACAATACGATATGCTACTGTCGCCGATGAGATGAAATAGCTTTACTATCGCTGAAGTAAAGCCGTTTTTAATTGCAGTGTTAGGGTAGTGGATAAAGAAAATAAGTTGTTGTGTTATGCGATTATGGGGGTCATCGCAAAGTTTCACCGATTCTCTCTCTCTCTCTCTCTCTCTCTCTCTCTCTCTCTCTCTCTCTCTCTCTCTCTCTCTCTCTCTCTCTCTCTCAAAACAAAAGTATAAAGCTTTAGACCCTCCATCTGTCTATTTATGTGGTACACATACATACGGATCCCAAATTCACTCAGAGTGCAAGTGTAAGGTTAATAGGTGAAGATGGATGTATAGGAGTTTAGAATGGGCAAGTCAACAGTTGGATCAACATAGTGATTGTGCAAAGTAAATCATGTTAACCCCGAACTTACTGGAATGATATTATAAACTGATCTGTTTTGAACAGGTCATAAGGCATGACTTCGTTCCCAAAAATGACAGGAATTACCAAGGGGTAAATGATACAAATTTTGAAAGAACCAATTACTATTGTTTGATTGTTAGATGTAAGAAATCAGTAAGATTGAAATAACAGTAGAAAAAAAACGTAATTTAAAAAGATGCAGGTTAAACTTGATTGATATATTTTTCTCTTGTTTGCATTAAACTCAAAGAATGCTCATTTAATTTTCAGGTTGGATGTGGGCTGGAATATTCTAATAAAAAAACCTACCAATTTTCAGCCTTCTGAGACGTTTGAAAAATCTCACTGGAAAAGAACATATTATATTAATTGAAAAGAATGAACTCCATTAACTATCTTGAGTTAAGAGATAAAACTATTTCTGATTTGAAAATAAATCCAATGTACCCATCTTCCTCTCCCAAAATAATTGGTTTGCCACTTAGAAGAGAGTTTTTTCTTTTGCATACACACATCATTGTAAAAAAATGTAAAACATATTTCTTTTGTTTTTAAAGTTTAACTTTATTGGTCATAAAAGTTTTAAAATATTAAAATAATTTTCTATTTGGGTGATGTCAACGATTCTAGATTACTAATGAAGCTAAATAAAGCAACATTAACTAGAACATGTCACGTTGAACGTATCTTGCAAGTTTGGACAACGTTAACTGACCAAGTTTTGAAGAAGGCGTGATGATTATGTCTGTCACCTGGCTGTCATAGATACCAAGATGCATTATGATATATGGCTTATAGAATATGTTATTATAAATACTTCTCCAAAATTATAGCAGAATATTTTTCGTTGTGTGAGAACACGCATTGTCTTTAGGTAGATCTACATAAATGCCATTTGCTTTATAAAATGTGGAACTGAATAAATTTTCATCAAAATATAAGTAATTAAAAAGAGACAGACATGATACTGAATCAGGCCACTGGCTTCTCTTGTTGTGTCCTCTACTTATTCGACCTTGTTTATAACTAACCTGAAGAACTCGTGTTAAAGGTTTGACCAAAACAATGTCCGATCTAGGCCTATTTGTTTATAAGTTACATACATCCATGGTGATTAGAAGAGCGTTCCTCGGAAGGTTTGATTTTGGTTTCTTTATAGTCCGTGGTATCTTGGATATATGAATCGAGTTGTTCCATGAAAACTCGACATCTTCTCATAGGATGGTAGTGTCCTCTCTCTTTCTCTCTCTCTCTCTCTCTCTCTCTCTCTCTCTCTCTCTCTCTCTCTCTCTCTCTCTCACACACACACAGATATATATATATATATATATATATATATATATATATATATATATATATATATATATATATATATATAGATAGATAGATATAGATAGGTAGGTAGGTATCTAGGTAGATAGATAGATAGATAGATAGATAGATAGATAGATAGATAGATAGATAGATAGATAGATAGATAGATAGATAGATAGATAGATAGATAGATAGATAGATAGATAGATAGATAGATAGATAGATATATAGATAGATAGGTAGGTATATAGATAGATAGATAGATAGATAGATAGATAGATAGATAGATAGATAGATAGATAGATAGATAGATAGATAGATAGATAGATAGATAGATAGATAGATAGATAGATAGATAGATAGATAGATAGATAGATAGATGAGCGGATATTGGAAGTGATCATGATCTGGTGATGATGACCTTCAGGCTACATCTAAAGAAGGTCATGAAAGATAACCAGACAAGAATAAAGTTTGATCTCGAGAAACTGAAGGATCCAGACGTAGCAGAAGCCTACCAAGCAAAGATTGGTGCACCGCTAGCCATCCTGATAATACAAACATCACCATCTTTAGTACAGCAGTGACAGAAACAGCAAGTAAGATCCTTGGCAGACATTGCCCAGTCAAGAAGTCCTGGGTCACAGCTGAGTTCCTGAAACCTGTGTGACAAGAGAAGGAAGCTGAAGAAGAAGAAGAATGATACAAAAGAAGCAGCGCAGTACGAAGCTATCAACTGGGAACTCAAGATAAGCATGAAAAAAGCAATAGAAAACTGAATAGAAGAACGGTCCAAAGACATTGAAGGAAATTTGAAAAAGAACAACAGAAAGAAAGCGTACCAGCTGCTCATTGATCTAACAACGCCGAGTTACCTCCTTACAGGACAAAGCCGGAAACTGTTTTACAGAAGTAAAAGACATTCTGAAAAGATTGACAGAGTACTGCGTAGAACTTTACAACCACCAACCCACAATTGATTCAGAGGTACTGAATGTCCCTCCAGCAACTAACAACGACAAAAAACCCTATCCTACAGGTAGAAGTATAACCAGTAGTGAGAGCTATGAAAAAATAGGAAGTCAGCAGGAGTGGACAACATCCCAGCAGAACTGGTCCAAGTAGGGGAAAAATAATGATTATCGTCCTCACAAACATATGCAACAAGACCTGGCTAACAAGAGAATGGCCATCGCCGTGGAGACAATCACTGGTCATCATTCTCCCCAAGAAAGACAACTTACAACAGTGTCAAAACCACCGTACAATCAGTCTTATAAGTCATCCAGACAATGGCATGTTGAGGATACTACTGAACAGACTAAAGCCACAGGCTGAAAAGATTATTGTCGAGGTGAAGGCAGGTTTCAGAGTAGGGCGCAGACAACAGAGCAGAGGTTTGAATTAGGACTGGTCGGCCTGGTATTAGAATCATATCACTGGGTGGGACATCATGCTACAAGTCTGCAGTATGATGCCCCAGTGGTAGACGTCATTATAAATTGCCACACTGCAGACGTCGTAGCGATATGACTGAAATATTGTTAAAGCTACTTTAAAAATCCAAATCACACAAACGCTCAACTAATAGTGATGGAGCTAACATATGATATATTCATGTGTTCTCCACTCCACGATAAAAATATTAATTCAATAATTAGTTGCCTTGCGAGGATATATCATTTTGAATGCCGCAACATAGTTAATGACTTTAAAGCTGCAAAAATATTTCATAGGATATCTGTTCTGGATTGTATTTTAAGAGTTTTTTTGAGCGATAAATGTTAAGCACTCCAATGACACGTGAATGTTGCTGCAGTCGAACTTTTTTTTAAAATATCAACCAAAGTTGCTCAACCAAGCTTTATCTTAACAAAGGCTCATTGGATTTCAGCTGTGACTATATTTTAACTGTTTGTCCTTGATCGACATAGGAAATACATGCCATTTGCTTGTGAAAATTCCAGGTTTTGCAGTTTTAGTCCATTTAAACCGATTTGGGTCTGAAGCTTCAATTAGACTAAGTCTCGGATGAGCTTGACAATCAATAAATTTTAACTATCTATTACTCTAGTATGGTCCTTGATGAGCTTAAAATAAATGTCATCGAAACGTGTGAAATCTATTGTGCTCAGATTTTCTGTCTGATTCAAACTGTACGTTTTGAATCAGCAATTTGCGATGAATACAAAGCTGACCAAATGATTCCCACTTTGATATAAAAACTCATTCTTTAAAATTTTGATTTGACTTGTTTAAGCTATTAAATTATTTTATTTAGTGTATTAATAGTGGGCAATGTTCCCTCATATAAAATATTTTATTCTCAGACGGGTCCTCCAATATATCCAAATATGGCTTAATGTATATTATCGCTCCTATAAAAGGGATAAATGAACATACATTCAGGTAAGAAATTTATTGATAGCTTGGGGGAATTTAGTATGCAATCGGATATAAATTCATTTATCGCAACAGAAGTTACGCTAAAAATAGAAACAAAAAGCAAATAAAATAAAAATATCCTGCAATAACACTGATGATCATATTTATATACAAAAAACAGTTACTTAGAAAAATATAATTCATTATTTGTTTTACAAATATTTTCAATCAATTAAAATTGTTTGAAGGTTGAGGTGTAAGGACAATTGTGTCTTTATTGCTATGTAAAAATTACATGCATGTGAATTATAATATACTGAATGAACGAAGAAAGAAGCTACAACTTATACACTTTTGTCAGTACACTCAAGCCATTCATATTTTGCTGTCGAAAATTAAATCAAGATTCTCATTTACTATTATTTTAAGTTAAACCGCAGGTTGACAAATATAGATCTCTAAAAATATTTGATAACGTGAGCTATAATTTCCAACGCATGTTGTGGAAAAATGAAAATAATTCCTCACGTAAAGCCAAATAGATAAAATAACGCAGATCAACTTTCATCTATGTTGGTGTATACATACATTAAAATGTTGGATCTCTCTCTCTCTCTCTCTCTCTCTCTCTCTCTCTCTCTCTCTCTCTCTCTCTCTCTCTCTCTCTCTCTCTCTCTCTCTCTCTCTCTCTCTCTCGTAGCTAATATCTAATATCTATGAAATAACGAACGTAGCAGATTTTTGTTTGAATCATCCCACGATATCTCTGGACTTATGAATGATGGTAAAAGTTAAGTCAAACCGACCAAAGTTGTGTGTGTGTGTGTTTGTGTGTGTGTGTGTTTATGTGTATGTGAGAGAGATTTAAAGTCAAACCGACCAGAGAGAGAGAGAGAGAGAGAGAGAGAGAGAGAGAGAGAGAGAGAGAGAGAGAGAGAGAGAGAGAGAGAGAGAGAGAGAGAGAGAGAGAGAGAGAGAGAGAGAGTTGTTGGTGGTATTCTTACTGGTGTAGAATAATGACTTAGATCAATTGTAAATATATTAAAATATTTTAATTACCTCTTGCTGGTTCGTCATCTTGCTTTGTTTATATTCCACGTTAATTTCAAAGCGCCGCTTAATGAATGGCAGCGTTCAGCGTTCTTGTGAAGGCGCAGCAAACCACGTGATTTGTAGTGATCTACTTTTATCATTAAAACCATCTTTAATATGTATATCATAAGTATGTATTATATTAATTTAATCAATGAGGATAAAAAACTAAAAAGGAAAACAATCAACATATCGATATGCAAAGGTGATTGTGAATAGCCACAAAAGGTATAGAACTACCTTTTTTAACGGACACACTCGGGGATGTGAGGTGTTCATTCACTCAGTCAATACACAGCTGTCTGTAGTAAATCTGAACTCTGTTCAAAAGCAAATATATGTATTTGTATGTGATATAAATCAAATATATTTTAAAGTATGAACCCAGTATCAAATTTATACCACATGTATACATATTCTGAGGAAGTCTTAAAAGAAGACATTCCACCCATGTATCATTTTCTATACTGGAAGAAGGCGGCAAAATGGATATTGTTTCAGGTTCAAGCGCGATCAATAGAGTTTCTCTTTTAATCCCTGCCTGAAAAATAGTAATATTAACATGTTAAGTCAATAGTTAAAAAACAATCAATTTTAAACTGATAATTAATGGTGTATAACTAGTATCTCCACTGAAAAAGAGCAGATAAGAGCAGATATGAATTCATTTATATGATTCAAAAGGCACTGCAGCGATTAAAATGTATATTTCCCGGTTATTGATATTATACTAATTTGTCTAACATTCTGAGAAAATGGTGATTCTCTCTTTGTCCTACTCAAATTTTTTTCCATTAAATTTAAAAATGCAAGCGCAAAGTTTAATAACTGAGCATGTAATTGTATACTATTTCAATATGGTCTTTGTACTCCTGCCTCTTTCCTGTCAAGAGCGGTAGAATATATTACATCCTATAAATCGGAGGAACGATGTAGTCTAATTAGTATTACATCCGCAGTTGTTTCCAATTATGGCCACAGCATTATCAAAACTCAGCTATACAGTTATATAATGCCTGGTGAACAGGTTAGTTTGGCATGCAAATTTTTATAGGAAAATATAACATTAGCAAAACAGTTGAACTATTGCAAATTTCAGTTCAACAAAAACGCAGAATATAAGTCAATTTGGTACGGTGAATGTGTGAACCAACCTGAACAGATGCCTCTCTCATGAACTGTTTAACTGCGTCGTTCCAGATGGCTGAAACAGTCAATAACTACGTGATTTCATCGTCTATAATATGGTCATTGAGTAGTCTATCTCTTCTCGTGTGATCCTTCTTTAAGCACTGGATGGCCAGCAAGAAGACTATCCTTGCTGCAAAGGACTTTTGTGTTTCATCTTCAAGATGAACATTCCTATCTAATGTCTGAAGAGAAGACGTTTGATGAGGTACTTTTTTAAATAACTGTTGAACACCACAAAAACACTTTTATTCAAAATGGGTTCAGAAATCGAAATTAGATAAAATGAAATGTCTGCATAATATTAGGTCCATGCATACCTGAATCATTATGAACTCCGATAGATGGTCAAACCCGAAAGGAAAATCGACTGACCAGTCATTCACAAGACGAACTATGGGTTGTTTATGGTAATTAGTTGGCACGATGGACTGTCGGTTGCCAGTAAAACAGAAATACATTATTATATGTCGCTTTAGTTGTGATGGCGAAGTGAAGTTCCTATGCTTATATTACTGATACTATTTACCTTTGTTGTCGTTTTTCGGAGTCATTTTAACGTAGTTAGCTGAATAATACTCATTCTCCTTTGTGATTACCGTACTTTCAGATTTGAAAGAATATTTGCTAGTGGTGCTCGGAGCGTTGTGAGCTGACAAAGTTCAATAACAGGATGATAGTGTTTATGCAAACACACATTGCTGATGGATACTAGTGTTCTCAAAATGATAAATTTGTTCCTTTTTTGAAGCATGTAAAATGATTAGCTTAGAGTACCCAAGATTACATATCCTCGAACAGTTATTGCTGGCTGCAATCTTCTTGTCCATCTACGAAAAACACATCAATATATCATGTATATATCATGTATTGTCTATTACCTTTTTCTCATGCAGCATCACCTTGAAGCGGCGGAAAAAGTACTATTTTAATATTCAGAGCTGTTTTCCTACGATGCTAATTCAGGGTACTTAATTCTAGCTTCATATCCTAAAGCTACCAGGGTCCTACCATCTGGTTTTATCAAGACTACAGCCGGGGCCTTCTGCGAAACGTGTTTTCCTGTCAACTGCTTGTAGATAACTCTTGTAGGATCTGAATCATACTCATGTTTAAAGGAGAGCGCCCATCTCGAATAAGTTGTTCCGATATCTATTGCTGCCACCAGAAAGCTAATATTTGATGTCTAGAAATAGAGAAAAATGCAGGTGTATAGATGTTTTGGTTTTTCTTGTGAAAAAGAGTTGCGGCCAAAAATTCAGTCGTAATTTCGTCGTCATTATCGCCATAACCTGCCTCTGATACAACCATTATACTCACCATTATTATGATCTTCCAGGTCGATGACTGCATTTACTTCGCAAGAATGTATACAAATCGATAGGATACAAAAAGATATGCAATAAATTACAAATATAACCAGTTTATGAGATAATAAAAGAAAAGTACTCAATAGCACGATCATGTTAATAGACACGTAAAATAGTCAAGTCATTTCCTCGACCACTCCGCGACCTAAGTAATTAGAGAGTCCGCCTTGGATGCTTCAGGTCGCGGGTTCGAACCCTGGTTGAATCATGCCAAAGATTTATAAAAATGGTACTATTAGCTGCCTTACTAGACGATTAGCATTAAGAGGTTAATGTTAGGACTGGTCGGCCTTGTGTCAGGATCATATGATTGGGTGAGACATCGTGCTTTATGTCTGCCGCATGGTGCCGTAGTGTTAGACATCACTATAAACTGCCGTACTGCATTCATTATATAGCGATATAACTGGAAAATTGTTAAAGCTATGTCAAAATCCAAATTAGACACACACACATACAAACACACACATATACACACAAAAACGGTTAATTCAAAACGTGTGTCACTGGAATATTTATAAATAGTTTTTTATCTGCATATATATGTTATTTGTTAATTAGTATACCTATTCAACCTGCGATATAATCATTATGTAAAACGCGAAATAATGTTTTCCTGATTTCTGGGTACACTCTTTAATAAAAGTGATTAATGGGTGCTGCTGTACATACACTATTATTTGTAATAGCTAATTTTATGTATAGCTGTTTATCGACATTTTTATTTCCAATCACTGCTCAAATATGTATTATAACAACACTTATGTTACCCACTGATTAATATTCTTATGAATAATCATATGTAATCATTTTAATAAATGTACGCATCAATCTTTTATTGTCAGCCTCTTTAAAGAAACAAGTTTCTTCATTCAATAATCCCTTTATTGCGTTATATTATATGCACGTTTCTCACAAATCGTGTTACTGTTATTATCCATCTCTGAATGTTTCTTTTGTCTTGCACACTGCAGACAATATTGACTCTTTGCATGTGACTATAAATATAGTTTGTATTTTACATTGAAAGCCATTTTATTCTGGAGAAGGAAATTGTGCTTTTGCCCATAGGATGGTATGTTTACCCCAAAGAAATCAAAACCTTTTCACGTGTTTAATATTGAAGTCTATGCAAAATTATTGTTACCATTGTTGGACTCTTTGGAGATCATCCGACCCCACTGATGAAATCAATTATCGGTAAAACAAAATAAAATTAAAACTAATTTGCACATAAATAAGCAGTATTGTATATCTATTCTTTTCAAATGTCTTTCGATCCATTATTAGATTTATCAACCACAATGGCCGTGAATATTAATGAAATGATTGTTCATGAAATGACAAAAGTTGAATTAAATAAGTTATCGAATCCAAAAATCAGACGAAGATTAAAATATTCTGGCAACAAATTAAAAAGTTACATACATACAACTTGTATCTTCAAGGCTTTGAATGACTCTGCCCTAAACAATATTAGAATGCGCATTTAATTTCCCGAAACCTCATTTTAAGTCTCGTGAGATTGGTCATGTGGTCTCTTGCTACAATAGTTTTGTCCAGCACAGACCCACTTAAATACCAATCATAAAAAGGCTGTTTACAAGCAGTGATCACGTAACGAAAGTATATCCATGATGCTGATCAATCATTTTGTTACGGAAGTAAGACGAATTATATACCAAAACTCAGGTCAATTCTCACGCATTACTATTTCATCTTGAATAAACAACATTGTGATACAAATATATCTCACTAAAATTTAATCCTGAATCCGAAAAAAAAATTAATTGGAATCAAATACATTGAATCAAAACTGAAATAATAATTTTAAACCTTAAACACAAGCAATATAATCACCTATACGTTACACTTGTCATATTCAAAATTCATATTCAGAAATATTTTCATTCCTGTCAAGAAACTGTACACATTAGCTAATCGTAGATTTCCTTCTGATAAAGACTTCCTCTGAATTAAAATCTAATTATATTTCTGTCTAATAATATTCACCAGCTGATCCAGTGGACAAGACATGCACTTCTTCATTGTTCTTGATTGAACTATGTTGAAATATCCCCTACAAGGAAACTGATATGCTTCGTGGCCTTGTTATCGAAATAAATGTGGAAAAGTAGGGTACGATAATGGTCGTCATCAATTCCACACCATAACTTTAGGCTGCTGGAATAAGCGTAAATCGTGAGCGAGTACATGCAAATTATGTGTAGGAGTTGAAAGCATTATTGAAAATCTCGCATATTTAAAAAGGAAGACATTTGCGTTTTTATTACATCAATCTTAATTTCCAAGTATAAAGTACATTATCTAGGCGTATTTCTGTATTTATAATACTATTTTATCCTTATCTAATATATTAACAGGTTTTCTAATTCTTATCATGGTAATGACATATGCAACTATTGGAATGAAGATGTGTGCAAAAGTCAGGGACTGATGTTTATGTTTCAGGAATGACATATATCTCAAACCTGAACTCCTAATTTAAGAAATGGTTATGATGTTGCAGAAAACAAATACGTTTGTTTTTTTTAGCTTTTGCCTATAAAAGGAGAAAAGGCACTGACAATTTAGATCCTCTTTTGAATGATGACTGAAAAGAGTTTTTTCATGAACAAAAGACCAATATAGAGAATTAATTTCAATTTTGAAAAGGTAATGCAGCTGAGATATCTTTCTTTATCCTAGAAAATTCGTGGTCGTTTTTGCAATTTTTCCAGTTCTTTTCTCTCTCACTTGGACATCAAATTCAGTGCCACCCAATTTCAAGGACAAAAGGTATTGTCTTTCCTTTCTAGGCACGCTCATGTCGAGAATATCAACCTCAACGTATCCAAGCTTCACACATCCTTCATCAGTTACATACATTGGTGATTTTTTAGTAGAGGCGAAGATTTTAAAAATAAGACTTCTTTGATTTTCCTCAAGTGGGGAGTAAGACTTTTCTTCCGTGATTTCATTTAAAGCAATACTCTGTCCAATTTCTACATATTTGTCGAAGATACCATCACATCGAGGTCCATCTGCGTATTCTGACCTTTTCATAGGATCGTGTATTTTATTGTCAAATGGGAGAGAGACATCTACACCATACGTGTACTTGCAAACACGTTGTGTAATAAAGGAGGGGCTATGACCAAAAACAACCGCTCCCTTAAGGACAACAAGGCCAGCTTCTTGTGGTATTATGACCTTGACATTTGGGAAACTAGACCTAATTGCATGCTGAAGCATCTTGGATTCTGAAAACCCACCCACCATTAAAATACTGGAAATTCTTCTGACTTCTCTATCTTTCATCATCTCTTTGACATGACATACTATGTTTTGGATGGATCCTGAAAATAGATGTTTCATCAAAGAACCTTCCACTTGGAGTTTGCCACCTGACAAAACTATTTTATTAGCGAAACTGGTTTGCTGAATTGCTGTGTGAAGGTCTTCACCGGTTTCCTCCTCAAAAATATCTTTTAAAGTACATGGAAGACGGAAGGTAATTTTGTCATTATTTTCTGGTGTTATATTTCTTTTCTTTATCTCAAACTCTCTGAATATATCCAGATAGTCTGCAATACATTCGGTTTCAAAACGACAAAAGACTGTTTTCCCAATCAAGCTGATGATGAATTGCTTACAGGCTTCGTCGACTTGAGTTCCTCCCCAGGCCCCACCACTGGCTTTGTGAATTTCTTTCAGTTTTCCTGTAGGCATTACTTTGTGGACAGTGATATCGACAGTTCCACCTAAAAAAATGCCTATGATCTAATTACAAATTGTTTCATTAACATACCTAAACGTTTTAAAGATGAAGATTTCGTCCGTATTTGTTGCATACCATTTTCGTTATACGAGAGTTCTGTACGTTTTTCTTCTTTAGATTTAATGTCTAGATACGATCAATAATGCAATATTAATAACGAGTAGCCATCAAACATTGGTTGAGAGCTTATTTTGATTAGTCATGCATATCTGTGTTGTAGCCATTTAGTTTTGAAGTTTATTTAATCTTATTTGTATATAAAAACACAATTCAAGTGATACTTTTACTGTATCGCTTTATAATATTTTTTCGACAAATTTAAAGTTTCTTATATATTCATAAATGATGCAAAATATTACCCCCGGCATCTAACACCATGTATTTGGAGCCAGTTTGAAAATTCCACTTTTCTCCTCCCTCTACTATCTTTTCTACAGGAAGATGGCGGCAAAATATAGATGCTGACTCCGATTCCAGTGCAATTTTAAGGTTTTCGCTGCAAATTCCTGCCTAATAAAATATAAATGCATAATTTCATTAACTGGTTTCATAAAACACTGCTTACAGAACAAAAATATTTATTTCCATTGACCAACATTAACAGTCTAGTCTTATGTTTTTGACTTCCATAGTTCACGACTGATCATAAAAAATACGTAGAAAACTAGTGAAAGACGAAGCAGGACTCTAATTTTAATAAACAAAAATATTTCGTTTTTATGGAAATTAATTTGTCGGTGAAAACTGAAAAGCGCAAATATTCAGAAAATGATTCTTGTATTGAAAGTATATTGTATACCAGGAAGAAATCAAAGGTGAATTTGTGGAAATCAAACACAATTACACTGTTGCAGAGAATCGATATGGAAACCTGCGAAACGGTTTTAATAAACTAATTTTTGATCTTAACTGCAAGCAATGTAAATCTGACTCAGCAATGTATCATTGCGAATTTATCGGTGTTGTCAATGAAGCAAGGGGACATATCTTCAGAGAGACCGCTTTCGTGGCCTAAGTGGTTAGTGCGTCCTCCTCAGATGCCGGAGGTCGCAGGATCGAACCTCGAGAAATACCATAAACGTATAAAAATGTTGCTAACACCCGCATCCCTCGGCGCTCAGCATTAAGAGGATAGTATTAGGAATAATCAGAATGGTATCAGGAGTAGTAGAAGGAAATGAGTTCATATCTCAGACACCCCATTCCCTCTCCAAATCGCTTCTACGCTGATATTTACTTCACCAGCTTTACTTCCGAGCAAAAACAATTCTACGCTGACATTTTCTTTACTAGCCCGTAGTTCAAAGTGACAAAATATATTTGTCTAAAGAAGGGTGTCTCAACCTAGCGGAGATAACTATATCTTCCTTTAAAATGCAAAGACAAAGTTATCTTTCTTAGATATTTCCTTTCCAAATTATTAATGTTTGAGCAGCAGGCATCCGAAATAATTTGTTTTCGTGTTTACGAAAGTAAAATTTAATTTTCCGCTTACTTTTCTACAACATTCAAATAGATCTTTCATTGCTATCCTGGTGACAATATACTTACCAACTTCTGCAAAAACCATCGACTGATTTAAATCGATATTTATTTTTGTGTATTTTTCCTGGATGATCAGATCAGGAAGAAAATCATATTCAAGCTCAAGATAATCAAAATACTTGATGATATCAGCGAAATGTTATTTTATTCCACTCCACTCTATTTGATCAGTATCTTCTCGTTGGTCTGTGGTTCTTTCCGGTGATTTCCCGGTTTCTTCCTCCACCATTAGTACTGGCCGCCATGAATAGCCTATCGTGTGCTGAAAAATGGCGTTAAGCCCAACAACAACAACAATTTGATCAGCGAAATTTCATTTTATCAAATATGCTAAAATAAATACCGGAATTTCATCAATAAATTCAAATGCTATTTGCTGGCCGTTAATCATCAAATTTTTAATTTTGCTACTAACTCCATCGGCTAATGCTAAGTTTTTAAACTTTGCTTTTTAATGTAAGACAATATTAATTAAATATAATATCGTGTATACTACTGGCATAGTGTCTAAAAGCAAAGGTAACAATTCCGTCCTCGAAATATCTCTTATCGTCAAAATTACTTAGTCCACGTTTTATAACTGTATCTGTTTCAATGCTGTGATGATTTATTCGAATAAGATTTGTTTTAATAAAACTGAAATTTTTGCATAAAGTCATAAAGTTTCATACGTTTTTCACATACACAGGAGGAACACCTTTTGCTTTGTTCAGGTTATTGTCCTCTAAAATAACGGCGTACATTTTGCTTCTAAGTCCAACAAATTCCTTAAAAGGCATAAACATAAATTCATCTTTCATTTTGAAAATAACCTTTTTATATATTCATCTTCATGAAATCAACTACTTGCTGGATAATCCGATAAATAAAAAAGCCACAGTATTTACAATTATCCTGATAGAAATCCTCACATTTTATAATATAAAGTAACGGACCTGTATCAGTAAATATCAAATCTGAATATAGTCACTGTTTTTTTGTGAAATTATAGATATAATCATACATCAGCCACTTTGATTTATCAATAACAACTTGCTCCAAACATAGATTAGTTTACTTAACTTTAGATTTGTCTTACATTGCTGTATTGTAACAAGTTTTGCAATAAATATTTTCATACTGACAAAACCGTCATCGTTAACTAATTAATTCCTGCGATTTATATCTTTTATAATCTCAATATTGGCTAACTTTCGAAACATTTTCCATCGTGTTACCAAATACCGAATTGACAAAGTTTTTCTCAAAGGCAATCTTAGCAATAGCACGACGTTTGATTTTTAAATCAATATAATCTGCCATCCACCGTGATTGATTAAATTCTAAAACTCGATGAACTTTTCTTAGAATTTGTCCAGTATCCACTTTTTCTTTCAAAGTTTTGTAATATATCACCTAATTTTTTATGGAACAAATTTGGAACTAGCTTTTTAGCAATCAAATGTTTTGCTGCTGTCATTGCCCGTTGTTCAGGTGACAATAAACTGAATCGATTATCATAGATTCCGCAAAAAACGATAATCGTTATAAAGATAATGTAACGAAACAGGATAATCGAGATAAACTTGAACATAATAACCAATAGTTTTTGGAAGATATCTTTCAGTTTCTTACCCAGCCATTCAACTTATTATTGTCAAGATAAAAAATATAATTCGATCGCAGATTTTTATCATAACGTTTCAGTTATATATTATTAGCAGTCGCATAATTTGTTTGTTATATTGCTAATTCCTTCTCCGATACACTTTTCAATAATATTAAACATATTAATATCTGTCAAAAAATCCAGTTATATATGCTTGATTTTTGCAGGAATACCAACGATAGTCCTGGAGTGGAATAACACCAGCAAGGATGTAATAAATAATGTTGATGACTAACTCGACGAAGACTCAAAATACATCTGCTAGTATTAATACATCTGTTTTCAAATAAAACATGATAATCACCAAATATTCTACAGATAATTTTATTGCAAATATATTGTGCATATTTGTACTCGTCATCTGCAGTATTTTCATTTTTGATCTGCAAATCTTTGCCGGGCGACGAAGTTTCATCTCATCTTCTCTAGTTGTCGAGATGCTCATACGGAAAGACATCTATTTTTGTCAACATTGTTTTCACCAAAGCCTCTACTACAATATTTTACAAGCTCATCCAGCAGAGGTGCCGTAAATTGCATAATGTCAAGAAACGTAATTTGTTGAGCGTAACTGACATGTACATTTCAAAATTGTTTGGAATACATTTCATTGTATTATTCAATTTTAGTTCAGATTTAATATTTTCATCGCCAAATGCTTCTGCAATGATATGACTATCGTAACCAGGAATGTTAAGTTAAACTACTGGAATAAAAATTGAATTTTAAATTGCAATTGTTGAGCTGCCCCGCGATACTGATTGGTCCAATGACGGTGATCGCGCACTTTATCATCGCCTAACAACTTCTTGCAGCTATGACAATTAACTGCTTTATCAAAATCAAATTATTGTTTGGATGTTATTTTCATTGGAGCTTTCCTGAATAATTTATTGACAATTTTATTAACTTCACTTAATTTTTCTTTTAGTAACCACACGGCCAGACTTTCAAATTCGCCATTTATTCATCTGTACAAGTTTACTGGACTTGCAAAATTGTCATTAGCACACTAAACTACTTTATAAGCTGGACCACAAGGCAGATGTATTTTTCGTGTATTCGAATTACTCGGATTATTTTTTGCGCCGGTCACAAGAACAAGAAGACACTCAAAATCAGTATAAATGACAAAAGGAATATTTATCTTACGATTATAATTGTTCAATTTTAAAATATTTTCCTTTTCTCCTTCCATGGTTTCTCTTTGAACGTTAGCAGAGTATTCGAGATGCTCTTGCAGTTTATCATCCTTAGAAGAACCATGTAAACAAATGTAACAAAAACATTTCTTATTTTCATTATTATTTTTATATAGCCTGCCAACTCGGCTGTTAATGTTTTTTTTTATAAAACAATAATGTACATTATAAAACAATATATTTATTGTATTTTGTGTAGTAGTCGTAAAAAATATCTCGTGTAACCATTTTATCTTTCATCTAGTCCAAAAACATTTATTGAAATATCATTTTGGTTTTCAAGCTTTGGTAGATAATTCTGTCATTGGAAACATCATTCCTTTAAAAATTAGCTCATCTTTTAACGGTAAATATTTTTTCAATTCGATCACAGTTACAACATTGAGGATATCTTGCCGACAAAATTGCGCAACGATAGCATTCGTCGTCATTGTTTCTGACGTTTATACAGCATTTTTTGAGGAAGATAAACGTAAGAACTACAGCGAAGTGCGTTATATTTCATTACGTGAAATGAAACTTATTTTACCGTTTCAGATTTCCAACACGAGCCTGATGGGGTAAATACCGCCATATTTTTATTAATTTATTAGTGTATTTCATCAGATGTCGCTTTGGCTCGTAGACCTCTAGGGAAATATAAACATTTTTCAGTATTCGCAACAAGTCTATACAGGCTGGTTAAGACATTGTATCTATAGGTTTAACTCATGTGGAGACATTCATTTAGAGTTTTACAAACACAACCCTTTTGTGTATATTTGTTTTGTATTGTTTTGTATTTGCCTTTGAAAAAGTCTCATTAAGAGTCGAAAGCGCTCAGGCTAGTTAGTTACTAGTTTCGCACTGTTCGTCGTCAGTATATATATATATATATATATATATATATATATATATATATATATATATATATATATATATATATATATATATATATATATATATATATATATATATAATATGGGGCTGATGCCACTACAGATGCTGTAATTGCGAAAGATTTTCTTATCGCTAATGTTGTCAATTTTGGAATAGCCACACCAGCTGCATGAACTGCAGCTTGTAATAATCTTGGTATAACATCACCAGGTGCAGCCGTAAACGACCTTGGAATGCTAAATTTGATTAGTAATATGATTAGCGTAAGAAATGTACGTTACAATGAGGGTCATGTTAAGAGAAAAGCACTTGCGGCAAGATTAAGTTAATTTACAATGATGCTACCGTTAAGCGCAATATTTGGATTATATCGCTATTACAATAAATTATATCGTGGAGATAAAACATACACTGATCTTAGATCGAGCAGAACAAAATGATGCTGTTAGTTATATTCAGTTAAAAGGATTGCTGACCCAATATTTGATGCAAACCGGTGGATATATGTCAGGTAATACAAGCATGAGAAATAATACAATAACTAAGACATATGTTCCAGTGAATCATACAAATCTGACAAATAAAGCGTATGTTGATATTATGTCTAGTGGTATTAAACGAACAAATACATTACAACGCAGGGTAGATTCTAGCACTTTTTAAAGCTACTAACAATCGAATTTGGTTTGAGGTAAGCGCATCATCGTATTATTCTTAATAGATAACACGAGTGGACGACATACGGGGAAGTTGAAAATTTGTAGATGAAAATAAAAAATGTCCCACTGCAATTGCTGTCCAATTTATAATTGGCTGTTTGAAGGCTCAACCGTTGCTACCAAATGGACAACATTGTATAGGACAGAAAATAGATATATTACAACAACACAATATTTTACAATCTTGACAGGCAAAACCGTTAACAAGTTTCTTTTTATGTTGTCGTTGCTTAACTTTTGCTTCATGGACTGACATCATTTCAAATATACACACTCGATGATCAAATTTAATCTAATGCTATAAAAATATCAGAACAACCAATCATGACTGCTGCAAGAGAATTTTATGATAATATTTTCAATCCCCAAAAGATGTTAGGGACGAATCAGTAGCGGCACGTGTAATAAATATCAGAACAATGTTACATTCCAATGATAAAGTTTCCATTTTCAATATATATATATATATATATATATATATATATATATATATATATATATATATATATATATATATATATATATATATATATGATTATTCAGCAACGAGGAGAGAGATATAAGCACTATGTTATGTATGTCTGTATGTATGTATGTGTCTGACCATGTTTGTTTCTACCTATATTAAGTCAGTACGTGTGATGCTTTTGCGACATAATAAGGGAGACAACTGCTTCATTACACTTAGCTCAAAGATAGAGTTGTATATTCCTGAAAAATTTGTTTACGATTTTGAATTATTACAACAGTAGAAGAATTAGTTGTTCATATCTGAGAGACCCTTTCATCCGACAAATATATTTAGTCACCTGTGACAAACCTACATATTTTTTCTACTTGAGCTACAGGCTGGTAAGAAAATCTCAGCGTAGACGCTTTTTGTCGTGGAATGGGGTTTTGGGGTTTGGGGAAGAAAATGTCAGTGTTTAAGCGTTTTTGAGAGGATCTCTGAGATAAAAATCTTATTTCCATTTACTACTTCATGATAACGTGACTGCCTGAAGTATGATGCTAAATGTATAAGGCATTATACCCCAGTGCTGAACATCACTAGAAAATGCCACACTACAGACATCATAGCTAAACTGAAAAAATTGTTAAATCTGCTGTAAAAATCTAAGTCACACACACACAAAACAAAGTTCTCGCTAGGTGATTTTTAAACGGACATAACATTAACTTTTAAAAATGGCTGCTGGTTGTCATACGCTGACTGGATATAGAACATGTTTGAGTAATAGAGATGACCGTTATGGGTTTTGCGCAATAGAAGTGAAGTTCGCAGCTTTAAATCTACCTATCATATTTCAAAACGGATGAAAGACGAATCGTTGCTGACAGTATGCATCAGAATAAACACCTTGTAACCTTACACGACCTATTAAGTGATTAAAATCTGTTTGCCAGATTATAATGGACAGCAAAACTGTATCAACATATAAAATCAGCGTTTTATGTTGTAACTATTGACTAATATTACTACAGTAACAGGCCACGACTGAGGAACGTGAATATTTGACAAACCTGTACAGCAGCCTCTTTCATGAACTGTTTGGCTGCATCATTCCAGATAGGAGGCACAGTTAGGACCCACGTGATCTCGTCCTCCATTATATGGCCACTACCCAGTCGATCTCTACTAGTCTTTAACATGTCCTCTTTAAGGTACCGGATGGCTAAGGAGAACACTGTCTTTGCTGGCAGAGACTTTTTTGTTTCATCTTCCAGAGTGATATTCCGATCAAAGTTCTGTGGAATTTACGCTTTGATTAAGGTACGTTTTAATATATAAACAACCGAAACAGTAGATCACATCGTTTCGTATAAGAGAACTGATCTGCATATTTGCACACTTATGCCATTTGTTGCACCAAAATACGAGATCCAGAAAGCTCTTGAGGTTTCCATTCTTTACTAGTTATCTAAATAAAGACTTTTTGTACTGATACAAATTAGAAACTAGTGAATGCACTTAACTAATACGACGTGCAGATATTAGTCAAAGTTAAATCATTAGTGTATCTTAGCCATTTAGGAATATCCTTAATACCTTTTCTCGAAGATTCTACATGCAAAATGATAGGACACCACTGAGAAAAATTACATTAACCCAAAATCTACGGTAGTGAAGAAAATGACTGAATATTGCTTATGATGTATTTGAATCATATTTGAAATTATTTTGTCCACTAAGTAATTTCTGTCAAGATCATACTCAAAATCAGCTGGTAAGATCGTAAAACTAGCAAGCAATTTATCAAACTAGTCTCGTAATAGTTTGAGACGTTTGCTGATCTCTACCTGGTTCTATCATTACACTGGATCATTTCGCAAAGCTCAATGGCTCTGAAATGGTGTATGTCTTCTCGGAAGAGATTATATTTACCAGTCGTGAATTGGCATCGTGCCGAGTACCTAGTCATAAATCTAAATGTTTCCTTTTTATAATCAAGAAGTTTTTGTTTGTTTGTTTCGTGGGTTTCTCCGTTTCCTTTGTTTCAATGTTTTTCATACTTTATTTAAAATAGAAGCAGGCACAAAAAGAATCGTGACCGGAACTGATTTTGCATTGCCTGTCGTTTTTAAAATGTACTTTCTAAAATATCATTTTTAAATCGGGTGATACGTAAATGGTATCATTTCGCTACTAATATACAATGGCAAAGTGGGCTCGCGTTGCTTCGAAACGACATTGGCCCGTTTTGAAATAGTTCTGACTGTCAAAGTTCATCATCATCATCATCATCATCATCATCATCATCATCATCATCATCATCATCATCATCATCATCATCAACAACAACAACAACAACAACAACATCATCATCTTCATCACCATTGAAATTACCTATTCAAATAGGATCTATTTGGAAAACTATAAAAAATGTGACAAGAGCTGGACCCTGGTAATGATATCCATCACTGATAACCTCAACCTATACCTGAAACTTCTGGTTACATTTTTGAGGTAAAGATAGTATATAATATATCAAGCAATTACTTCGACGTGATAAAATCTTCTGCAAAAACGAAACAAAAAGTTAGTTTGAGTTTAAATTGAAAGCAAAATGAAGAAAGCCTTCTATAAACAAGGCGTTATTTCTCCTCTTTTTATTCGTTATTATTATTATTATTATTATTATTATTATTATTATTA
The DNA here is from genome assembly GCA_016746295.1 of Potamilus streckersoni. Classification (NCBI taxonomy): domain Eukaryota; kingdom Metazoa; phylum Mollusca; class Bivalvia; order Unionida; family Unionidae; genus Potamilus; species Potamilus streckersoni. The sequence goes on from JAEAOA010000257.1 coordinate 3,056,843, forward strand.
TTATTATTATTATTATTATTATTATTATTATTATTATTATTATTATTATTATTATTATTATTATTGTAGTAGTAGTAGTAGTAGTAGTAGTAGTAGTAGTAGTAGTAGTAGTAGTAGTAGCACCATTTTTTCATGCAGCATGATCTTAAATCGACGGAAGAAGTACCACCGTTGATATTCGGAGCTATCATCAGATGCCAAATCTGCATATTTTGTTTCAGCGTCGTAACCGAAGGAATCCAAGGTCTTCCTATCCGGTTTGATCAAGACTGCAGTCGGGGCCTTCGGGGATACAATTCGGTCACCATTCCACTGCTTACAACTAACTTTTGTAGGATCTGCATAGTACTCATTTTTGAATGAGAACGCCCATCCAGAATAGGTGGTTCCAAAATCTATAGCAGCCACGATGAGGCTGGTTTTGGATGCCTAAGTATGAAAATCAAAATATGTAAGTATATCTCTGTATTAGGGTAAAAATAAGTCTTTAATATAATCAAACTATAAAGGTTGTATAACATTCATCATGCTCAATGTGTATACAACCAAAAACAATTTGTTATGAACTTAGGTAGTCTTAAAATGTTACCCTTACTAAATCTGGATCAGTTATTGAGATGTGTACACATATGATTTTAAAACATTATCGTTACGAAACCCGGATCAGGTATTAAGACATGAACACGTGATTTTAAAATGTTACCCTTACTAAACCTGGATCAGGTATTGAGACGTGCACACGTGTGACGTACATTATAAATAAATAACTGACTAAAGCAAACATTAAGACAATAAGGAATAAAGGAAGAACGGAAAGTGATATCGCTAAATTAAAAGAAATTAAATATTAAACCTACAATCAATATCATCTTCAATGTATAATGTTTTAAAAACAGCAATTGCATGGAAAAATTAAACTCATACTTCAGCATTGAATTACTTCAGCTAAATTTCGGTTTATAAGGATACGTTTGCTGTCGGTTTATATATTTTACAAAGAGGAAATAAGTAGTTTTAGCAATTAAGTGTGGATCAGATTTTGACAAAAGGATCCAGTTTGTTCGACATTCAGGCTATCATGTTCTTCTAAAATTAAAAGTCTGGAATTTGATGAAAATAAATTGTCCCAAAGAATATGTTTGTTATTTGCACATAATTTGCTTCAAAGACATAAAAATCAACTTTCGAAGATTTACTGCATATTTGTTATATAAGCAGACTATGTGCAATTGGATATATATCAATCATTACTTGCAGGTAAAACACAGTTTATTTCTCTTTTTCCACACCGTTCTGTTATCGCTTAATACTAGTAAGGTTTTTTTTTATTATTTGTCTATGCTCGTTCAAAAGTAACAAAGAAAAGAATGAAGCCAGCAAGCTTTGTAAAATTTAACAAAATAATTTATTTCCTTGAAAACAAGATAAAAATATGAAAAAGGACTTACATTTTGTGAATCTAATCCAAAAATTATTCCTAGAATGAATAATATCAGTCCCATCACTAATAAGTTCTAAAAAAATCAAAATTCTAATCCCGATGAAGTTCCAAGATGGAAGGCGATGACGTTTTCTATATCCTGTTTTGTGTTGTTGTGTCAAGATTTCCTTGTTGAATCACTAAAATTAATATTCCGGGGTTATAATTCCGAATACTTCCCACTAAATATCTTTGTCCACGAATTTTGATAGAGAAGAGCACTTATGTATGCTTTCCAGAGAAATTAATTACTAATTCCAAAAATTAGAAAAACATAACTCAAACGGGTCATAATACAAAATGCTTTAGAACTCCGAAGGTATCAATATACGATTGAATTGAATCACTATTAAACTCTAGTTTTTAAACGCAATTTAGGTCACTTGATGGGGTCAGGTGCTCAGCTACTTCGAATGGCACAAGAAGACGAAGTGCCGCCTGACACGTAAGTCATGGACGAATTTGATTCCACCTAACGAATCTTATTAAAGGAGTCAATAATAAAAAAATGTAAAAAAGTTGTTTAACATTGATTAAGACCAATGATTTTCACTCTAAGAAAGGAAAACAAAGTTGTTTACCAATTCTGAATCAAGGTCAGGAACTAGGTCTGCTAAAAATACAATGTAGCAATATTGATTATTTACTGAACTTAACAGAATTTTCCAAACTATGTCAAATCCAGTAAATAAAGTTATCTATACAAAAACATGCAATGAACTAAAAACAAAATAAAAAATTTAAAACTATCGCACAAGTAATTTAATTACATATACGTAACAATTTCAACGATCGTATGGTGAAGTATAAAGTTTTAATTTTCAATGAAATACAGCTACCATTGTTGAGTTTCGACAGTTACTTGGGAGTGGGCTATCACCTGTATGATAAAAGAAACATAGTTTATTTCTTATACTTATGTTTTTTCACTTCGAAAGTATATGAAAAGGAAAAGCAAAGAAAGGAAAAAAATTGAATAAGCCTCTACAACATATCTACCACACGCCGAAACATGCATGCAACAAAACATGAAGATAACTTTTTGCTTATGCCATATAACAGTATACTATATATTTTAAAAAAGAATCAGAGTTTGTGAACTTTGTACTATTGTAGATTCATTTCCAAAGTACACAGGACCAGTTGTTCGCATCGTCTGTTCAGACACCATATGGGTTTCTAATAATGATACAAATACATGGCAATTGGTGAAGTTCGAAACCATGTAAGTTTATGTCAACATTATGACTATAGAGAAAATATCTTTATCTTTCTACATTCCTCTACGATGTCTAGAAATTACAGAGCCTAAGGTGCGTTATCAGAATTTGATTTTATTTGAGTGGTAAAGGTGGAAAATTTAATTTTTATGAGCAATTATTATGCATTGTTTGGATGAACATTATTCCCTGGAAACAATTTTCAGAAGTCCACTACCACTCTAATGAAAACAAAAATGAGTTTTCACCAGAATGCACATTTCCCTTTGAGAACACAACAATCAATGTTTTGCTTAAAGCTAACAACATGGTAGTGCGTCACAAACATTACTGCTTCTAGGTGTATTGTATGAGGAAGAGAATATAAGGCATGGTTGACAAACAGTGTAACCTTAATGTCCCGTGCCCATCAAACTATCATACATGATTATATTAAAAACAAAATAAATTGCACAAATCTTTCAATTTGTCTTATGGTTCATAGCTTCACATTTTCGGTTTTAAAATTTAAAGAAAATGTATTCTCTGATGGTAATTCCTGATAGTATAAGAAGAAATACGTATATTTTAAATGAATATCCTAAACAAAATTATTTATTGAATGATAGGGGTTGATTTGAGTTTTGATAGTTCATTTATAAATCTAATACGATGTGCATCTTCAAAGGGGGTGATGGCGCCTTTATAGGTTTCTAAATATATCTTAAGGTTTCATTAGTACAATATCCAAAAATATAAATGCCCTACCTGTAAAATTTGTTTAAGTACTTAGTGAGACTATCAAGTTACTGGATTTTATTCTAATCAAGCCAATTTCTATAGCATACTGAAGGATGCACTTTGATCAGCAGGCTACTTCTGACATTGCAAAATAATGTAAATCATAAAATATAAAAATCTTTTCCAATTTCCATTACACTCTGGTCTTTATTTCCCGAAACTACGTTGCCCATAACACAGAAGCAGAACCTATGTAAAATGGAAAATAACATGACACACTGCTGTTTACTATACATTTGCAAGTAATGACACATCTAAAAATTGTATTCCTGTCTTTGCTAATCTATAACGTTTATTTGCTGTAAACATTCCTTGTATCTAAATGTTAGAATATTGATATTAAGATGAAGAAATTATCCATGTCGATTTTGGGTAGAGTGACACAAAGACAATTTTGAGAAGCAGAATTATAATATTTTACTAATCTCATGTAACAAAACATGTACATGTTCGTGTAATTTACCTAGCTATTGCACATGACAAAATGGCTTGTGAAATGACAGAATTATAACAAAGCATTTCACATTTTTTTTATCATAGATGTGACCTCGGTAAAATAGATTTGAAGATTATAACACGTACGTTTTGATATTTGATCAACTTGAATATCGTTACATAAACTGACAGAACCAGAAAAGGTACTATGCAAACAGGGGCATCCAATACATTCGTTAATGCATTTCAAACAAATTTGACTTGACAATTATGATCTTTTGGACAGTTCTGCATAATGAATGACACATTATCATATCGTGGATTTTAATAAAAAGTCATGCTGTTAATGGTCTTATATTTATTCATAATCATTCAATGTAGAGCACCGGATGGAATTTTATATGGGCTTTTTAGTGGAGAAAACAAACAACAAATATAAAAATCAACAATAAAATAGCAAACAGTACAATAAATGACATTTAAGCGAGGAAGTAGATTTAGTTACAAAATTAACTGCTATTTGTGTCTTGTTATGAGATACAGAAATCAAGTTCCTTTTTTCTCTTCGAGATTATCAATTTTGTCTTTGGTTTGTATATGTTATCTTCTTGTTTTTCATGTTTGCATTTTGTTAAAGATTTATCTAACTACTTGTTGGTCCAATCCAATTTCACAATTTTATAACTTTGCCTTTAGTTTGCACCATATAGCAACTGTTGTGCTGAATTGTAGTTCATTGCTAGTACATTGATTTCATACTATTCGTTATCAAACATATCTCACATTATTAATCACTTTCACAGAATGAAAATGGCTATGCTACGACAAGAGCTTGGTTAATGGTTTTTAGAAAGCTTACTTTACTTACAAACTGATAACATAATCAATCAAAATGTGAACTAAAATGTTAAAATGTTGATCGATATATACCTTCTAAGATAATAAAAGAATAGACAGAAAATGAAAAAAGATAACTTAGGATCGACAGACATTGTTAAGAAAAATAAAAAATACAACTTAAGACAGAGAGTGATAGGCGAACAAATTATAAAGTTTTGTTATCTCATGGTAAGCTGGCAAACGTTTCTGATTTAATTTTATCAATGTTATGGAGATGAGACCGGCAGAAAACTTGCATACTATAAAATAAATTACTTGGCAGAAGAAAACAAAATATGTCAACGACGTTATCTTTGTTTTAAATCTACACTTACTCTATTCCACTAAAAGTTTGGCCCTGTCGGATGTTAAATAGGCTACAACCGTAATTATTATCACTCATTCCTTTCCCATTGATTGCATTGTGAAAACGTACTATATGGATTAAAGTAAGGTAGTTTATATTACAAAGTTGTTCTCTCTCTCTCTCTCTCTCTCTCTCTCTCTCTCTCTCTCTCTCTCTCTCTCTCTCTCTCTCTCTCTCTCTCTCTCTCATTCATTTTATAATGAACATTTATTCACCATTGCGTTATCCCATATAAATCGCAATTTCTAAAGACTAAGCTAATTAAAATCACACTTGATCTTGATATCAAAGATTTTTTCTTTCTTTCTTACCCAGCTTTACGCTATGTCAACCTAATAAGCCGAAACATGCTGACATGACTTTATATAAGATATAAAGAGTTATCCTCCTTTAACTTCATAGAATTAAAAAAAAAAAAGAAACAAGAATGAAACTCGTAGAATCGAGGATGGGGCACTAGCAATGAAAATTGATTTGTGCATCGTATTACTACTCAAGATCAATCAACTGTCTAGATTTTAATTTCCAAATTTTCGTAACGTTTGCTGAAGGAGTTTATGTATGAGCGATACTAATAGTAAATTTAAACTCAACAAATGTGTACTGCAGTTTTATCCCAGAAAAAAATTAGATGTGGGTTTCTAATTTTAAAGTTTAATGTTAAATCATTAGCAAATACTAGATATTGATTTGCATAATTCTGATATCGATTTACTTGTCACAGAATAGCAAATAAAAGTAAAAGAAACAGAAAGATCATTTGCTGTACTTTTGTTTTCAATTGTTAGATGTGTGCATAGAATCGGTCTCCTTTACATCGAAGATCATTCAACTGTAATTATTTTTAAGCAAGTTTCCTTTCCCGAAATACAATGCAAGCATTGTCTTTAATATTTAGGAATATGAGAATATATAATCAAGGATCTAATATAACGTGAGCCTACACATTCAAAGTTTATCTCGAGTTCATTATGTATGTATAATATATCCAAACAAATCTTAAGCAAAACATAATGATCAATAAACAACTGAAACGAAATTTGAAATCTGTATTATGGGATGATCAGACGTGGTTTGTGTGTGATAACTTTCAAGAATAGCTTTCTTGGAAGCGGTGTGAATGAACACTTAATAGCATTTGGGTAGCGTACAGTTACATAATCACATTTATATCTGAAAGCACGCCCAAAGGATATTTCCCTGACCGGTTGTCCTAGCGTTCCTGCTGACAAATTTCTAAAGTTATTGTTAGCACAATAAATATAAACCTGAAGCCAGCTTTTGTTTGCATAACTTAGGGTAGAGCGGTGTTTACCAGACTGAAATATGCCATATACATATATAACACACTGTCGTTTATTGGTCAGCGATTGCGGTAGGAAGATTAACAGACAGTTATCTAACAATGTTTAATTTTGAATTGCCCTAACTCTAGAACGCCTTAATATGATATATGTTTAAACTTAGGTAGTATTCCTTCCTTGTAACCATTTAGTTTTCTAAGCGGAGCATTACCTCATTTCCCAATCATTGAATTAATAAATGGACGACCAGGTAAATTATGTTGCTAGCAGTAAGACGTCATCCATTCTCTGATAGGAGCATACATTACGTAAGGATTTTGCATCATTAGATATAAGAGTCGAAATTAGGTAAATACAATACCGTCTTTGAACTGCTCACGTTTTGTAAATCCAACTGCCGTCCTAACAATCAAATGTATATACAAAAATGTGATTGATACCTATAGGATTTAAATAAAGAGGAAGATGCCTAAATTAACTAAAATGCATTGAAAAAACTGGAGGGTTATTGTTGTACGTTAAATTTGAGTTCATTCATATATATATATATATATATATATATATATATATATATATATATATATATATATATATATATATATATATATATATATATATATATATATATATATATATATATATATATATATATATATTTGATTCATGAATTACTTCACAAGCTGCTAGCCATGTTTGTAATAATGTTAAGGGCAATAACGCAAGTTAAGATACGCATTTTCGGAGTCGCTCAGTGGATTTTGATTTGCCAACATAACACATTCATAATTCTTATGATCGTACAGACGATTCTTTAAAAATAGAACGATTTTGCATAAAACCATACAAACTCTAGAACCTTCAGAATCATATTCCTGAGATGAAAAAATAACACATTAGGAATTCAGATAGAAAATATTACCTTTGTGTATGATCTGCGTTGGTGATCTTGTGATCTTCCCCACAAGACTAGTGACAGCTAAAATTGCCGTCCCAGATATTTATTTATCCCCTTCCAAGAAAAGAAAAGCCTTGAGGGGTCTTATCACGCGTACAAATGCCAGTTAGATTTAAGCACCGATTCTAAGGACACAAGGAAGTAAATTAATTGCAATAGTCGTTCGTTGTGGATGGTTTCCGCATAACAAACATGCTGTCATTTATAAAGTTCTATATGATCTCTGTGGTTTTGCAAATTAAACACGATTGAGAGAGAGAAAGAGAGAGAGAGAGAGAGAGAGAGAGAGAGAGAGAGAGAGAGAGAGAGAGAGAGAGAGAGAGAGAGAGAGAGAGAGAGATACATGAATTCCGCAGAATATGATATAAATCTAAATATTTGTAAATGGGATTCATTGGTAGACAAAAATACATGGAAGAAGTCTTTAATTGTTAATAACGGACAAATATGTATTGTGGTTTGTAAAAAATAAAACTATACAAGGCTGGAGGTGATAGGTAGTATGAAGATGAGACTTTTACCTCTTCCGTCTTTTTTAGGTCCCTACCATCCGTCCTAGCTTCTACTCTATGACTCAGTTAGCCGATATGTGACGCATGCATGCTGATCAATTTGAATATGCATGCACGTATCCAAACAATAGGGATAAACTCTAAGATGGATGTTAAATGAGTTCCTCAAGTGGTGTCAAAGTACAATTGCGAAACCCACATATGAACTGTCATGTAAGTTTGTTAAGGGTCAAGGAAAATTTGCCATTTGGCATGAATCATCCTCATGTACCACAGCCAACTTGAGACCTGTTTGGAATCATCGCTATACGCACACTCACTTCTAGCCAATTTAATGGTATTGCCGCAGCAACTTTCAGACTACCTGATAACGTTTATCTTTTGATGCTGATCATAGCAAATTATTAATATCGATTTAAGACAAGAAAGTAGAAAACATTAATTTAAACAGAACACTGCTACTGCTAACTTCAATATGTATCATACGAAGTAACGGCCTGGTGTATTCTCTGACAGCAAATTTCTCCCCGATAGTACTTTGATGGTACCTAATTTGCATATCAATAGGGAACAATATTTATCTGCCAGCTGAAGTTTTCAATCCCAGAATTACATGCTGTCTTGGGAATAAATGTACATGGGATTAAATATTATTATGGCAAGAATCTCACAACACTCTCTATTCACAACCCTAAAAACTAGTCACCATAATCTCTATTGCAAGAACACAATTTCCATAATCTTTACAATACTTCATTCGATTAATATCCTTATATACACATTAGGTTTTACTACTACTGGATATTGACCTTGTATTGCACTGTCTGTTTGTAACGTTATATTTAGCATAATAAATATAAACCGGAAGTTCAAATACGTATTTTTATGAATTACCGTTTACCCAGGCCAAAATATTACATAAACGTATAGAACGATCCTGTCAACATATTGCCTGTGATTGTGATGGGGAAGTTAGCAGACAAATATGTAACAATTTTAAATTTAATTTTAGCTTGATACACGTTCTGTTTGTCTCATAATCCAGTCATATGTCCCCATTTCCAGCTAATAATTTGTATTAATTAAATTACAATGTATCGCTAATTAAAAAATCCTAAACTGATGACAATTGTAATGCATGGTTGCAAGTGGATGTGTTCTATCATTAATATTATAATGTACGAGTGCAGGTGAGTGTATTGCATGATTACCATTGCAATATAAGGGTGAAGTTAGACGTGCTTTATCATTATTATTGTAATGTACGAGTACAAGTGAACGTGTGAACGTGCTGCTTCGTTGCTATTGTAACACATGGGTATAAATAGATGTGATTCTTTGCTACAAATATATTGTACGAGTTAAATTGTTTGCAATGTATCGGTATTATTGTAATTTTGTAATTTAGGAATGCAAGCATATATGTTGTACCATTACTATTCTAATGCATGGATGTAAGTTCATGTATTATACGATTTACTATTCTAATGAACTACAGCACAGGGTCCAATTAGAGTTTGCAAAGTACAAAAAGGCCTTGACTTTCCTCAAAAAGGCAACAAAGCGAAAGTTGATGTGTCCATTTATTAAAATTGTCGATAATACCCAATAAACGTGCTCAAGAATAAAATGATGGTCAAATTTCAAGTGACAAGTGACTGAACGTTTGAGTCTAAACATGCTATTTTAGACTGGAGGGGCCGGCCCCCAGCCCCCCCGCCCCTTCCCCCCACGCAACCGGTCCTGAGTGCAAGTATATGTGTTGCATCATTACTATTGCACTACATGTGTGAAAGATGATGTCTTGTACAATTTACTGTTCTAAAGAATGAGTGCAAGTGTAAGTCGATATAACGTGTATTGCTATTTCAAAGGTTGAGTGTTTTATTGCTTTTGTAATGTAAGATTGCAGTGAATGTGCAGTAGCTTGACCTCTGTATAAGTGGATGGATTATATCAATACATTGTTTGCCTGGAAGTAGCTTACATATTTGCACATAATGCGATACACTTAACTTTCCTGGTATTCAGAATGAAAAATGCAGCAAAAATCTAGGGCATGTGCCATTTATATTTACGTCTCAGTTCATGGCTTTGCTAGTTATTAGTGATTATTTGACGAGTGTATGCATCCGTGTTGAAAAGATATTTCTCAAACCGAGTAATTAGCCAATGTTTAGGAGCAGAGGTCATAATGTACAGTATTCATAAGACGTTATGATAACATGGGTTAGTCCCATAAAAGAGATGCTCCTTGATTTGTGTAACATGAAGAATTATGCGGATATTCAAATGGATAAGTGTGTCACGTTCTTCAAGCCTAAGCTAATCGGATGTATTAACATGGGGCTAATTTCAACGCGTCTGATGTGTGAACAATCGCCGCCGGCAGGGTCAAGAGATTAGGTAAGTCTCCAGAAAACTCAGTTTTCTAGGTCCAACCTGATACCTTGCACCCCTGTGTTAAACATTGATCGGAGATCAAAGAGGAACCCGCAGGATTAACGGGGTAGACGGACAGAACCTTAACAGCTCAGTTGATTGAGGCAGGCCAACCACATCCATTCGGAGTTCAGCTAGTGGGTGGGCCTAACTCTTAGATTCGGAGAACATTAGTGACCGCGTTCAAAATCAGTTAGTATACCTGATACTGTCAGGGAGCACTGTTGTAAGAAATATACTCATGGAACGCCAATCGTGCAATTGGCGGGAATCGAAAGGTAAAGGATTGTGAACAAAGAACGGAAGCTTCAAAGATAGATTTTTGATCGATTCTTGCAAACATTACAGCGCCGTAACTGTAATAACTGATATTATGTTTTACCCAATTACTGGGATTGTTTAGAATATAGAATTAATTTGTAGTGTTTCATTTATGTGCTTGTTGAGACATGAATTTGAATTACGTAGGATTATGTAGTTTTCTAGTTCAGCAGCAATAATGTTATATGTCGCTATTGGTTACACAGTGGTAACCAGCACTTTAGTAATGCGTATGTAGAGTTTGCTCATATTTGTATTGGAGTCAGGAAATGATTGATGTATGCAAGATTAGAAAATATTTGTTTGAATATGTCAGAGCGTAGATATTTGCATATTTTCATATTTGGTATGAGTTGTGATGCAAAGATATGCGTCTGGTTATTGTGATATTGTCAATATCATCGAATTGGGTATGCAGTGATGTGAATTAATTATCGTTGCATGTATGCGAGTAATTGATATCAAGCATTTATGATGTTGTTATTATGCTGTGGTATTATATTGTGTTTTACCATACAAGAATGTACGTGTATTTCGGTGTGAATGGATATGTGACCGATGAAATTTGATAGCCTTATCTGATCATAAGCTATATGGGTAGTGTGAGGTGAGCGCCTAGGAATAATAGTATACCATCCTTGTGTTTTACAGGAAGCTTTTCGGGAGACAATTTCCGGTTAGAGGTAGAGTCCCGAGTCTCCAAAAGAGAGAGAGAGAGAGAGAGAGAGAGAGAGAGAGAGAGAGAGAGAGAGAGAGAGAGAGAGAGAGAGAGAGAGAGAGAGAGAGAGAGAGAGAGAGAGAGAGAGAGAGAGAGAGAGAGAAAGAGAGAGAGAGAGACCTTGCTTTTGAGCATAAAATGACTAGCAAATGTGGCAGAGGACTGTAGCAAATGCTCTTTCTGAATCATGTGGGTAAAAGTGGTCGAAGACTGTAGCAAATGATTTTTCCGAATCCTTTGGGTAAAAGTGGCAGCCGACAATAGCAAATAATCTTTTTTAATCCTGTAGATAAAAGTCCGAAGCAATCCTTCTTCGACATAATTGGAACTACTTGTTCCAATTTCAGTGAAAGTGTGTAGTTGTGTTTTATTTTGATGATATTTTCGTACAAACGGACAATGTCTTCAGCTATCATCTTCTTCCCAATATTAGTCATTTAAAGCTTAAAACGCGGAAAAATTAATTAATCGCCTATGTAAAATGAGATCAAAGACCAAGATGGATCATGTGACTTGAACACTACGTCCTAACTAGATACAAGAGTGGTCAGTTGGCCTTCTTTCGTCTCTCTAGTCCGTATAAAACTTAGACAATTGAACGTTTGGGGTTACATGTGCCTTAATTATTGTATAGATAACCGTCATAAGTGTTGTTCATTATCACAGTGTTAAGAAAATGTTTTCAATTTATCACCGATAACACTTTTTGAAATGCAATGTGGAAATTGTGACCGTGAATTTGAGTGATAAAAAGATGACTATAGTAGATATTCAGTTTTACAACTAAAAGAAGAAATTGATGAAACTATAGGAGTGGAAATGCTAACACCCCATCCTTCGTCCTTCCCGAGCAAGGTATATCTTACGCCATGAGTGTCATCGTCTTTTAAGAATTGCCACAGATGGTGTCAAGGCCAGAAAAGAATTGCAGGAAATAACGCGAATGAATTCATATATAGCAATTAAAATAAAATTGCATTTTTCCTAGCAGATTAAACGATAATCAAGAGACCAAGACCGCCACCACAATTCCTGGCATCCAAAATTAGAGCACCGAATGCTAGTCCTCTTAAGGTAAGTTAGGGAAGTTACATCAAGTATTTAACTATGACAAACTGAATATATATATATATATATATATATATATATATATATATATATATATATATATATATATATATATATATATATATATATATATATTTATATATATATATATATATATATATATATATATATATATATATATATATATATATATATATATATATAGAGAGAGAGAGAGAGAGAGAGAGAGAGAGAGAACGATGTTGGTTCTCTGCAAGTTTTGTGAAACCAAAAAAGTTAGGTTTTAATTCGTAAAGTATTACATGATACACATTTCCGAAGCATTGAAATGTAGTAAATAAATAAAGAATATAGATTGGAATCAACTAAGTAATTTGTATACTTTACAATTACATTTATATCTACCTAATTATTTCATTTATGTAACTGTTAAGAAAGTAATAAACTCTCGTCCAACGTTATATTGGTTGTTTTGTCATTATCACTTTTATTTTGTTTTAGATATTTTTTGTTACGTTTCATCTGTTTCAACAATTCCAACACATTGGAGTTTCAGTTAAAGAGAAAGCTGTTTTTAGATGTTAGAACAAAATCAAAGATTCTTTTTTACTCCGAGCTTCTGCAATATATGGCAGAACTCCAGGTAAATTAATTTTTACATGCAAAATTTCCATAGTAATCGTTTTTTTCTAGTTGATGGCATTATATTATGACAACCTAAACAAGTTAATATATAAGCACCTATATAATGAATATAATTTAAAAAGAGCTAGCCTCACATAGCAGTAAACATGTGGGATTGGGGCAAGGAGAATATCTCAAAAACGGCTTGGAGGACAACTATTTTCAACTGCATCAGCATGTTTAGTACACACTGTTTTGCAGAATTGTCATCTAGAAAAAGGGCTTTTCTTTTGGGGTTGGGGTGCATAAACTTCTGCTATGAAATGCCACTGACTTCTCTGTCAAGTGGATAGTATTTTGTGCTTTGTTTAATATAGGTATCTCAAAATATGGACCTTCTTGACCTCACTTGTGTATTTGATATTTTATGATATTTTGTACTAGGTCACTGATTGGCGCATTAAATTTGTACATAAAAACTGGCCCCTGCCCCCTAAACATGCATCGCTTGCCGGACGCCATTTTTCAACAAATTTTATAATCAACAAATGGATCATGCAGACGCTTCGCATAAACAAATAGTGGCAGTTTTAAGCCTCTTAGTAATGCTGTAAAGTTAGTCTGTTTCCCGGTCGAATTCTAATATGAAACCCGGTTCCAAATCAAACACGTATGTACAAATTTTCCTGATTTTTCGACAATTATGAGGTTTCCCTAGTTTTTGCTTTCATTCCGTAAGTCCGTACTTTAACGGTAATTTTCGTAAGACTTATGGCAAAATCGTAAGACCTGGCAGTTCTCTGAATGTAGAACAGGAGGATTCTTTGAAGAGGCTTGAGGCCTTTATTTATTGTGCATTTTTGATAAATTGAAAATAAACATATGGATTAGCCACCATTAAATTAATTGTAGTTGTTTAAGTACATAAATGGATTATGATGTAACATCCAAAGAAGAAGTATAAAAATTGTTCTTCGAGAATTGCAAACATAGTCACTGACTTCGACAATCGTGACATCATAGGATACTTAAAAGCAATACATTTTTTTAAATATGTGCAAATGTTAAATTTGTTTAACATTACTGAGATTTGTTTCAAAACTTAATATAGGTTTTTATATTTTATTGGCAAACTGTCATATTAAATGAATTATGTTTTAAGATTATGAGGGGTAAAATGACTGGGGGAAAAGGTCATATTGGATGTTAAGAGAGCTGTAGATTTGCCAATATCTACTTACGTCCTTACATGGGAGAAAATAAAAGCGACCAGGGATAGAAAGGAAACTGGTGTCTAGAATCTTGACTGCAAATGTCCCATGCCTCCAACCATTGTCAGACATTGTTTGTAATCATATTGAGCACAAACATGGAAGGAATCAAGACAAAGAAGTAAGGTGGTATGTGCTTGCCGACTATTTACACTAAATCTCGATGATATTAATAGCAGTCTCACTTAATATATTCAATGTTCATTTGTATTCATTGATGCTAAATGTTGGTATCATACAAGTTATTATTGTGATATGCATTCAAAGTTTTCACAGAGCAAACATTTTTACTTTTAAGATGAGATTATGTGTTCCCAGTAATACATTTTCAGTCCATACTATTGTTAGTTTCAGCGGTTAAAAGTAAGAGGAGGTGTGTATTTATTTTGTGACAAAAACACAAAAACAGCAAATGTTGAATAAACTCTAAAGTAGATTATTTTTGTCACTTAACACTTACATAATCTCTTTGACAATGCATAAAGTATAGTGATGCAGCTGTGTTCCATTTCAACAGTTTAATGTTGGCATGATCCCAGAAAATACTTCAACAACAGCAGGTGTCATTAGGATATTGGAACGGCTGCATGATTATGTTCCTAAAAGGGATGATGATCATTTATATCCCATAGTGTGGTGTTGGTAGGAGGGACGGTCTGTCTTGTGAAAGACACATAGATGCTCAAAATGCAAGAGCTAATGCTGGAAATTCTTTAAAAAAGATTTGAAGGGTTGGTGACATCACCTGTGAATTTCACAAAAGAATGCTACTGCTTCAGGTAAAATATTACATATAGATAACTTTGTTTTGTTTAAACATTATTGTGGTATAGTCTCCAGATAAATAGGATTCTTATTTGTATTGCACACAAAATATCAAAACAAATGTCAATGTTAAGCACGATTTACAAAATTATACGGGACTAAATATGAAAAATGGATTGTTTTCTCTAAATTGTATCCGTGTTAACTGTATATTAAGAACTTTAAAATCAAAGACACGGTATTCATTAAAAATGGACAGATTGTTTTTTGTACAACAATGCACATATATAACTAAAAACTTTTCTAATTCTGCTGACTGCAGATATATTTTCTGAAAACAACTTTCAAAACTATAAATATGTTCAAAAAATCAATGGATACAATTATCTACTAAATCACTGAAATAGTATCCATAAAACATCCGTTATATATATATATATATATATATATATATATATATATATATATATATATATATATATATATATATATATATATATATATATATATATATATATATATATAGCCAGAGTTTTATTATTCTAATATCTCACCTCCATCTGTTTAGGTACAAGTCTCTGGCTGTGCTAAAGTTGAGAAAGCTGCTAGTAACTACCCGTTTGGTGATACTTGCGGGAGTTTTTCCCGGTACTCCAACAGTTATCTTCGTAATTATATATATATATATATATATATATATATATATATATATATATATATATATATATATATATATATATATATATATATATATATATTCTAACTCAATTATTATGTCAGAAAGATTTGTATTAATTCTTCTTCAGTTAGTCATTTTAAATAGGAATAGTTGTGTTTCTTAAATATATAAACACTTAGTCATTTGGAACAAAGTGTAATTGTTGAATATACAAACTTGATGCTGTTGCTATATTGTGCAGTCTCTATGTATAAGCAAGCGAAGAATGTTTATGTTGCCATATATATATATCTATATATATATATATATATATATATATATATATATATATATATATATATATATATATATATCTTTTCATTCAACTGTAAGCAAAATATTACAAAATAGTTGATGTTAATTATTATTATCTTTATAGAAAGCTTGCGATCGGCTGGTAATCAGTTGAGTGGCGCCAACTTGGATACACATGGTGAGTTGGCCTGTAGAGTTGGTCGTCTTTAGCACACAACAAATCGTAAGTTTGACATAATTTCAAAGTTTCCAGGCAGGAAAATCAAAATTTTCAAAGAAACGTGATATTAAACATTTGTTAGAATACTGAAAGATAATGAGCTCTTAAGAGAAATCCAAGGGAAATACCATAGCATTTTGGAGCAGAGACTATGACAAAGAATACTGACATTGTTACATCTCACATAAAAAAGTTATCCCAAAAATTTGACAAAAGAAAGAAAATGTAGCAAATTCATGAGTCAATTTATGATGTGATGTATTAAAAGGTGGATGAATATGAGTATATATGTAGGTATGCGCCTGCATGTATTTATGTATATAAATTAATTCATCTAATTAGTGGTTGGGTTAAGCATTAACATATATGTATATTATTATGCATGAATTTATATGCATATGCATGTATGTGTATATTCCTCCTATTTAATATCACTGTAAATATTATTAAACATCGCTGAAAATACTGCTATTAATGACAATATAAACAGCAAATAACAAATAGTATGTATGTATGTATGTATGTATGTATGTATGTATGTATGTATGTATGTATGTATGTATGTATGTATGTATGTATGTATGTATGTATGTATGTATGTATGTATGTATGTATGTATGTATGTATGTAAGCATACATGTATGTATGTATGTATGTATGTATGTATGTATGAATGTATGTATGTATGTATGTATGTATGTATGTATGTATGTATGTATGTATGTATGTATGTATGTATGTATGTATGTATGTATGTATGTATGTATGTATCATTATTATTATTTAGCATATCTTTACAGCTCATAACAGTTTTGTTATTCAAAAAATATTTATCGTTTTCTCAATCTCGAATTTCCGACACCTCTCTCTCTCTCTCTGTCTCTCTCTCTCTCTCTCTCTCTCTCTCTCTCTCTCTCTCTCTCTCTCTCTCTCTCTCTCTTAAAATTTATCGTTTTCTCAATCTCGAATTTCCGACACCTCTCTCTCTCTCTCTCTCTCTCTCTCTCTCTCTCTCTCTCTCTCTCTCTCTCTCTCTCTCTCTCTCTCTCAAAATTCTGCCAGACGCAACATCAACTCCGTCAACAGCTAGAGTCAGTTCCATGTGATATACTCCTCGCCAGAAGGTTTCCATCAGTTGTTCTTGTCTTGCGGTGATGCTACTTTCCACTTATTCGTCAGCAATTTAACATTAAGGTCATTTATGGATGTATGCATAGGTATTCTGTTCTGACAGGGATTAGTTACTTTAAAGTGAGTGTTCTGAAGGTTTTGACACCATAGGTCCAAATAAAAAGGATTTTTAGTTTCCATCCGCATACCAAGGTCAGTAGAAATAAAATTATTAATTAGCACAGCCTGAACAAGTTATCGTTTATTGTATCTGTTGTATCCTGGCCCGTAATGTAAAGCAGATACTTTCGTTGTATTAATCAGATCATCAAATAAATTTATGTCCATTATGTTCGCAAGACGATCCAGTGGACAACAACATATGCACTTTGTTCTTGATTGAAATAAGTAGAAATATCCTTACAAGGAAAATGATATGCTCCGTGGTCTTGTTATCGAATAAGTGTCAATGAAGTAGGGTATAATTATGGTCGTCTTGATCATCAGTTCCACAACATAACTTTAGGTTGCTGGAATACGTGTAGATCGTGAGCGAGTACATTTAAAATCTGTGTAGGAGTTGAAAGCATTAATGAAAGTCTCGGAAATTTAAGAACGAAAACTTTTGTGAGACTGTTTTCTGCTCAACTAATAACAAATTGTCTAATTCTTATAATGGCATCTTGAGCATGCTTCATAAATGTGCATTATAACATACGTAACTATCGGCATAAATAAATGCGTAACAGCTAAGGACTAATGCATGAGCTTCAAGATTGTCATATATCTCAACATTTGACGCCTAATCTAAGCAATATGTATGATGTTGCAGAAAACAAATAAATTTGTTTAATTAGATTGTGCCTATAAAACGAGATAAAGAACTGAAAATTTAGACCATCTTTTGAAAAGTCACCATGAGCAAGGACCAATACGACAAAATAATTTTGATTTGAAAAAAGATCATTCAGCTGAAATGTTCATTCATCATCCTAGAAAATTCACGGTCGCTTTTGTAATTTTTCCCGTTCTTTTCTCTCTTCCTTGGACTTCAATCTCAGTGCCACCAAATGTCATGGAGACGAGGACGCTTCTTTTCTTCGTAGGTACACTCATGTCATGAATATCAACCTCAACGTATCCAAGCTTCACACATCCCTCATCTGTCACATATATTGGCGATGTTGTAGGACAGGCGAAGATGCTAAAAATAATACTTCTTTGATTTTCCTTAAGTGGTAAGTATGACATTTCTTTCGTGGTTTGATTAAGTAAAATGGGTTGTCCAATTTCTACATGTTTAGAGAAAATATCTATACAATAAGGTCCATCTTCGTACTCTACCCGCTTTGTAGGATCATGTATCTTATTGTTAAATGGTACAGAGCTGCTTACACCATACGTGTATTTGCAAACCCGTTGAGCAATAGAGAAGGGGCTATGACCAAAAACAACTGCTCCCTTAAGGACTACAAGGCCAGCTTCTTGTGGAATGATGACCTTGACAGATGGGAAACTAGACCTGATGGCATCCTGAAGCATATTGGATTCTGAAAATCCACCCACCATTAAAATACTAGAAATTCCTCTGACCTCTCTATCTTTCATTATCTCTTTCACATGGGATACTGTGTTTTGAATGGCTCTTGAAAATAGATTTTTTATCACAGAACTTTCCACTCGGAGTTTGTCACCTGACAAAACTACTTTATTCGCGAATCTGGTTTGATGAATTGCTGTGCGAAGGTCTTCACCAGTTTCCTCCTCAAAAATATCTTTTAAAGTAGATGAAATACGGAAGGTAATTTTTTCATGTTTGTCTGGTGTTATATTTCTTTTCTTTATCTCAAAGTCTCTGAACAGATCCAGATAGTCTTCTTTACACTCGGCTTGAAATCGACAAAAGACTGGGTTCCCAATCAAACTGATGATGAATTGCTTAAAAGCTTCGTCAACTTGAGTTCCTCCCCAGGCCCCACCACTGGCTT
This sequence comes from Potamilus streckersoni, assembly GCA_016746295.1. NCBI lineage: Eukaryota > Metazoa > Mollusca > Bivalvia > Unionida > Unionidae > Potamilus > Potamilus streckersoni. The sequence continues at coordinate 3,076,275 of JAEAOA010000257.1, forward strand.
TGTGAATTTCTTTCAGTTGTCCTCCATGCATCACTTCGTGGACAGTAATATCAACAGTTCCACCTAAAACAAATGCCTTATGATGTTATTGCAAAATGTTTCATTAACAAACCAAAACGTTTCATAGATGAAGGATTTGTTTGTATTTGGTCATACGATTTTCGTTCCACGGGATTTCTTTATGTTTTTCTTCTTTAAGATTTGTTTTTCAGATATTATCAATGGTGTAGTATTAAAAACAACTAGCTATCAGACATTAGTTGTGGACTTATTTTGAGTAGTCATGCATATCAGTGTTGTAGTTTTAAATTTTTAAATTTAAATTTAAATATAGTTTTAAATTTTATATTATGGTATATGAAATCATTATTCACTTGATCTTCTAACGAATTGACTTTTCAATATTATATGGACAAATTTAAGGTTTCCTATGAATTCGATAATGGCGCAAAATATTACCCCCGGCATCTAACACCATGTACTTCGAGCCTCGTTGAAAATTTTCCATTCCCCCTCCCTCTACCATCTTCTCTACAGGAAGAAGGCGGCAAAATATTGATGCTGTTTCTGGTTCCAGTGCAATTTTAAGGTTTTCGCTGCTGATTCCTGCCTAGTAAAATATGAATGCATAATTTCACTAAATGGTTTTAGGAACCACTGCTAACAAAATACAAATTTTTCTTTCTCTTGATCAAGTCAACAGTCTTGTCTTAAGTTCCTGACTTCTATAATTCACGATTGATAATAAAATAAAGATTAGAAAACCTGAGAAAGACGCAGAAATGATATTAATTACAATAATTTTAACACTAAAATATTGCCCATTATTTATTGGAATGAATTTTTCGGTGGATACTGAAAAGTGCAAATATTCAGGAAATGATCTTTTGTGTTGAAAGTGTATTGTGTACCAGGCATAAATTAAGGGAGAATTTGAAAATCATATCCTATCACATTGCTGCTAGAAACGACAAAGTGCGATGGTTCATCCATATGAAAACATCCGAAACATGTTTTAGAAACTATTTGATCTTAACTGCAAGCAATTACAATCCGATTCAGCAATATATCATTGCGAGTTTACCGATGTTGCCATCAAGGAATTAAGGGGACATAACTTCAGAGAGACGCAAACAGAGTCTGGTCAAATTTCTTTATCAATGATTAGACTGCTCCTGTGACCTAAGTGGTTAGAGCGTTCGCCTCATATGCGGAAGGTCGCAGGTTCGAACCCCGAGTAATACCATAAGTTATAAAAATGGTAATAGCAGCTGTCTATCTTGGTACTTAGAATTAAGAAGATATGTGTTAGGACTGATCGGACTGGTATCAGGATAATATGATTGGGAGGTGCATGGTGCTAAACGTTTGCAGCATGATACACCACTTAAAACTGCCACACTACAGACATCGTAGCAATATGACTGAAACAATTGTTAAAACTAATTTAACAATCTAAATTACAAATACGAAACAAAGTTCTCTAGAGGTGACTGTTAAACGGTCATAACCTTAACTTTTAAAAATGGCTGCTGGTTCTCATACACTGACTGGATGTAGAACATTACTGAGTAATGTAAATAACTGTTATGGGGTTTGAGCAATAGACATAAAGTTCGTAGCTTTAAATTTATACATTATATTTCAAAACGGATGAGTAACAAAACTGTATACTTCAGAATAGGCATCTTGTAACATTGCATGACCTATTAGGTGATTAAAACCTGTTTGCCAGATTAAAATGGACAGAAAAACTTTATTAAAATATAAAATCAGCATTTTGTATTTTAATTGTGACAAATCGTACTACCGTAACAGACTATGACTCAGCAACGTGAATATTTGACAAACCTGTACAGCAGCCTCTCTCATGAACTGTTTGGCCGCATCATTCCAGATGGCAGGCACAGTCAGAACCCACGTGATCTCGTCCGGCAGTATATAGCCACTACCCAGTCGATCTCTACTAGTCTTTAACATGTCCTCTTTAAGGTACCGGATGACTACGGAGAAAACTGTCTGTGCTGGTAGAAACTTTTGTGTTTCATCTTTTAGTCTCATATTCCGATCAATGTTCTGTGAATTTTACGCTTTGATGAACATACGTTTTGACATAAAATAATATATAAACAAACAGTGAGGCACATCGTTTCGTATAAGACAAGTGGTCTGCATATTAGCACTCTTTTAACATTTATTGCATCAAAATGCTCGACTGTCTTGGTCTTGACTCTTGAGGTTTATATTCTTTATCAGTTATCTAAAGGAATGACTTGTTGTACCGATACAGTTTAGAAATAAGTAAATGCACTTAACTAATCTGACGTGCAGATATTAATCAAAGTTAAATCATTAGTGTATCTTAGCCATTTATGATTATCCAGAATACCTTTTCTCAAAGATTCTAAATGAAAAATGATAAGATACCACTAGAAAAAATACAGGAACCCAAAATCTACGATAGTAAATAAAATGGTTGAATAATGCTCATGATGGATTTAAGACACATTAAAAATTATTTTTTTCCACCAAGACATTTCTTTTATGATTATCTTAAAATCATCTGGTAGGATCATACGACTGTTTAGGCAACGTTTCAATTTGATCTTATAATTGTTTGAGATGTTTCTTGAAGACTGCCTTGTTTTATCATGACACTGGATCATATAGCAAAGCTCAAAGGCTATGATATTGTGCCCATCTTTTCGGAAGAGAGCTTTCTTACCAATCGTGATTTGGTATCGTGCTGTGTCTCGATCATACATAGCCCTGAATCTAAATGTTTCCTTTCTATAATCAAGATGTTTTTCTTTGTTTGTTTGGTGGGTTTTTCCGTTTTCTTTGCTTCAATGTTTTCTCCTACTTTATTTGAAATCAAATCAGACACATACAGATTAGTGACTGGAACTGGTTTTAATTTTTGCTTGTATTTTTTATTAAAAGTACTATTCTAAAATATCATTTGATATCAGTTGATATGTAAATATTTGGTATCATTCGCTACTAGTATACAATCCTAAACTGGGCTCGCGTTGCTTCGAAACGATAGTGGCCTGTTTTGAAATAGTGCTAGTTGCCAAATTTTCCCATCATCATCATCATCATCATCATCATCATCATCATCATCATCATCATCATCATCATCTAAATTACCGATTCAAATATGATGCATTCGGGAAAGTGAAATTACGTATTTAAATATGGTCTCTTAGGGAAACTATTAAGAATGTGACAAGAACTGGACCCTGGTAAATATATCCATTTCTGACAACCTATAACTGAAATCTAAGGTTGTACTTTTGAGGTACGATTGGAATTGAATGAGAGTATAATTTGTTCAAACAATTGTTTCGATGTACTAAAAATTTTGGAAAACACGAAAGAAAACATTAAGATGAGTTTAAAGTGTAAGGAAAACGAGGAAATCCTTCTATAATACAAGGCGTTATTACTTAAGTTTTTTTTCGTTTTATTACTAGTATTATCAGTAGTAGTAGTAGTAGTAGTAGTAGTAGTAGTAGTAGTAGTAGTAGTAGTAGTAGTAGTAACATTACCAATTTTCCATGCAGCATCATCTTAAATCGACGGAAGAAGTACCACCGTTGATATTCGGAGCTACCCTTAGATGCTAATTCTGCATATTTTTTTTCAGCGTCGTAACCGAAGGAATCCAAGGTCTTCCTATCTTGTTTTATCAAGACTGTAGTCGGGGCCTTCATGGATATAAATTGTTCGCCAAACCACTGCTTACAACTAATCCTTGTGGGATCTGCATCGTACTCATGTTTGAATGAGAAGGCCCATCCAGAATAGGTAGTTCCAAAATCTATAGCGGCCACAATGAGGCTGGTTTTAGATGCCTAAGTATGAAAATCAAAATATGTACGTATCTCTCTGTGTTAGAGTAAACACAAAGCTTCACCATAATCAAACTATAAAGGTTGTATTTCATTAATCATGCTCAATGTGTATATAACCAAAAACAATTTGTTATGAACTTAGGTAGTCTTAAAATGTTACCCTTACTAAATCTGGATCAGTTATTGAGATGTGTACACATATGATTTTAAAACATTATCGTTACGAAACCCGGATCAGGTATTAAGACATGAACACGTGATTTAAAAATGTTATCCTTACTAAACCTGGATCAGGTATTGAGATGTGTACACATATGATTTTAAAACATTATCGTTACGAAACCCGGATCAAGTATTAAGACATGAACACGTGATTTAAAAATGTTATCCTTACTAAACCTGGATCAGGTATTGAGACGTGTACACATATGATTTTATAATGTTACCCTTACTAAACCTGGATTAGGTATTGAGACGTGCACACGTGTGACGTACATTAGAAATAAATAACTGACTAAAGCAAACATTAAAACAATAAGGAATAAAGGAAGAACGGAAAGTGATATCGCTAAATTATAAGAAATTAAATATTAAACCTACAATCAATATCATCTTCAATGTGTAATGTTTTAAGTACAGCAATTGCATGGAAGAATTAAACTCATACTTCATCATTGAATTACTTCAGCTAAATTTCGATTTTTAAGGATACGTTTGCTGTCGGTTTATATAATTTACAAAGAGGAAATAAGTAGTTTTAGCAATTAAGTGTGGATCAGATTTTGACAAAAGGATATAGTTTGTTCGACACTCAGGCTATCATGCTCTTCTATAATTAAAAGTCTGGAATTTGATGGAAATAAATTGTCCCAAAGAATATGTTTGTTATTTGCACATAATTTGCTTCAAAGGCATAAAAATCCACGCATACACATGTGACCCACATTGGAAACAAATAACTCATTAAGCAGGCATTAAAATAATAAAGAATAAAGGAAGAACCTAAAAGAGATATAGCTAAATTATAAGAAATTAAATCTTAAATCTACAATACGTATCATCTTCAATTTGTAATGTTTGAAAGACAGCAAATGCATCGAAGAATTATGCACATACTTGAACATTGAAATGATTTGGCTAAATTTCTGTTTTTAAGGATGCGTTTGCTGCCAGTTTATGTAATTTACCAAGATGAAATTAGTAGCTTTAGAACTTAAGTGTGGTCCAAAATGTGACAAAAAGAGCTATTTTGTTTAACACTCACTTTTTCTACCATTAAATGTCTAGAATGTAATGAGAATAAATTGTCCCAAAGAATATGTTTGCTATTTGTACATAATTTGCTTCATAAGCATGAAAAATCAACTTTCGAAGATTTCTGTATATTTATTTTATAAGCATAGTATGGTGCAATTGGACATATATTAATCATTACTTTAAGGTAAAACACAATTTAGTTCTGTTTTTCACACCGTTCTCTTATCCGAAAATAATAGTAAGGGTTTATATTTCAAAGATCATATGGTGATGTGTAAGTTTCTAAGTTTCAATGAAATACAGTTACCATTGTTGCGTTTCGACAGCACTGTGGGCGTGATTAATCACCTGTACAATAAAAGAAACAGTTTTGTTTACGCTTATGCTTTTTCACTTCGAATGTACAAAAAAGGGAAAGCAAAGAAAGAAAAAAATGAATAAGCATCTACATGTACCCCACCCCTACTCCTAAACGCCGGAACATGCAACCAACAAAACATGCAGATAACGTTGTGTTTATATATATATATATATATATATATATATATATATATATATATATATATATATATATATATATATATATATATATATATATATATATATAGATGCAATAAACTGACGACGAACAGTACGAAACTAGTAATTAACTAGCCTAAGCGCTTTCGACTCTTAATGAGTCTTTTTCAAAGGCAAATACAAAACATAGTTACGACAAACAAATAAACACAAAAACGTTGTGTTTGTAAACCTCTACATTTCTGTCTTCACATGTGCTAAAACTATAAATACAACCAGCTTGTATAGACTAGTTGCGGAAACTGAAAACGTTGTATAATTCCCTAAAAGTCTACAAGCCAAAGCGACATCTATTTTTACTTTGTGTACATATGTAACGCAGATTATATCCCGGATATTTGATTCTATACCGGTTATTCTTATAGTAAAATTTGAAGGATAATAAGAAGATTTAGAAAATGTTAAATTCTACTAGTGCATAGTTTTCATTTTCTAGTCTTCTTGGTTTAGACCGCTTGGTTTCAATGTTCTAAGGCGGCGTATCCAGTATGATTCCTTTTCCTTCCTGGTTTCGGAACTCCAGCTGTGGTTGTTAGCAATAGCGATAAGTATTATATCACTGAAAGTGTGGCCAGGGGGGGGGGAGAAGTGTTCTGCGACCGGGCTTCTGTACAGCTTTTTTGTCATCCAATCAGATCTATGAAGGTTTATCCTTTTGTGTAGCTTTTCAGTTTCTCCCACGTACTGAAGGCCACAGATCTTACATGTGATGAGATAAATCACATTCTCTGTTTTGCACGTTTTGTTTGGACCATGTATGTTTAGTTTTTCTTTAGTCACTGTGCTAGTGAATGTCTTGGTCTCTACCATATGTTGACAGGTTTTGCATCTTTTATCGCCACAGGGTCCAGATTGACTAGGTTGGTTTTGACTAGCGATTGTTGTTAGCTTGGCCCTGACTAGGATGTCCTTTAGGTTTTTTGGTCTCCGGTAAGCTACTACAGGTTTGTTCGGAAGTATTAGGTTTAGTATGTCTGACGATTGCACGGTTGGCCAGTGGTTTGCGATGATTTTACCTACTTTGGGATTGTCTGGGTGATAGGTCAGAATAAATGGTATCCTATCAACCTTTCCTTTCTGTCCATATCTGAGTAGGTCATCACGGTTTGTTTGTTTGGCCCTTTGGATTGCCTCCGCAATCAGGTCTTTGTCGTAGCCTCGGTAAATTAAATGTTTAGCCATCTCTTTAGACCTTTCTAGGAATCTTTGATCGTCGGAGCAAATTCTGCGTATCCTCAGTGCCCGGCTATATGGAATGTTCTTAATGCAGTGTTTTGGATGACAGCTGGTTGGGAGAAGATACTGGTGTTTGTCGGTTGGTTTCGAGTAATTTGTTTTCCACCAGTCTGGTTGTTGTGTCCAGGAAAACATGGTTTGAGTTGGAAATTTCTGCCGTGAATTTTATTGAAGGATGGAAGTTGTTTGCCTTTGATATGAAGTCATCCAGACTTTCTCTTCCATACTGCCACTTCATTTTTATATCATCGATAAAGCGTACCCACTGGTATGGTGTACGCTCAACCGATGCTAAGAGCTTTCCCTCAAGTTTTCCCATGAAAATGTTAGCATACGAAGGGGCCATTTTAGTACCCATTGCAGTTCCATTGATTTGTAGGTAGTTTTCTTCATTAAATTCAAAGTTGTTGAGTTTTAGGACAAGCTCCAGGAGTTGGATTAAGAAGTGTGTGGGTGGATTGTTTACAGTTCTTGTTTCCCATGCTTCGCTACATGCCTGTAACCCTTCGTTGTGCGGTATGTTGGTGTACAAAGATGTGACGTCTAAGGAAGCAAGTAATGTATCTGGCAGTAATGGTTCACTAGCTTTGCTTTTTATGAGATAATCTGTCGTGTCTTGAAGATATGATGGTACTTTGTGGACATGTGGTCTCATAAAATGATCTAAATATTCTGATATCCTTTCTGTGGGGTGCCCGTTACCTGAGATTATAGGTCTGCCAGGGTTTCCTTGTTTGTGGATTTTGGGTAGAAGATAAAATCTACCTGCTCTTGGGTTTTCTGGGCTTAAGTAGTTTTTGGTTTGCTGGTCTATGTGTCCGCTTTGGTACGCCTCGTCAATAACATTAGTGATGATTTTTGCATATTCCAGCGTTGGATCATGGTCCAGTTTTTGGTAGAACCTAGCGTCACTTAGTTGTCTACTTGCTTCACTAATGTAGTCTTCCCTATTCATAACGACAACAGCGGAACCCTTATCTGCAGGCTTAATTATTATGTCTGTTCTGCTTTTCAGTGAGTGCAGGGCATCTGTTTCTTCTTTTGTCAAATTAGAATATTTGTTAGTATGGTTGATATGTCTGGAAGTATCGTTTTCAACCGAGTTGATAAAGGCTTCCAGATTCGGAATTGAACTTTTTGGTGGGGTCCAGTTACTTTTCTTTCTAAATGTGGGTTGGTCGCAGCTTATATTTTCCTTTGATTTGTTTGGTGGTTGCAAGGCAAAATGGGCTTTGAGTCTTAGTCGGCGGATGAATTCTTCGGTGTCATTCTTAAGCTTCCCTCTGTCGTATGTTTTTGGACGGGGACAGAAACTCAAACCTTTCGATAAAAGTTTTATTTCTGCATCAGTAAGTTCTAAATTGGAGATGTTGACTACTGTGTTAGTAACAGTTGCATTAGTGTTTGTTACAGAGTGCTTGCGATTCTTCCTTTTGCGGCGATTTTTCTTCTTACGGTTGTTTTTGGAAGAAATTTCGTCAATTGAAGTTTCTTCACAACAGTCCTTTGGTTGTAGATCATGACTTCTAAATTTTCTATCTCTGACTTTGTATAGTTTCGAAGAGAGTCTTTTTTCATCTTTATTTAATTTGGAGTAAAACGTTTTCAATTGTTCTTCTGTTGAGACGAAATTAAGCTGATGTTTTAGTTCTTCAATGGTTGCTGATTTGGCTAGATATTGATGATTTACGTTTTTACTAAGTAGGGCTGTGAGTTTCATGGAAGCGTCGTGAGTTATTTTATTCCATCTTTTGTTGAATACAGAAAACATTCAAAACTTTACACAATGAAACTGATGCTTTAATTCGCCTAAAGCATCATTGCACTTTCTTGCATCATTTCCTCGAAACAAATAAAGTCACTAAAGGTCTTCAAATTCATGTGAAACCGCAAATTATTGGCAAAAGTTCAAACAGATTCAAAGATGGAATAAAAGGGCCAAACAAACAAACCGTGATGACCTACTCAGATATGGACAGAAAGAAAAGGTTGATAGGATACCATTTATTCTGACCTATCACCCAGACAATCCCAAAGTAGGTAAAATCATCGCAAACCACTGGTCAACCGTGCAATCGTCAGACATACTAAACCTAATACTTCCGAACAAACCTGTAGTAGCTTACCGGAGACCAAAAAACCTAAAAGACATCCTAGTCAGGGCCAAGCTAACAACAATCGCTAGTCAAAACCAACCTAGTCAATCTAGACCCTGTGGCGATAAAAGATGCAAAACCTGTCAACATATGATAGAGACCAAGACATTCACTAGCACAGTGACTAAAGAAAAACTAAACATACATGGTCCAAACAAAACGTGCAAAACAGAGAATGTGATTTATCTCATCACATGTAAGATCTGTGGCCTTCAGTACGTGGGAGAAGCTGAAAAGCTACACAAAAGGATAAACCTTCATAGATCTGATTGGATGACAAAAAAGCTGTACAGAAGCCCGGTCGCAGAACACTTCTCCTCCCCTGGCCACACTTTCAGTGATATAATACTTATCGCTATTGCTAACAACCACAGCTGGAGTTCCGAAACCAGGAAGGAAAAGGAATCATACTGGATACGCCGCCTTAGAACATTGAAACCAAGCGGTCTAAACCAAGAAGACTAGAAAATGAAAACTATGCGCTAGTAGAATTTAACATTTTCTAAATCTTCTTATTATCTTTCAATTTTTACTATAAGAATAACCGGTATAGAATCAAATATCCGGGACATAATCTGCGTTACATATGTACACAAAGTAAAAATAGATGTCGCTTTGGCTTGTAGACTTTTAGGGAATTATACAACGTTTTCAGTTTCCGCAACCAGTCTATACAAGCTGGTTGTATTTATAGTTTTAGCACATGTGAAGACAGAAATGTAGAGGTTTACAACACAACGTTTTTGTGTTTATTTGTTTGTCGTAACTATGTTTTGTATTTGCCTTTGAAAAAGACTCATTAAGATTCGAAAGCGCTTAGTCTAGTTAGTTACTAGTTTCGTACTGTTCGTCGTCAGTTTATTGCATCTATTTTAATTAATCCCTGACACACGTGATCCCTTGGTGGATCCAGTACGCTTGAGAGGGTTGTTATTCGCCATATGATTTGTATTCTTTTTATATATATATATATATATATATATATATATATATATATATATATATATATATATATATATATATATATATATATATATATATCATGAACTTTAATAAGAATCAAAGTTTGTGAACAAAGTGCTATTTTAGTTTCATTTCCAGAGCATACAGGACCAGTTGTTTGCATTGTCTGTTCAGACACCATATGGTTTTCTAATAATGATACAAATATATGTCCGAAAATATGAATGCCATAACTGTACATTAGTGTAAGTACTTAATGAGAAGCTTAAGGTATTGAAATTTATGCTAATTCAAGCCCATTTCTATAGCACACGGAAATAAACACTTTGATTAGGAAGCTAATTCAGACATCGCAAAATAATGTAAATCACAACGTTTCCAATTTCCATTACATTCTGAAAGTCGAAGTGCATTAAACTCTGGTATCTACTTCAAGAAATTACATTGCCCATAACAGAGAAGCAGAACCTATGTAAAATAGTAAATGACATGACAAACAGCTATTTACTATACACTTACAAGTAATGACAAATTTTAAAATTGTATTCCTGTCTTTGCCAATCTTTAACTTAATTGACGGTAAACCATTCATGTATCTAGATGTCAGGATACTGACGGATATTGAGATGAAGAAATTATACATGTCGGTGTTTGACACAAAGATAATTTGAGAAGCGATATTATGTTTTACTACTCTTACCTGCCAAAAATTATACATATTCATGCAATATATCTGCCTATTGCGCATAGCAAAATGGCTTATGAAAAGATTTAATTATAATGAAGCATTTCACGTTTTTCTATCATAGAAGTGTCCTCGGTCAAATATATTTCAAAATTATAACATGTACGTTATGATATTTGATCAGATGGAATATCATTACACGAGACTGCCAGAACTAGAAAGAACACTTTGCAAATAGGGGCATCCGATACGTTCAATAAAACATTTGAAACAAATCATTGTACCCATTTAGTTTTCTAAGCGGAGCATTACCTAATTTCCCAACCATTGAATTAATAAATAAACGACCAGGTAAATTCAGTTGCTAGAACTAAGATGTCATCCATTCTCTGATAGGAGCATATATTAGGAAAGGATTTTGCATCATTAGATAAAAGATTAAAAATTAGGTAAATACAATTCCATCTTTCAACTGCTCACGAATTGTAAATACAACCGCCTTCCTAACAATCAAATCTATAAACAAAAAACTGTGATTGATACCTATAGGATTTAAATGAAGAGGAAGTTGCCGAAATGAATTAAAAATTCATTGAAAAAAATGGAAGGTTATTGTGGTACGTTGAATTTGAATTTATTCATATATATATATATATATATATATATATATATATATATATATATATATATATATATATATATATATATATGAATTACTTCACAATCTGTGAGCCATGGTTGCAATAAAGTTAAGGTCAGTAACACAGGTTAAGATACGAGTTTCCGGACTTGATCAGTGAAGTTTGATTTACCAACATAACACATTAATAATTCTTATGATTTTACATACGATCCTTCAAAAAGAGAACGATTTTGCATAAAACCATACAATCTCTAGAACCTACAGAATCAAATTCCCGAAATAAAGAAATAGCACATGAGGAATTCAGATAGAAAATATTACCTTTGTGTATGATCTGTGATGGTAATCTTGTGATCTTCCACACAAGACTGGTGTCAACTAAAATTGCCGTCCCAGATATAAATATTTACTTATCCCCTTCCAAGAAAAGTCTTGAGGGGTCTTATCACGCGTACAAATGCCAGTTAGATGTAACCACATATGCTAATGCAACAAGGAAGTAAATTAGTTGCAATAGTCGTTCGTTGTGCAATGTTGCTGCAGAACAAACATGTTGTAACTTATAAGCTTATAAAATTCTAAATAACCTCGATCGATCGATCGATCAATCGATCGATCGATCGATCGATCGAGAGAGAGAGAGAGAGAGAGAGAGAGAGAGAGAGAGAGAGAGAACGAAAAATTTACTTTATCACATTACAGAATGTCAAAATACATCTTAAACACAATTTTATAATTAAGTCTACTAGTTTTTTAACTGGAAATTTAAGGTACGCCAAAGCGTATTTGCAATGATCTTTAACCTCATCTCCATCCATATTTAAGCCTGGTTTCTGATCCTTATGTTTACTCACTATAGCAACTGAGCATTGTGGGAACTTGTTAAATGCTTTTGAACTATGCAAATATACAACAGGCAATTCATCAGGGAAATAATTTGGGATTGTATATCATCATTTATTTTTATTATCCGACACTGCTAAAACCACTGTAGGTTCTCCCAATTACAACCAAGAACACCAAAGTCTGGTGATCAACAAACTCTTCCAAACCAACAAATTACACAGACGTGAACAATTAGCTGATAAATGCATATTTTGAAAGAAATGAGCTTTCACTTCCTTCTGAGATAATGGGATTCAACATATACTCTCAGTTGTAAAGAAACAAAATGTATTAACTATTTTCAGGTAAGTTTATTCAATGTTAATAAATAAAAAATTAATTAATGAAAAACAAAATACAAAGAAAGAGAAATAGGCGATCGCATGAACCGTGTTTTATTAGATACTATGAGAAAATGAAATATGCACTGAATTATTTGCCAGTCCTATTATCATACAACTGTATTTTATTTAAGAGTTTGACAAAAACCAACATACACTGTTACTTGTATACCTTTGAGTGGTTCTGTGAAAGTCATTTAAACAATTATTGTATGCTGCTGTTAATAATACTACAACTACTACACTGTTGATACAAAACTCTTCTTCGTCTTCTTCTTCTTCCTCTTCCTCATATCTTCTATTTATTTTGTCATTTTGTCATACACACAAATGCTATTTCAAGTGACATGATGGAAGTTAATTGAGCTGCCATTTGTAAAGGACTGCAATAATTAAGCACGTTTTCAAAATGAGGGTACAAAGCACACATTCGGTCTCATTGATTGTGTCGTCTTTGCATGTATCTAGATAATACCCGTTTGCTTAGACAAAATCGTTTTATTTAATGCTGAACATCATTACTATACAGTGTAAATTAGAAATAGCTAGCGATTAAAGATGAAGTGGAGTAAATGCAGTTGTATATATCTTTGCACCAAATAAGATTATTTATCATGAGTTGTAGAATTAATGACATTTGTCTTGCCACTTAAACTAGAGCTTGGTGGAAAATTAGAATATCATTGTCGTGTACTTCTCATGCATTTATACTAGCCTAGAAGAAAAGGAATACACTAAAAATAAGTTCCAATAATGAAGGTAAGAGCGTATTGCAGAATATACTACTTCCCACAAAAAGAGTGCTTCTTATTGCCAAGACGACTAAATCAAATTGTATATTCTGAGTTATTTAAATGGAAATGCACGGCGTAAATAAAGAAAGAAAAATAAAAATAAAGAAAATTTGTGGGACAGTATTACATATAAATTTGACTGGTTCTTGATATCGTTAACCTAATGAAGAAAAACAGCCAATATTTCATATATTCAAGTTTTGTTTGTTTTTCCTGGTTTCAATGGCACCTTAAACACATGTATTGTTTATATAACGCCTAGGAAATGGGTGCTTAGCGACATTATCAAGGACATATCTAGCCAAACAACCCGAGCTCTCCTGGTCCTGTATCTTAGATTACTTGTCCGACGCTCTATTTACAGAAAGATTGCATAGAAAGTGCAAAACTCTCGACAGTCTCACCTAACTTTACCTAACTTTACCTGGAAATAATACATTGTCTCATTTTTAGATACATGACATCTATTGGGTTGCTATTAGTTTTACGGAATAGAGACCTGCAAACTATTGACACAGTATGTCAAACTGAATTTGCAGACGACAATTATATGCTGTATTTCTATATATAATTTAAGGAGTAATGGTAAAGAGGGAAATTTCTTCTCGATCGCGTCGATTTATTTTTATATTTATATAATTCGATATTTTCCTAAATCAATCATTTACAGGTGGCACAACCATTACAATAAATATTCCATATTCATCGTTTGATTTATTAATTGTGCGGATTTAAGAAATCTGCTCAAATTCTTTCACTCAGTGTTTATGATTATATATTTTTACATTGCACTGTTCGGGATTTTTTGCTGTTGTTTTATTTCGCAATATAGTGTTTTCTTTCACTCATGTAATGGACTGCATGGTAAATAAGAGCATATTTTAAGTTACTACCTAAGTATTGTATTACGAAACCTCTATATCTTTCAGGTGATATATATCTATCCGATAAGAGTCGGGAATCGTTGGACGTCTTTGATCAATGTTTCACTTGGTTGAGTCAATCCGTAAAAGACCAATAACTGATATTCAACAGCAATGCCGCTATTATACAATACCATGCAATTTAATCCCCAAGTTTTCCTTTTTAATGTCGTATCAAACATGCAGTCGGTACCGGTCGTGTATAGCTCGATGAACGTAACGATTCATTTAATTCCATGAATTACAATCCAGGTCAATTTCAAAAGAACATTGTTACCGTATAATGGGTTGCACCATCTCTAGCCATATATATATATATATATATATATATATATATATATATATATATATATATATATATATATATATATATATATATATGAAAATCCGGTGACAAAGTCTTGAATTATATAGTACAAGACCGCATAACTTTTGCCTAAGGTTACATATTTGCATTGTATACTCCTTTGAATAATCTGTCATAACTCGCATAGCTGGTTATTTTAGATTTTAATTGAATATTACATTCACAGATTTGACACTAACACGATCATGACAAGTAAACAATGCAACTAACATAGAGGCATCCGATATATCGATACAGCTTTTGAAAATGTTTTGCGTAAAGAAAACATGAAATGAACTTTCTTTTTAAAATTAACTTTTAAATCTCTCCATATGAGCACACGTCAATTCGATTAGAACAGGTCCATCCAGGTAGGTGTTTGCTGATACTTCTTTCAAAAAGAACATTGTGTGACTAGTAATCACACACACACACACACACACACACACACACACACACACACACACACTACGACTGAGCACACCCGAATAAATTACAGCATATCATAATAGCTGATATCGATTATTCAGTAAAAGGGGCTTATTTTCAAATTTACCCGCAGTGGTGCTGCATCATATACCCAACGTGATGGTATCTATTATGTATCGAGTTCGTTATTCATGTATAACCTATCTCAAATTAATGTCGAGTAAAAGCAATGAATGAATCAATCACCGTAATGTAACTTAAAATGTGAAATATGACGTTGGTAAAGTGCCTTAACAGTGATGTTCTAAATTGTTGACATGAGCTGTTATTTGGTATGCTCTTATAATTTACAATAATGCTGTTCTTGGAAGATGTCTGACTAAATACTTACCTGGAAGGACTTGGCTAATTAACAGTATGGTAACCATATATATATAGAGAATGTATAAGGAAAATTTCTATAATAGTCTATGTTGTAGCCTTCTTTTGTTACGTGTCTTCAAACCATTACTAAGCAGAACAGTCAGCTTGGTATCAGTGCAACCATTTCTAATCAGCACGATAAGTGGTTTTGCCTAGTTAAGGGTGCTGTAGGTCTTATCGTAACAACATAGTTACCAACTGGCTATATATCTAAACTTTCACATAATATATGTTTCTTTGTTTTGTCTTTTGTTTATTCGCTTGATTCGTTTTACTTTCTTGTTTTTTTTTTTGCGGCCCACCAACTTAACATTTTGGTCCATGTGGTCAGCTGAGTTGAAGATGTTGGAGTACCCTGGGTTAGAGATTGAATGTGGAACTATAAAGGGTCCAATAACATAAACTCCAAAACCAATGTTTCCATCCTTAACAGATCGCTCTGGTGGCTTAGTAATATAGCGTCAGCCTTGGATGCAGAAGGTCGTGTGCTCGAACCCTCGTGTAGTCATACCAAAGACATAAAAATGGTACTAAGGGTTGCCTTGCTAGGCGCTCAGCATTAAGATATTAATGCTAGGACTGGTATGCCTGGGGCCAAGATAATATGACTGGGTGTGACATCATACTACAAGACTGCGGCATGATGCCCCAGTCCTAAGTATCTCTTTTTAACTGTAACACTGCAGACATCGTATCAATTAAAACTGAAAAAGTGTTAATCCTTGTTAAAAATTCAAAACACACACACACACACACACTCACACACACACACACAAACACGCCATTCATAACAAGTTAAACATGCACATACCTCAACCAAAGCCACGCACAGTATTCCTTTGATACGCTTAATTTCATGTTATACCTGTAATATATGCTATTACGTTACTATATCATGTGATATTTACTCAATTTTGTGAATGTCACAGATTACCTCTGATAGATAATACATTCCCTGTACATAAATCAGAGGGTTGTCAACAGTATGTGTTCATCCCAAATGTAGAATAGACTTTCACTTTTAATTTGAAAGAAATAAAAATTTCCTTATTCACTTTTATTATTTTCTTGCCCGTTTGATTGCTCATCATGACCGTACAATGGAGGCAGTCGGATATGAATCAACAAATTGTCAAGACTTAAATCTATTTTGACGCTTAATGCACGGCCGTAGGTTTTTTTTACTGATATTTTCATATAAGTGTTTATGGTTATTTGATCTTTTCCATTAAATATGAAAACACACTGACACTAATATACCTTGCCCACCAAATAGTTCCACTCTGTATTGCACTGTAAATGAGACTATATGTCCACCGTAAGATTATTATCTTGTTTTGTGGGATGGGCGGATAGATTACTTCATGGTAGATATTTTGTATACCACATTATTCCTACCATAAGAAATAAACACATCATTGATTTGGGGAAAAAAAAAACGACTGAGCGCATTTCTTTCATTTAATGTAAATGAGACATTTGAAGTACATTTTTGAAAAATTAGAAGTACCCGATAAATTTGCACCATGGCTTTCTGTTAATCACCTTATTAAATTCGCATGCAGGATATACGCGCACTGAAAAATGCATTGTCAAATATTTTAACCCAATACTTTGTTAAATTTATTCATTTTGATATTATAAAACCAAAAGTTGACGATAACATAACGGAAGCAAATAATACATATTTTCATTTGTGTTATGTTTATTACTATCATAAAATTGTATAAAACATATAAACAGTATTGGCCATATCAACAACGAAGCCCGATTTAGATCATTTTGCCGTGGCCACCCTGATTTAAGGCTGGGGCCATCCGAATTTAAGGCCTGGGCCAGATTTAAATCATTTTGACAGGGCCACACGCATTTACGGCAGGACTCCCTATGATCACGTCATTTGGAAATAAAAGTTTAAACAAGTGTTATATGTTATTGAATATACATTTTTTTTCTGCCATCGCTTTAAAATTACTTTCAAACATAAGATATATTTTAAGAAAAAAAATAACGCAAGGTTCCATGTGACAGAAAGAAGGGGGCGGGCGATTACGCCATAGTGGTCCCTGTATATAAGACTGGAAGGGTTTTCTTTAACTTCCTTTTCACACCGATATTAGTATTGTCAGTAAAATATAAAATATTCATTTAAAATAAGAAAGGTAGAAATTATAAAATACAGTCTAATACAACACTGTAACGGCTAACTTCAGCTTGTTAGCTACGTAATTTGGTTAAATTTTATTTCCTAGCCTAAACTTCGTTCCTACATTAAACCAACTGGAAATATAATTTGCATATCAAGAAGAAATGTGGGATATCGGGAATATTTCTTAAGTTTCTGGCACCCCTGGTTGTTTATTAGAGGTATCGATAAAATACTTGTGCTAACGGATGGACAGATGACGCACGAGAGTCACTCCTATAAGCACTTCTGGTCTAAAACAATTAACAATGCTCTGCTGCAGTAATATGACATTCCAAAAGCTTCAAACAACACTTCTGTTCAGAACCAACATATCAATATAGGAATTACACACATTGTATGGGACTATTACTGAGTTTCACTCTTTGAGCTTGATTTCCTTATTATCCGGACTCTTTCTAAACTTATTTTAGCGCTAAACAGAACAAGGTCAAAATTGTGTTTGTACGCCTTAGAATAAAGTGGCCTTTACTGTGACTAAAATACTCCAGATACATATATACATTTAAAAAAAAGCAGATGGCAATGTTTCACTTCTTTATTACTTAATACACACTTTATCAATTAGGTTTTAGCCTCTTAACCCAGCCATTCCATGTTTCACCCGCTCCGTTCAACCGGTCGGATTAATCATTGTCAAATATAAGTCTACGAGTTCAAGTACACATGCTAGCCATTGAACTCAAAACCAGATGATCGATATGAAGATGGGTACCTACTCCTTATTCCCAATTTAGTAAGGAATAAGTAAGTAGTTACCGGTTCAATAACAATGCTTGTGTTTTGTAAAATACAGGAGAGCTGCGAACCGCTCTTTTGGTAGTATTGAAGAAATTTATTCACTCTCCTGAAATAAATTAGCACATTATCGTTTACGGCACATCATTGTTTAGGGCACATGACTTCTTATATCAAAATGGCAGAAACCTTGTATCATTTGTGAAAGGCAACTGATATAAAATCTGAAACAAAAAATTAGAAGCTCACTCAGCAAACATCAAGAAATTGTTGTTTTGAACAATAAGATTGGGGAGAGCAATGGATTGATGTCATGGAAGCAATTTAAGGAGCAAGACCAACAAGTATGTCTCCACTCTTTTTTCTTCTGACAGTTGAGATCGAGAGAACGATAAACATTTATTGAAAAATCAAAACTGTAATGAGATATAAAGATATGCTAAATAATAATAATAATAATAATAATAATAATAATAATAATAACGCATACATACATACATACATACATACATACATACATACATACATACATACATACATACATACATACATACATACATACATACATACATACATACATACATACATACATACACACACACACACACACACACACACACACACACATACATACATACATACATACATACATACATACATACATACATACATACATACATACATACATACATACATACATACATACATACATACATACATACATACATACATACATACATACATACATACATACATACATACATACATACATACATACATACACAATGAATGAAGCGACTAAGTTTTATGCACATTTTATATCCATTAAAAAAAAATATTTAATAATCTCTCGATCTCGAATTTCGGCCACATCTGTCTCTGTTTCTCAAAATTCTGCCGTGACGGCCAGACCTAACTGCAGTTCCGTCACAAGCATTAGTCAGTTCCTAGTCATATGCTCTTCACTAGGTTTCCAGACGTTTTTCTTGCCTTTGTGTGATGCTGCTTTCTACGCATGCGTCAGCAATTTAAATATAAGGTCAATTATATATATATATATATATATATATATATATAAATATATATACATACATAGATACATACATATATATATATATATATAAATACATTTATATATATATAGATATACATATATATATATATACATATATATATATATATATATATATATACATATATAAATACATATATATATATATATATATATATATATATATATAGGTGTTCTGATCTGACAGGCATTATTATTAAAAAGTGAGTGAACTCAAGGATTTAGTGCCATGGGTCAAAAGTAGAGGGTTTTTAGTTACCAAGATCATTCAGAATAAATTTATTAATTACTAGCGAGCGTCCGATAGTCAGAGCTGATGGGGATGTTAAAACAGTGTAAAACTTCAGTATGGAATATGATCCGACAAGGTTGGTCTATGCTGTCAGAAACAAAGTGGATACCTCCTTCTTGGTCTATTTAAGTGCTCCTCAAAAGAAATGCAATAAGGAACAAGTAACAAGTAGCTTATTCCTGAGTCAACAATTTTCAAAACAAGTTAGCAACGTATTCCTTAATCTCGATTCGATAAGAAACAGGTTACCACTAACTTAGTGCCAATTTAAAAAGTAACGTATCAAATTTGAAATTCTTTTTGGACATTCATAGTTGTTAGTGTAACCCAACTGTAGAAAGACTAATATAATTCCATCAATAATAGTATAATAAAGAGATTGTATATTATGGCTATTATTCGGAATGAAATTTCCAGCTTGTACATGTCTGCTGATTAAATTACCATATATAGTTAGTTTAAAAAGTAATGATTACATTTTTCAATAAATACCAGCATGTGGATGTGTACTATTATTATTTTTATTATTATTATTATATTATTATTATTATTATTATTATTATTATTATTATTATTATTATTATTATTATTATTATTATTATTATTATTATTATTATTATTATTATTATTATTATTGTTATTGTTATAATTATTATTCGCAAGTCAAAAAATAACACTTTTTAAATTACAATATATCGCTAGTTATAAAAAAAATGATTACAGTTGTAATGAATACCTGTATGTGAATGTATTATATCATTATTGTTGTAACGCATGAGTGGATGTTATTGTGTTGTATCTTTACTATTATAACGAATACCTTATTTATGTGTATATGCACTTAATATACTGATGTTCCAGGCCCATATCGAACAAAAGTAAGTATACCACCAACCTATGCAACGGGAGTTAACGTAATATACAAAAGTCGTCCTTACTTAACAGCCTGGTCTAGTTTGTGTGTGTGTGTGTATGTATATATATATATATATATATATATATATATATATATATATATATATATATATATATATATATATAGAGAGAGAGAGAGAGAGAGAGAGAGAGAGAGAGAGAGAGAGAGAGAGAGAGAGAGAGAGAGAGAGAGAGAGAGAGAGAGAGAGAGAGAGAGAGAGAGAGAGCTAAAACGAAGGCAAAACATTACCGACGTCTATCTTTCTTGAGCAGGGTATATCCAGTAATATCGTTTAATGGGGGTGGGTGCGCAACAAATAGGCAAGGTTCTGTGGGATGCAAGCCAAAATAGTGATGCTTTTTAAGCATTTCTATGTCATAATTTTAACCTCTAATTGTCAAGAAGACTTTCTCAATTATACATTCCAGTTGTTTTGTTGCTCATTTTACTGGAGAAAGAAAGCCTCCAGATTCCTCCTCCCGCGATCAGTCATGATCTAGCTACCAATGCTTCTTTAATCGATCTATACATCATTTATAAAATTATGCATAATTCTGCTTTACACCTTATACGTGTTAGACCTGAGATTAAACTAGGGTAAATGTTAAAATCGAAAGTAGAAAGATATTATCCCTGGAAAACCATGGGAAGAACCACCGACCCAGTAGAATTTACTGTCAAGCCTTTTCTCGTACACACGTTAGCTAAGCTTGAGATTCGAACCCACGTTTGGTATATATATATATATATATATATATATATATATATATATATATATATATATATATATATATATATATATATATATATATATATATATATAGTTTAATTTCTAGGCCATAATTTGATTGTAAACTCCTTTCCTATTCTTCAGGCCAAACTTTTCATATCCTACATTTCAATTAAGAGACTAGACATCATAGAAGAGCAAGATTTTAATGCCCGAAGATGCGTGATCATGTAGGAATATCGTAACACACTCTTCTTTTCTTAAAAAGATGAAGGGTTTCAAGGGACGCAACATAAACATAGTGAGTAGAATATCTTTTGAAACAAATATTTTCCTAGTGCCATCACATGACGAGTTGATGAGAGCTGTAACTAATAATGTTCATAAATGTTACAAGTAATACAAATAATTTACCATTATCATTCAATTTATTTCAGCAAAATTCGAATTCATTTCTTAAACAAATAAAATACCAAGTTTAATAGTGTCAACAAATAATTATAATTTTCAACATTATTTCCTTGCGTATCTACCAACACTTATGATTAAAACTGACCAGTCACATGACCGTATTCCAGAAGCAGTACAGTGCATGATATACTGTAGGAACATTTTTGAATTGATTATGTTTCTTATATATTTTCTTCATTTGTCCACAAATTCCATGAAATCCCAGTAAAAAATTAGAGTAAAAGTATTAATTACTTTCTTAGGTACTACGACAGAATGCAATAACAGTTCAAATAATACTGTGAAAACTTGACTTTAGAGATGTTCAGTGCGCGTCCGTTTCCAAAACTTTCTTGAAAAGTTACTTAAAATTATTTCAAGTTAATTAAAAAAATAATGGCAAGAACTAGTCTATACAAAAAGTATAACACTTGATTTTCAGGCAGATGAGCCACCTATGAAACGAGAAAGAATATCCCATCAAGAATTTGCCAAATATCTTATCAGGGAGCGAATGCAACCCGATTCATTGTAGATAAAAATAATTAATGACAAAATAATCGTGTCGTGCTTTTATTATGAAAATTAAGAGAGGATTCAAATACAGGAAAGGTTTTTACAGGAAGCGCGCCACGCTCACTGTACAATTATTTAAACATGTATTCTTAGATGTTTGCAGTCCATATTACAAATACAGCTAAGAAAATACGGACGTTTACAATAAATATTATTCCGTATCTTCCAAACTCTGACCAAAAAGGTAGATGCCAAAAATAATGACATTGAACTAATGACAGCAAATAGCGTCGTAATCAAATATTTCTGTATTTATATTTAGAAGAACCGTCCATCCCATTTCAGGGATATAAATTCGTTTCGTTAGAATATAGATAAATGTTTTATCTTCGTTTATACAAATCTAGCGTGGTAGTTTTATTTACGAACTTTTAAGAAATAATAATTGCAAAAATGTCTAATATCACTACCTGTGCGCTTTGGCAGGTTATTATAATAGTAGAGATAAGATTAGGTTATTTACAATCCATTTTAGCTGGCTACTAAGAAATCTAAAATTTTGACAAATCATTTCTTCTCCATAATTTCAACCATAGCTTCTACATATAAATTAAAGTAACATTTGCCATCGTATTTTAAAAACTACCACCATACCTCGAATCAGAGTAATGGACATACAGTCCAATCATTAGGAACAAAGGTAACACATTTTTTTTTTTAGTTAGATTCGAAAGGATTAACATATATTTACATCGAGAGTAGATACACACGTGACTAAAATAATGATCTAAAATTTTAAGTTTTGCCGTTTATTGGTAACTTTATCAAATTTCGATATGTATGATTTCTGTTGCTTTTTCCGTCGGGATATTAAGATAAATAAACATTGCTGACAGCACCATCTTTTAAAATATGTTTCTACTGACACACCCAATTGCTTTTACAGAAGAATCGTTTATTAATTCACATGGTACGATTGAAATAAAGCTTCATTTACAAATTTGAA